>OZ024740.1:406990205-407085205 GCA_964016885.1 Eledone cirrhosa | reverse complement strand
ATCACTAAAATACTCAAATGATATTTACAGAAACTATGTTTTCCAAGAAAGTGATAGGACTAAATAAAATGTAGTCATACATATCTCTAAAAAGACAAGATGGTCAAAGCTGAAATACCTGTAATCATAGATTTACTCTATTAGGGTTGACTTGGGACTACATAAGTAACTAGGGACTAAATGAACTCAGTTATTGAGAGTTAAATCTATTAGGCCACAGATACTATGTAGTGACATAAAATATACTGTTGACCCCTCAACTTGGCTCATTGTAGTCTCAGTCAATTCATATACATATATGGCTTAGTGGTTAGAGCATTGGCCTTGCAATTGAAAGGTTGTGAGTTCAATTCTCAGACTGGGTGATGTGTTGTTTCCTTGAGCAAGACACTTTATTTCCCATTGCTCCAGTTTACTCAGCTGTAGAAATGCGACGATAGGGACTGGGGTCCCTATTGTTCCACTGCAAAGTGGTCGTGGAGGTGCCACGGCAAAAAAGCACCCAGCACTCACTATAAATGAGGTTGGTGTTAGGAAGGGCATCCAGCTGTAGAAATCAAGCCAGAATTAGTTCCCGTCCCACCCTTGCAAGCAGGGAAAAGCGGACGTAAAATGATGATGATATTTTCATTTTTATACCCTAATTTTTGAATCCTAGTATTTGTAAAGCTTTGCAACAATTTTAGACTTGTAAGCATCAATCATAAAATTAATCAACAAATAAACTTTGTTTTGTTGAGAAGACAAGAATCAGCACTGGATTGGATGTTATATAATACATTGTTTGGTGTTTAACAATTTGACACTTATGATCTCACATATTGCTAGTTAATTGAATTATGACTTAATTCACCTGGACTGAACAGACCTATGGTTAAAGGCATTCTAGCTATGGCCATTCTGTCATTTGTCAAGTATAGTGTATATGGAACTACATTATCTAATGTACACATGCCTGTGGAATCCTTAGCCACTTGCACATGAATTTCACAAGCAGACCTTTTCAACGGGAACAATCATCATCAAACACTAATGTAAAACTTTCCTAATTCTTAAAAGCCAAAATGTTGGACTCAGTTTCTCTTCTAGAAAATACACCCAGCTTCTAATTGTAAGGTTAACATATTTTTCTTCTAGTTTTCTATTTCCATAAATACTGGCGTCCAGCTATAGAAACCATGCAAATAATGGTTACGAGGACTCTTTCATTGTGCCAAGAACATGACAAACTCTCTAGTGTTGGTACCACAATAAAATTCCTCCAAACACTCTAAATTGTTTAGCTTTAGGAAGGGCATCCAGTTGTAGAAACAATGCTAAAAGTGGAACATAAAATGAAATGTGGCTTTTGGCCTGTCTACAAGGACATTAGCTCCATTTAAGTATTGACTTGGTCTGAAACACAACCCACCCAACCTAGGCCAGCATGAAAAAGCAGATGTAAACTGATGATAATGATTATGTTTGTAAATAAATTTCTGAAAAAATATATTACTTAATTGTTTCCTATTTTCTGTTTCAAGGAATTTTTGTAATTGTAATAATTGTAATAATTGTAAAGAAACATCCGTAATAAGTTTTAAGATTGGACAATAATCTTATGAAATAAAAGTAAATAAATTTCAAATGCCTGTACAGACATTTGACTGTTGTCATGCATTTAAAGTAAATAATGTAACTTCCAAGATTGAAAATGGTGAAATATTGCTATGAATATGAATGAAAAAATTAGAGAAAAAATAAATCTCGAATTCTAGTGTTTATAACTATAATGACACTTTATTATTTCAAAGAAATTATACAAGCCAATGTGGGAGTCTCTACTAATTGCTAGCAATAACAGCAAAATCTCTTGAATTACACCTGACCATCTTAAATATGTTGGACAATGTTGTACTTGATAATACAAAAGACAGGATTGCCACGGATGTAAAGTCCTTGATCATAAGTCTGCTCAATCAGGGCTGACCGAAGTCAAAACTGCAATAAAATTGCATTAAGTCCATCTAAGGAGTTGTAGTAAAAATAAGACTCATCATGAAATATGACTTCTTTCATGTTTTATAATTGGAAAGAAATGATAGATAAAAACCTACTGCATATTTGAATTGACATCTATAGGTATATCTGTAAACACCTATATAATTATCACTTTACAGTGTGTATGTCTCCGTTTGTTCAGGTTTTACTGGCATCAACTCAAACTGATTACATTTTCTTTATCTCATTTTCAGACACACTGAATTTTCAATACTTACATGTATGTGAATATGAAGTTATATGACTACAAAGCTGAGTTGATAGATACACCACTCCAAATATCACTATGCCTTGCAGACATAATATTGATTCAGTAAATAGACACAGCATCTGTTAGATGTTGGCTACCTTTATATTGATAAGATGCACTGAATGTGAAACATTGGTTTCTTAGCTAAGAAAAGAACTAAATCAATGAAATAAATAAAAATTCCAAGACATTATTGTAATCAATTTATATGTCACTGCTATTGGCATTAACTATTTATTAAACACCACCTGACCTGTATTTTTAAACATCTATATACCTATCATGTACTTACAGGTTCTATTGACACATCAATGCTTGAGAGCCAATCAGTTGGTGGCTAGACTTATTGTAAATCAAGAGCGAAATATAATTGTACTACCTACTGGCAGTACCTTCATTCTTATGTGAAACAATAAAACAGCTAACAGGAATTTGTAAAATTAGAACTAGATCAGATATGAATCATAAATCTAATGGAAAAAAAAAAAAAAAAAATCTTTAATTTGATGGCTAAAAAATATATAAATATTAAGATAAGCTGGATTTCTGAAATGGGATATTTTAAAAGTCTCAGAATTGAAAAGAATGGAAACAATATAAATACATTATTGGTTTATGTGTGAATGACTGAGATAGCATGCCACTCACATTTCTTTTACTATTTAAAGAGAGTAGGTCACTCATCTAGGATGTTAGATGTGACTTACCCTCATTGCTTTTGGCACAAACCTAGGAGCAGCCACCAGCAATGCAAAGGAGCAAAAGATGACTAAATACTAGGATACTTCCAGTATCCTCAGTCTCCAGCCAGTCATTTTTCTGTCTCATATTGGGATAATGGCATCACACTTGAAGAAAAGTCCTTGTTAGGTGGACTGGCTGATGTAGCAGGTATTGCCAGTAGTTCTCTGTAGCAATGCTTTTGTCATCTTGTTTGTAGGGTGCAACTAAGATATGCTGTGCACACAAGAATGTAGAGTTTGCACCTTCCCCATTTTTCCTTTCTTTTCCTGTAAAGTGGTAGTGATGGAGTTACAATAAAAAGCATCCAGTCCAACCTGTAAAGTGGTAGTGCTGGTGTCACAATGATACGCTCCTAGTACATGCTGTAAAGTCGTTGGCATTAAGAAGGGCATCCAGACATAAAACAAAAGTGGAGTGTATGAGCAAGTTGTGATCACCTAATCAATCTAGTCTCAGTATATGGCAACACATCTAAGCCATGCAATCATGGAAAATAGATAATAAATGGTGATGCCGATGATGCCCTTCAAATTTATCAGTTTTTATAATAAATATTATGAAGGACATGTAATATCAAATTCTGAAATTTTTCTAATTTTATGGTTATGAAGATCCGATATCATTTCAATTTTTCATTCTTATGTTTTGAGTGAATCAATCAACATGAAGTTAGGTTAGGGAAGGAACGAGATATTCTTTGAAGGTTTTGAGAAATATCTGAAGCATTACTGCTGTGTATCAAACTTCCTTAAACTTCTTGAATATTTCAGAATGTACAGAAAGATTGTAAGTAACAATATCAGACTAATATCTATGAATCCATTTATAATAAAAATACTTCGCTGTAAGCTTTACCCTATTCCTTCAAAGTTTAGTGAAATATAATTGTTTCTACTTTAGGCACAAGGCCAGCAATTACCCAGTGCATTACTGGTACTTTATTTTATCGACCCCGTAAAGATGAAAGGCAAAGTCAACCTCGGCGGGATTTGAACTCAAATCGTAAAGGGACGTAACTATGCTGGAAAGCATGGCTTCCGACCCTCTACCGATACTGCCAATCCACCGCCCTTAGTGAAATATAATGACAGTTATTCACAAATTCTATGAAGTATTCATTCTCACTATTTTCTATGTCACACCAGTCAAGTTACTTTTTCTGAAAAAAAAAATCAGCACCCAATGCATCTAATTCCAAACATTAGAATGTGATACAGAAAATATTCAATGGAGAATAGAGATGGTTTTAAAAGCTAAAGCAACATTTTTTTATCTGGCTTCTGGAATGTAGAAATAATTTTTTTACATGAATAACATTTTGATTTTAAAAGATTCTGAATTACATATGAAAAAAATTATAAAAAATGATAAAAGAGGAAAAGAGAAAAATGTACTTTCAAAAGATTATCCTGAGATGTTATTCAAAAATAAATAAATAAAAAAAAGAAGGATAAAGCAAACTACTTATTTCTGAGGAGGGATCAAAATGGCAGCTGCTTTACAGAAAGTGAAGTGTAATTTTTGCTGGAGGACTTTTCATTCTATAAACAGAGTAGGTTCCACCTGTTTTGTGATAACATTTATAGGTGTTATCACTACTGAAAACTTATTTTACTGTTCCAAAGATATGTTATATATATTTCATAATTAATTGAAACCAAAATACAAGAAGTATCATGTTAGAAATTGAACCATGTATAAGGATTCTTTTGACTAGGTGTATAATATACAGTAGCCACCAGTTTAGAATCATTGAACAAATTTTTTAATATTTTAAATACTTTCCGAGATTTAAAAAGAAATAAAATTGATAATGAAGACAGAGTAACAAAGAAATAAATGCTTAAAATAGATGATAAAGATTTGTTTGGTAATATTACAATTTTATGTTCACTTTTACATGCAGATATGGGTTGGACAGGTTGTTATAGTCTGAATCGGTTCTTTTTGCGAGTTACTACACTCAAAGATGAGTCAGGGACCATGTCTCACTCCTATGTTCCATTTTTGGTATGGTTTCTATAATTGGATGCCCTTCCTAATGCTAACCACTTTACACAGTGCACTGGGTATATTTTACATGGTGTCAACACTAGAGAAGTTCTCTTATCAATGACAAAACTGAAAAGTGTTGACAGAGCGAAAGAAAGAGAGGAGGAGAGAGAAAGATAGATAGATTTCTTTATTAGCCACAAGGGCGCAACAAGAAAGGGGACAATAGAAAGATAGATAGAAAGAAAGAAAGATAGATAGATAGATAGAAAGAGAGATAGATAGATTTCTTTATTAGCCACAAGGGCGCAACAAGAAAGGGGACAATACAAAGACATGCCAGGGATTTTACATACAGTCGTGTAAAAAATATAAAAACAAACAATTTCAACAATCGAAATCCCCAATAGGGGGGAGGCGCCACAAATGGGTTGTTTAATACCCCGTCGATAGAACAACCCTCAACTCGAGGAGCGTGTTGTGCAAGTGCTCCTTTCTTCCTTTTGCTCTCTTCCTCAACCTACAGGCTTATAAACAGAGAAGGCCCAATCACTCGGGCTATTTTTGCTTCATTCACCCACCTTTCAGTAAATTTACTGGGGTGCAGTGCCTCTCTCTCCACCCTGATTCTCCTTCTAAAGTGATACTTAAAGAAGGGAATCAATTGTTGTCCGGAGAGAAAGGCATCTGTCCTCAGTCCTCTCAACCTCGTCCACCATATAATTTCTTTCACCATAGCCACCGTACAGAGGAAAACCGCCTCTCTTTCGTTTTTGAAAGAGTCTGGCGGTTTGATCCTTACTATGGACTCGGCAGTCAACTGTATTTGTCCCATACGCGACAGCAGTTGTTCTGCATAGTTCCACAGGTCGCTTACGCCCGGGCAGTGTACAATTGCGTGCAGAACTGTTTCAATGTCCTGCGCACATCTTGGACACGTCCTCTTGGAAGGATCCCTGCCAGGGCGTCCGTGCCTGTAGATCTTGTCACGAACCGGTAGAGCTCCTCGGTAGCACTGCCAGGCCAGGGACCTCTGGAAGTTGTCCATAGGTCCCGGGCGGAAAGTCCTACCAAACATACTGGTGAGCTCATCGTCTTCGACGCCCAGAGTCTCTCCGAGCACGTCGTCGCCCTTGTAACGTACAATCCCTCTATAGAATGTCGAGTGGAGTCTCCACTGATTGCTGCGCCCGCTTGCCAGAGGACTGTGAGCGCCTGAGCGCATTCAATGTGCCAGGCGCCCATCGTTTTCGGTCTTTTCTTCACCCAGGACTGCAGCTCCGTTAGCGAGACGAGCTGTGGGAAAGCCTGTCTCACAAACGGTGCCCACACCGGTTGGGGGTCGGTGAGGAATACCTGGAGATGCCGCAGCCTCAGCGCATGTTTGCGCATCATCAGCCACGGCATTCCCAGCCCTCCGTTGGAAGGGTGCTGACAGCAGACGGATCTCCTCACCAGCGGAGCCTGCTTCTTCCACAGAAACTGGAAGAGCATGCGTTCCATCTTGGCGAGGTGTTCACGGGGACAAGGCACGACAGTCAAGCGGTAGTAGATGACGGACGCTATGAAAGTGTTCGCCACCTCCGCTCGACCTTTCAAGGACAGTTTGCACTCTGCCCACTTCTGAGTGAGTGCAAACACCTTGGCCGTGACCTCGTTCCAGTTTTTCTCCACCTGGAGGTCTGGACCGAACCAGACCCCGAGCAATTTCACCGGTCCGTCCGTCCAGCGTCCAACGACGCTGTCGGATGTCATCGGTTTGCCTCTCCACGTACCGAGTTGCAAACTGACAGACTTGTCTGGGTTTAGTTTTGCTCCCGTCAGCGTTTCGTATTCTTTCAGTATGTTGCCGATCACCCCGATTTCCGAGGTGCTCGACACCATTACTGTCACATCGTCGGCATAAGCCGACGCCGCTTTGCGCAGTCCCGGTTCTAGGGGGATGCCCTGCAACAGCTCCAATTTCCGCAGTAGTGGCTCTAGAGTCAATACATACAGAATGGAGGAGAGAGGGCACCCTTGTCGAATGGAACGCGTGATTGCGAACGGCTCCGATAGGTAGCCGTTCACCTTGACCCTTGAGCAGATGCTGGTGTGCATCGCCTCGATCCATCCTCTGAACACGGGACCGAAACCGGCCGCCTTGAGAACCGCTTCCAAGTATCGATGATCGACCCTATCGAATGCCTTAGACTGATCCAAGTTGATCAGAGCCCCACCGAAGCCGGGTTTACTACCCACCCCCTCTATGATGTATCGCATGAGGTGGAGGTTGTCGTGTATGGACCTGGTCGGGATTGCACACATTTGCGCTTTCCCTACCAGGTTCTCGACGACAAGCGCCAACCTTGTCGCTAGCACCTTGGCCAAAATCTTTAACTCTGTGTTGAGCAGAGTTATGGGCCTGAAGTTGTTAATTTCGTCCCCCTTGTTCTCGTCTTTCCTGATCAGCGTTACTACGCCCTTGCCTGCAGAACTGGGAATTCTCCCGTTCTGCTGCCAATTGCAGTAGATGGCTTCGAGGACGCCAGAGAACAAGTCCGGCATGCCTATGTAAAATTCGTAGGGTAGACCATCTAGACCGGGTGACTTGCGTTTCCCGCAGCGGCCCAGAGCGTCCCGTATCTCAGTGTCCGTGATCGGTCTTTCGCAGAACTCGGCGTCCGTGTTCGAGAGACGCGGCAGGCCGTCGAGGTATGAACTAAAGTCCATTGCCCCGTTCGGCTCACCGTCGTTCTGCTCAAACAGTCGCGCAAAGTGCCGCTGAAAGGCCGCGCACATTTGCTTGGGGTCAAGTAGCACGCGTCCGTTTTGGTCTTTCAAAGACCGAATCGTGGACTTGTTGCCACTTTTTGCCTCCGCCACTCGGGCCCAGCTGACAGCTTTCGCTCCTTCGTTTCCTAGAGCACGTGTTTTGCTTCTGACCACGCAGCCTTCGTGTTTTGCATCGAAGAACTGGTCCAGTGCCGTTCTCGACGCTAACACTCTAGCCGCGTTGCCACTTCTAAGTGCCTCCTCTACCTTGGCTACTAGTTCTCTTTCTATTCTGTTTTTCTCTAAGGCTAACTCTCTGCTATACCCTATCGATTCTATTCTAATTGCTTTCTTGAGAGAGTACCACCATCTATTGTTGACGATGGCTCCCGTTAACTGTTGCTTGACTAGTTTACTTATCCGTTCACTGTAAGCTTTACGTGCCGGCAACGACACGTTCAGCTTCCAGTATCCGGGACCCTGTCTATGTATTCTATCACGGTTGACTAAGCAGACGACTAACTTGTGATCTGAATAGGCAACCATGTGCATTCGTGGACAGCTTAACATATCCTTGTCCCTTTCTCTAATGAAAAACCTATCTAAATACGATCTAGATGTCCCACTGCGGTTTACCCACGTCCACTGTGGTGCAGTCGGGAAATCCAGTCGATACCTATCGGCCAGTTGGAATTGGCCGATTAAAGTTTTGAGGCTGTTGCACCCCGCTCTACTGGGACATGCTCCCACATAGTCCCATCGTGCATCTAGGATACCATTCCAGTCCCCCACTAAAAGTAAGGAGCGAGACGTTCCCAGAAAAGACTCTAGACGCTTAAAGAAGTCTGGCCGTGATTGCGATTGCCCGGTCGGGGCATAAACGGCCACCAGTCTGAAGGCTCCACCTCCGATACTGTTCACGTCTAGGACTACCAGTCTACCCTCCGGGTCCAAGTGTACTTGCTGTACTCCGATGTCCAGGTTCTTCCGAAACATAACAGCCACTCTACCTCCACCTCCTGGCTGACAGAGAGATGCGTAGATCTCAAAGTCGTCGAAGATGGGGGTTAGTTGCTGCCTGTTGTGGATTCTGGACTCGGTGATGGCTATCACATCCATACTGTGTGACCTAAGGTCGTTTAAAAGTTGGTCCTGTTTCCAGTGCATCCCTAGGCCACGCACATTCACGGTTCCAACTCGTAAACCAGCCATGTTGGTGAAGAAAAGTTGGAGAAAAAGGACGAAAGGTGCACTTACCTTTTCGTTTCCTGGAGATCGGGTTGCTCAATCTCCATTTGGGTGCTGGATGGGGTGTTGGCTGGGGTGGGGAAACCTTTCAACAGGACGCGGTTGATGGGTTTGTGGCAGGGGTTGCCCACGTCCTGTGAAAATTTAATTTTCAGGTCTTTATAGGTTTCCATAGAAACCCTTATAAGTTTAAGGTGTGGAGACGATTCTGCCTTGACGAAAGTTTTGCCCTCCGTCTCCACCTTGGGGTTTTGGGAGATGACCTCCATCAAACTCTTGTTGTTTGTGTTGATGTATGCGTATTGTTGTTTGTGTTTTTGTTGTATTGTTTTAGTTTGTTGTTCATCCGGGAGTTTTCTTTTTATGGTGGGTGCTTGTGTTTGGGGTGGTGTTGGTGCTGGTTTTGCTGATAGGGGGATGTTTGACTGTGGTGTTGTTTGTGTTGTTGTTTGTGTCTGTGGTTGTGTGTTGGTGATTGGAGTTTTGGGGGTTTTGTGGTGTCTCTTTTTTTGTTTTTTGGATTTCCGCGGTTCTCCCTCTTCTTCACTTAAAGAAGGAGAAGCAGCTTCATCCGTCGATGAATAATCATCGTCAGGTGTGTGGGGTAAAGGTATGTTGTGTGGTGGTGGTGGTGTTTCGGTATGTGTGTTTGTGGTAGTGTTTGATGGAGTGGGATGGAGTGGGGATGTGTTCTTCAGGGGTGTTGTCTCTGTTTTTTCTGTTGTTGTTGGTTGAGTGTCTGTTTGTTTTGGTGTGGTTGCTCGTTTCGTCTGTCGTTGTACTTGTGGTGGTGGTGGTGGTTGTTTTGGTGTTGGTGTTGGTAATAGCGTTTTTTTTATGATGTTGCTGTTGTGTGCTTGTGGACAAGAGGCTTTTAGGTGAGATGTGCTACCACAGCGAAAGCAGTGAAATTTTCTTCCTTCTACCGAAATGTTTATTTTGTTGTTATTATCAATAACGACTCTTTCGGGTATTTTGGAGATTCTCTCCGGTTTCATTTGCAACAGAATCTCCAAATCGGTGCCCGCCCACCTTTGTCGAATGGATTTTCATATCGAAAGTATTATGTCTGTTTCTGGCTCTACGAAGCCAGCCAAGATCCACCAGATGTTAATGCTTGGAGGTATGTTTTTTATTTTTATTTTTTGTGTCCTTTTCCCCATGTATGTAGGGAAAAAGGTGTATGCTTTTGACACTATTGGTGTCACAGAGTTTTTTTGGGCCAGTGCCTCGCTTTTAAACAGTACGGAAACACTTCCGTACTGTCTTCCTCGCTGGAGAAAATCGACATTTCCTAGAATCTCCTTGAAAGAATCTTCTATATCTGACTGATTAACAAATGTCGGTTTTCTTGACGAATTTGACACAGTCCTAAAAGTGACTGATCGGCGGTTTGTGTCTTCCTTTATTTCAAGGGGTGAGTTAATTCTAAACCCACCTCTTTCTTCGAAAGTTACAAATTTTCTCCCTTGCTGGAGCATATCTCTTGCGTTGGAGATATCAAGATTTATAAAATCTTGTTTCTTGTTGACTGTGTCAGCAAAAGACATTTTCTTTTTTTGTGTGATGTTGTTGTTAATAATGATGTTATCGTTGTTGGAAATTTTATGTGTAGATGTATCTGTAGAGTTGTTGATGTCTTTTTCATGTGTATGTATGTCAATGGGTTTTCTTGCCGTGTTTTCCCGTGTGTTATTGTCATTTTTCTCTGCTTCGGCGGTAGAAATTGTAACATTTTCAAATGTTGATATATTTTTTTCTTTTGTGACAGTATCTATGGCAACGTCCATAGCAGCAGAAGCAGATATAACGTTAATATCTGCCTCTTTCTCTCTCTTTTCTCTATTAACGTTCTCCAGCGTTCTAGTGTTGCTCAAGTTTTTTTTTTTACTTTGTAAAATTTGATATTTTAAAACAAACTTTTAAATAAAATGGGATTACCACCCAGCTGACAATTCAGCTTGGGGGTTAATCTACAAAGTGTTGTATTTTTTTCAAACAATTAGATCGGTTCTTTTGCATAGAAATTAACAAAAAACTTACCGGCGATATTCCACACGTTAGACAGAAAGAGAGATAGATAGAAAGAGAGATAGAGAGAGATAGATATGTTTCTTTATTAGCCACAGGGGCACAAAAGAAGGGGACAAATACAAAGGGGGAAGTTTACATACAATAAAAACGTGTAAAATATTATCACAAATGTAATTTAAAAATTAGTCGATTTTCCCCAATAGGGGGAGACATTTCATATGGGTAACACACTGGTTGTCCAGTGAGGAATACGTAGAGATGCCGCAGCCTGAGCGCGTGTTTGCGCATCGTCAGCCACGGCATCCCCAGCCCTCCGTTGGAAGGGCGTTGGCAGCAGATGGATCTTCTCACCAAAGGAGCCCGCCTCTTCCAAAGGAATTGGAAGAGCGCGCGCTCCATTTTGGCGAGCGTTTTGGCTGGACAAGGCACGATGGTCAAGCGGTAGTAGATGGCGGACGCTATAAAAGTGTTCGCCACCTCCGCTCGACCTTTCAAGGATAGTTTGCACTCGGCCCACTTCTGGGTGAGTGCAAACACCTTGGCCGACACCTCGTTCCAGTTCTTCTCCACCTGGAGGTCCAGACCAAACCAGACCCCGAACAGCTTTACTGGTCCTTCCGTCCAGCGTCCGATGACGCCATCGGAAGGCATCGGTTTGCCTCTCCACGATCTGAGTTGCAAACCGATGGACTTGTCCCAGTTCCTGTGAACCTTTCATATTCCTTCAGTAAGGTGCCGAGTTCCTCGATTTGCGAGGCACTCGACACCATTACTGTCATGTCGTCGGCGTAGGCCGACGCCGCTTTCTGCAGTCCCGGTTCCAGAGGGATGCCCTGCAATAGCTCCAACTTCCGCAGTAGTGGCTCGAGAGTCAATACATACAGAAGGGAGGAGAGAGGGCATCCCTGTCGAATGGATCGCTTGATATGGATAGAAAGAGACAGATAGAAAGAGAGATAGATAGAAAGAGAGAGAGATAGAAAGAGAGAGAGAGAGGGTGATGGATATCAACAATGAATGAAAGAAAGAGTGTTAGATAACCATAAAGAAGGCTGAAGATAGGGGTTTGAGATATACTTTTTCCAGTAAGTTTAGTTAGAAACAATAGTTGTTTAATCTGGGTTTATTTTTATTTTAGATCTCAATACCTCTGTTGTAGTTATTTAAACTTATTAAAAATACAAAAAGTATATAATAATAATAATGAAATTATTGTGTAAAGTGCTCAGGTGCACTATAACTCATCAAAGGTGCATGTATAGTACATAGAATAATATACAAATGTCAGCAAAGTGAATAGTGTATGAGTCATGATATACATGTGTGTATGTGTATGGAGGGGGAACATTAGGTGTAGTGTTGGTGAATCTCAGGAAGCATGAAGGTTTTAAAGGATGCAGTGTTTCGACAGCTAATAACTGATGCAGGTAGTTTGTTCCATGCTTCAGCAACTCTGAGCGTGAAAAAATGTTTCCGAAAGTCATGGGAACTGTACTGTTTTCTGACTTTGTGGGCATGCCCACGTGTGTTAGACACATGGAAATCAAAAAGGTACTCAGGGTTGTTGTTGGCAAGATGGTTAATAATTTTGTGGGTGTTTACCAAGTCAGTTGCCAGACGTCGGAGCTTCAACGTATCCATGCCCAGGGAAGCAAGGCATTCAGAGTATGGTAGGTGTCTGATGGAGGGTATGTGCTTGGTTGCACGTCTCTGAACAGTTTCCAGGCGGTCAATGTTCTGAGCAAGATAGGGGTTCCAGGTTGGTGATGCAAATTCTAAGTGTGGCCGCACCATAGCTATGTACAGCTTTAAATAGATAGCTGGAGAGCGGCTGACAAAGGTCTTACTGAGTGATGCTAAGACACCCTCTGCCTTCTTGACAATTTTAGAGACGTGCTTCGTCCAACGCAAATCGCTGTTGACCGTAATGCCCAGGTCATGTTCAATAAATTATAATTGTTTCTACTTTTGGCACAAGGCCAGCAATTATCCCAGTGTATTACTGGTACTTTATTTTATCGACCCCGTAAGAATGAAAGGCAAAGTTAACCTCGGCAGGATTTGAACTCAGACCATAAAGGGCCGTAACTATGCTGCAAAGCATGGCGTCCGACCCTCTGCCTATAACTAGTAGCTAAAATAGGTTTAATATATTTGTAAATAAGGCGAGAAAACAGCAGAAGAAGTTTAAATGGCACATATTTAAAAACGGTTGAATTATAAGACACACAGTTTGATTGTAAATATGGTATGGACCTGTAATTCCTGAGGAGTTGTAGGGGCACCATATTGACAGTGTTTCAAGGGCATTTTTTAAACCTGCCGGAGCCCATTTCCTCTCCAGGCCTGCATAGAGTCGATTTCTTCCAGAGAAGGATAGAGAAAGTGATAGAAAGGAAATGAGAAAGAGATATAGAGGAAGAATCAACCCCAATACTTGACTGGTACTTTTTTTTTTATCGACCATGAATGGATGAAAGGCAAAGTTGACCTCAGCGGGATTTGAACTCAGAGAGCAGAAGTGAATACTACAAATCATTCTATCCAAGGTTCTAATGACTCAATTCGTCGCCTACAATTGTAAATATGTTTAATTATTATTAGCAGAGAAAAAAACTATGTATATGTATTGAAAAGAAAAAGGTCAGTTTAAAATATGTCATGCAATAAATGTTAATTAAAGTAATTTCAGAAATAAATATAATCATAATTTACAGTGTCTCATATATCAAGAAATTAATTTTGTTTCATATTCAACAAAGTAAATAAAAGAAGAAGTGAATTGTATTTTGAAAACATACCAAATCCATTTGAGAAAATATCTTTTCAACTCTCTTTTCTGGAGTATCTTCATCTTCAGGCAAATCCATTAAGTTACCCACCATGTTATAAATTGCTCCTACTATATCAACCATCTCTTTCTTAGTAATATATCCATCATTGTCGAGATCATATAAGTGGAATGCCCCTAGATTTCAAGAGAAAGAAATATTTTACTCATTTAGATAGTTGAAATAAGAAAAGTACACTCTTGTAGGCATTTAACTATTTTGTTATATTTCTAATGAAAAACACTGCCTATGATTTTCAAATAATTTTTTAAATAATCAAGAATTTGGAAGGATTTAGTAATATAACTAACTTTCACATTAAGTTGGTGATCGGAGCATAACTTAACACAGGTTCTTTTTTAAAACTAACATGGAAGGTTTACAGATAAATATGAACACTTGAAAATGAACAGCTTTGAATAATAAATAAAACCAGGAGTTGTTTCTTGCGGTTTAGTATCAAAAGGGTTAAAAGAAAAGTATGTCTTATGAAGGCGAAGGTACAGGATGTGTGGTTATGAAGTTCCCTTTGTAACCATATGGTTTTTAAACAACTGTCACATCAAATTACATAGCTTCACGAAAACAAATATCCTAAATCTCATAATTGAGGAAGACGCCAGTGCTCACAACACATCTTGGTTATGGAATAATTCAGATAACACGAGAGCAGGAATAATAGCATTACATCTTTTATATCCTGAACAACCCATGAGAATACATCCATATAACTGATCTAGCAAAAGTACAATTCTTGACTAAACATCACTACAGACCTTGCAATCATGACCATGGGGCTAACAATCCCCCTAGTTCTACAACCACTTTCCTATCACCACCACAACAGATTCACACAGCAATGAATAAAATAAGAATATATTCACGAACTTCAGAAATACCTAGTGAGACCATTTCCACCAAGAGACATATTCACCGTTTACATAATTCAGCAATACTATAATCATCAACATAGATACTATAAAGCATACAACCAACAAAATAATTGTAGAAACCTTCTATAAACATCTCAAAGCAACAGAATAAATACAATCCTCTTATATTCAACAAATGGAATAACCAACCTAATAAAAACTAGCAACAACCTCAAATAAAATTCACCAACACACAACGGAAATAAATTTCAACAGCAAGAAACTAAGCCAGAAAATAAAGAAAATAAGCCATAGAAATACAGAAAACATTTTTATCTAATATGAGGCTGAAAATAAGCAGTAATACACCACACAAATTAATTAGCAGCATCAACAAATTTTACAATGGCCATACCACATTACACAACAATAACATCTTCAGAAAATACATGAGTTTACTTTCACTCAAACAGTAAGTAGACACACTTATCACACACTTTCCCAAAATCAATTACCAAAAAATATAACTAAAAAAGATAGAAATACAAAAGACAACATATCTACGTAGACCATAACCTAGACAACTTGTTGCTATCATGCATCAAAAAAGCAACTGGGAATTTCAAAGATGCAAACGCTACATTATCATCACCGTCCTCATTTTTTTGTCTGTTTTGCATGCTTGTATGGGTTGGACAGGTCCTTTCAACATCAGTGTCTTGCCATTTGTTACATTCCTTTGTCATCATCTCTTTTGTGAAATTCAGCATCTTGAAATCAGGTTTTACCACACCTGCCAAATGTTTTCTTTGTCTGTCTTTTCTGCAGCTCCCTTCCACTTTGAATACCTGGTACTTCTTTACTCAAATGTCAATATCCAAGCATTACATGTCCATATCAGCATAGACTTCTCTTTTGCAAACATCTGAATCTCCTCTTATTCTGTTTTTTCTCTAACTTTATCTGTGCTTTACTATTTATGTACATTAATGTGACATATCCAGTGGAGCAGTTTTACTTTTCCAACCCCTTTACAACAATTTACAATAAATTATAAAGTACACAAAACAGAGCTCTCTCTATCGTAACACATTGCATACAGACTACTTACACAATGAAAGTACTATAAATGGAAGACCAGTTTGTTGCCAGAACCACCTCTAACTTCATCAGTCTGTCATTATACACACACACATGCCAAGTGACAAAATAACCCTGAGCAATGAGAACAAAATCCTAAAAATATAATATCTCTGATTCATCCCCCTCCAAATAAAAGAAATAGTTGCAGCATCAGTAGTGCCAAACATCATCAATGTTCCTTCTAAGTTGTACTGACATGCAGCCACGCACTCGATGTATTGATGCCACACACATCAAAATTTGGAATGTTGCTATGCAAGCGCTTTGAATTTAAAATATTTTCACTTACTGCATCAAGTGTTTTGTTTACTGGTTGGGAAAAAATAGAGGGAATGTGCCATACTACCAATAAAACAACAACTGTTCCACTGACCAAATCCACCTTGTCTGAATACATTGTGATGACCATAAAAATTTACAGGCATACATAAATAGACTGGACTGTGGAGACTTATACTACATGCTTTATGATTTAGTACTGTTTAATAGAGTGAGCAGTATGGGTTTCAATCAGTTAAGTGGATACCTGGTGTAATTAAAACCTTAGATCTATTAGTTGTGTTCAGTCCCAGTCATTCAATCATCTACCTACATAACACAGGACTGTTCACTCAGAACTGATCTGGAGCTACACAACAACAGGTATACAGGACAAGACAATGGTGGAAAGGCAACATAGAATACCAAACTGTACCCCTTATGATAAATAGCAGTATGCTGGAATGGCCATTCTGGTTCTCAACTAAGTGTAAGAATCATTTATTTTGAGTGTCAGGTTTGTGGACTGAAACTAACTGTCCGCCTAACTACCATAGTCCTGCTAATCCAGAGTTTACTAGAACTACAACAGCAATAATCTAAAGAAAATACTGACAGAAGGATAAATGAAAAAGTTGAAATTAAAAAGCAGTTCAAACTAATTATTGAAGGTTTGAATATTCTAAAAGAGTGGTTCCTAAACTTATTTGGTTCTAGAATTCTTACAGATTCCATGCCAACGTTTTATGGACAGTCTTCACCCTAATTTTAATAAGACAATAAACAACAAAAAGTGTTTTAAAGAGAAAATATATTCATAAAAATAACAACCTATAGTGCACTTTTTTTTTTAAATCTTGCAAAATAACAGAATATTTTTGTAGAACTCAATGTGGGATAAAATTCTAGATAAAAAAAAAAATTAAAGAAAATATCTAAAACAGTTAATGTTTACTACAGTCAAATCTAGGGTAATCATTCGTTTATCTAAAGTAAGCTGAAAAATGATGTTCATCTTATAGACTTTGTCATCACATTTTAGCTTTGAATAGAAGCTGGTCCTTTACAAAGCAGAAATGTGATTGATCCTCATTAAACAACTGTTTACATGTCTGAAACAGTGCAGATGTTACACATACAAGCATTCTTGACTATTTTAAAAACAATGGCAATCTAGTTAGTAGACTTATACCATTCACTCTTAACCTACAGCCAACTAATGTACTGTATCCTTTCTGGTGTACCACAGGGATCTGTTCTTGGTCCCCTTTTGTTTGTGGCATATATTAATGACGTAGATGCCAACTTACAGAATGCCACGGTACTGAAATATGCAGATGACATCAAGCTGTACCTTGAAATCAAAAGGACTGATCCTGAAATCTACAACTCTTTCCTACAATCAGACCTGGATACAATGCAGCAATGGATCACAGACTGGCAACTGAAGCTGGCTGTGGACAAGTGTACCACCATGCATTTTGGGAGGAAAAATCCAGCGTCCACATACTCCCTCCACAACACTGATATCAAGAAGTCCTCTTGTGAACGTGACCTGGGTATTACAGTCAGCAGCGATTTGCGTTGGACAAAGCATGTCTCTAAGATTGTCAAGACGGCCGAGGGTGTCTTGGCATCACTCAGCAAGACCTTTGTTAGCCGCTCTCCAGCCATCTATTTAAAACTGTATACAGCTATGGTACGACCACACTTGGAATTCGCATCATCAGTCTGGAACCCCTATCTTGCTCAGAACATTGACCTCCTGGAAACTGTTCAGAGACGTGCAACCAAGCGCATACCCTCCATCAGACACCTACCATACTCTGAATGCCTTGCTTCCCTGGGCATGGATTCATTGAAGCTCTGACATCTGGCAATGGACTTGGTAAATACCCACAAAGTTATTAACCATCTCGCCAATTGCAACCCTGAGCACCTTTTTGATCTCCATGTGTCTAACACACGTGGACATGCCTACAAAATCAGAAAACAGCACAGCTCCCATGACTTTCATAGACATTTTTTCACGCTCAGAGTTGCTGAAGCATGGAACAAACTGCCTGCATCAGTTGTTAGCTGTCAAGACACTGCATCCTTTAAAACACTCATGCTTCCCGAAGTACGCCAAAACTACACCTGATGTACCCCTTCCATATACATGTACACGTGTGTATCATGACTCATGCACTGTTCATTTTCCTGATGTTTGTACATTACCCTATGTACTATACATACACTTTTTGATGAGTTGTAGTGCACCTGAGCACTGTACACAATATTTCATTATTATTTATATATATAATATGATGGAGTATAAAAGAGAGATGAACACGGAGATATACGTATATGTGTTCGGATTGTAAGGGACCAGATTCGCTGGGGTGAAGGAGATACTAACTATAAACAATAGGGTTTTAGGGTTTGCCAGACTCGGTTTGGAAGAGTAGATCAAGAAAATAAATAGAAACCGGCTGCTATTTTTAGTAGTATGCATTTATGAGACACACTAGGTTCTGATGCCATGTGCGTTATTTTATATACGCACACTATTCAGTCTTCTGAGATACTTAGAAGTGAAGGGTTTACTAATTTTACACCCTCTGATGAGCAAAAGAATTAGTAATTCCCTTCACTATAATTGCGAAACAACATTACCAAAGCTGTCTGGGTGTCTGGCAGTTGTCCCAATATCGGTTTGTATTTATTTTCTTGATTTGTTCCTTTAAGTTGAGTCTGGCAAACCCTATTGTTCATGGTTAGTATTTTTTTCGCCCTGGCAAGCCTGGTTCCTTATGATTTGAATACATGTATGTATATGTCTGTGTTTGTCTCTCTTTTATATTCAATTATATTATACAGGCCGGAAAAATCTCTTTCCTTGAGCTATTTAGTCTATTAGGTGAATTGGTTTATAGGTAAAGTAGTTGAATCAGAGTGACTGGACAAAATGTTTGAGGAATTTATTATGGCTCTCTGAGTGCAAATTCTGCCATAGTCGACTTTGCCTTTCATCGTTCTGGGGTTGATCAAGTGTCAGTCCAGGGTAGTGGATTGACAGAATTGTTAGTGTCAAATGAGATGTCATGCAGTTTTTTTTTTGTTCTTTGCACTCTGTTGTGGCTTACTTAAGTGGTGGGCTTAATCTGCCACACTAACCCCCCCCCCCCCCCCCCCGGGTGCTTTTAGCAGAGTCTACTCTACTTTGTGCATACATGTGAACTGTCTCTGGTTTAAAAATACTTCCCATTAGTTTCAGAGGCCCTGAAAAGGTTCCCTTCCCTTTTCTCCATGACTAAGTACTAAATATATCATCTTTTTACATCGATTTCTCAATGCTTGCATGCAGTGGTGTAACCAGGAAAAATAGCACCTATGGCAAGCAGTGACATTGTACCACAGCCCAGCACTGTATTTTTAACTATGGACTTAATAATTCACATAAATAGTTTAGTGATCCAGCCATCATAGTACTTCTCACCCATGATAATCAAAGTCAGATTATACATATCACTCTCCGACGATAGCTGAATTGACTTGAATAGAAAGTGCTCCTAGTTCAAGTGGCACCCCTCTTCATGTGGGGCCCATGAAATGAGCCATGCTTGCCATACCCTAATTATGCCTCTGCTTGCATGGGTTGAAAAGGTCTTTTTCAGCACAGCTCCCTTCCACTTATTGTGTTCCTTTGTCATTTTCTATACCAGGTTCAACATTTTGAGATTTGCTCTCAGCACCTCTACCCAGGTCTTCTTTGCCAACACACCATTCTCTGTTAGACACTACATTTGATTCCTCATACCCAGTTTTTCTCCTAACTCATCCCTGCCATACTAATATTACAGTGGTTCCTGCCCCTCCAAGCTAGCATGATGTGTCTTATATGTTATGCTAGTTTCATGCACTGCTCTCTTATCCTTAAAGTATCTCAACCCTTCCTGCAGAATATTTCACCAATTTTTTGTAAAAAATTCTAAGCTTCTGGCACTCTCTCTCTGCCCATCTTTTAAATTCAAATGTGGTATATTTAGGACTACATTATCCAGTATCTCTTATTTGAAAATGTATTATTTGAGGGAAATTAGGTTGCTATTTCTAGCATGTTGAATGATCACATAGAGGCTCCCTTATCGACTTTTCCTGTTTCCTCTAAAGGCAGAAATTCAAGCTGAAAAACAACACTAATAGCTCCATTCACAGAAATACCTACTAAGTAAATATGAATGTCACATCTTAGAATAAATACATATAATCTAAATCTATCCATATACTAAATGTCCCCAAGCAAAAGCCACATATAAATAGCATTCCCTGCAACCATAATAGCGATAATTACTTCCATAGAATATTTATGGTTTGTAT
The DNA here is from genome assembly GCA_964016885.1 of Eledone cirrhosa. Classification (NCBI taxonomy): domain Eukaryota; kingdom Metazoa; phylum Mollusca; class Cephalopoda; order Octopoda; family Eledonidae; genus Eledone; species Eledone cirrhosa. The sequence goes on along the minus strand of OZ024740.1, from coordinate 407,064,677 downwards.
GTGAATAACTTAGTTTGGAAAACATTGCAGTAAAAAGTAAATGATTTGTATTTTCTCCTCAGTTTATTTTCCTGGATTATAAATAGTATTTTAGTATTAAACATAGTTAATGTGATGCTTCAATGACTATACCTTTAGTATCTTACACTATATATATTTTATGTCAATAAATCATTCAACTAAACAACACCAATGTGGTATATATAGATTCCAACAAGCTTCTTTTGTTTTATATTCCTAGCTAGATAGGTAGATGTTAGTTATAATACCACACTATATCCTAGTTAAGCCTTTTTATACCTAACTGACTGAAACTGACCCCGATTTTATGATAGAAAACTTTCTTTTTAAGAGTTTATATTTATCTAAAAAAACTTCATAATTTTATGTAATAACTTTTGCTAGGTTATGTTTCAAACACTAAATTAATAATGAGTTATATAGCTAAATCCCTCTGATTTCTTCATTATTTTCAAAATTAATTGGAAATCACAGGCACTGTCTGAGTAGAAATAAGGTAAAGAAAGGGTTAAAGAATCTGCAATAGCTTATAGAAGATATCAACAAAACTGGCATTTAAATTCTTTATAGATCCATACAATAGAACATTCCAAAGATTTTAGAAATGAATGCGAGAGCTGGTGGGGCTCTGTAATTTAATTCCTTTCTTTTGGTAGACGATTTGCAGAATCAAAAATGCTTCGTAAAAAATGTGCTCTAAGTTCAAACTATGCCAAGATCAATTTCACCTTTCATTTTTTTAGGGGGCTGACAAAATAAATTACCAGACCAGAGTGGTGAAATAATAGAATTGTTAGAACACTGGACGAAATGTCTTGTGGATTTCTTCTGGAACTTTTATGGTTCCTTCATGTGGTAGACTTAATTCAGTGTTCACTATCTGGCTCTTGAAGGCCTTTAGCAGAGTTAACTCTGTTGTAAGAATGTGGGCCAAGTCTCCAGTGTGAGGACACCTTCCCTTACTTCCACCTGTTTTAGTGGCCCTGAAAATGGTTATGGCACTACCCTTACCTCGCCAACTAAACAGAAAATAAAAAGTAATATTATTGGATAAATATTGTGTAGGGAAATAAGTATTTTGTATTATCTTAAATATCAAATAAAATGTTTGTACTATGTATAGGTAGCTAGGTATAGAGCCCTTAACTCCTGATGGAGTTGTACAGGCTTCATCCAGACACATGGCATGTCATGAATATTTTAAACTTGGTGAAGCCCATCCCTCTCCATGTCTGAACTCAGTTGATTTCTTCCAGAGAAGGAAAGAAAGAGGGAGAAAAAGAAGAATCGACTCTAAAGAATGAAATACAAAATTGACCTTAGCAGGATTTGAAGTGCAGAGAGCCAGAACAAATACCAATACATTTTTAATCCAACACCCTAACAACTCTGCCAATTCACAACCTTTTTGTATTATATATAAATAACTTTTAAAAAATTATAATCTTTTTTATATATCCTGTTAAATGAGTTTGAAATAAAAATAAAACAATACAGAGAAAATGAGTGTGCCACAGTAGAAAAAATACAAACTTACAGTCAAGTTTCTCATCCAAAGATCCTCGGGAAGTGATGGAGAGTGCTCGAATGAACTCATTGAAAGTAATAAATCCATCCTTCAAAGAAATTTAGACAACACAAAGAAATCATGAAATTTAGTGCTTAGTTTCGGAAAAAAAGATTTCAATATATTACTTATATGGCTTTAACCCTTCCATGACAATATTTCAATTAATTAAAAGAGAATTTTGAGATACTAAAATTATTGATTATTTTATTAAGATAGTTCTTATACAAAATTATGTTGGAAGATTCTAATTTAAATAGGAACCCTTTAAAATGGATGATTTTATTTCATAGAATCAGAGCAGATTGGTATCAAAAGGGTTACAGAAATGTTATTAAAAATAAAATTATTAACTCTTAACATCCTGTAGCACATGAAACCATATTAACTAGACATTCTTGAAAAGTATGAATACAACACTATGACAGCATGACATTAAAAATTAACGTCTTTAATACTATAATTTTTTATAATCATCTGTCCATTAGTAAAAATATTATAAACATTTGAATTAACAAAGCTGCTTTTAGATATTTTCTACTGAATCATTACAGAAAGTTAAGAGTTAAAATAAAATTTTATTTAAAAAAGAAGCTATCAAATTTATTCAGCAAGTACACAGTCACTTTTTAGAAATTAATATTTTTTTTTATTTCATGAACTTAACCCTTTCATCACCATATTTCTAATGGTAGACACTGCCTAGGAGTTCCAAATTATCAAAACTTTAATGAATTAGCCAGTGCTTGGAACAAAAGTTGCTTGTATAAAATTATGATACAATTTTATATAAACATAAACACTTAAAAATACAGTTTTATATAATAGAACCAGAGATGGTTCAGACAGTTTGGTATCAATAGAGTTAATCTCAATTACTATCCATTATTGATTTTAATATTGGTGCCTCAACTTGTTAAGCCTCTCTGGTAAAGTTAATGCTAAGTGTCTGACAAAAAATTGTAGGAAAATAGTTGAGTCCAACAAGAACAGTATGGTTTTGTGCCCCAGAGGTAGCACAACCAACCAAATATTCACACTGTAGCGGGTCTTTGAGAAATTGTAGGAGAACTGCCCAGAGGTGTATTTTTGTTTCATAGACCTCGAAAAGGCAAATGACAATGTGGAAGGTTCTGCCCTGAAGTCTCTATAGAAATATTCTAGTATTTGTGATTTGCGTTCAGTTAAATGGTGCAGAATTGAAACCATTATAGTGGGGATTGGACTCTGCCAAGAGTGCTGTTACCTGTCCTGTTCATTATAGTGGGGATTGGACTCTGCCAAGAGTGCTGTTACCTGTCCTGTTCATTATAGTGGGGATTGGACTTTGCCAAGAGTGCTGTCACCTGTCCTGTTAATTATAGTGGGGATTGGACTCTGCCAAGAGTGCTGTCACCTGTCCTGTTCATTATAGTGGGGATTGGACTCTGCCAAGAGTGCTTTCACCTGTCCTGTTCATTATAGTGGGGATTGGACTCTGCCAAGAGTGCTGTTACCTGTCCTGTTCATTATAGTGGGGATTGGACTCTGCCAAGAGTGCTGTTACCTGTCCTGTTCATTATAGTGGGGATTGGACTCTGCCAAGAGTGCTGTCACCTGTCCTGTTCATTATAGTGGGATTGGACACTGCCAAGAGTGCTGTCACCTGTCCTGTTCATTATAGTGGGGATTGGACACTGCCAAGAGTGCTGTCACCTGTCCTGTTCATTATAGTGGGGATTGGACTCTGCCAAGAGTGCTTTCACCTGTCCTGTTCATTATAGTGGGGATTGGACTCTGCCAAGAGTGCTGTCACCTGTCCTGTTCATTATAGTGGGGATTGGACTCTGCCAAGAGTGCTGTCACCTGTCCTGTTCATTATAGTGGGGATTGGACTCTGCCAAGAGTGCTTTCACCTGTCCTGTTCATTATAGTGGGGATTGGACTCTGCCAAGAGTGCTGTCACCTGTCCTGTTCATTATAGTGGGGATTGGACTCTGCCAAGAGTGCTTTCACCTGTCCTGTTCATTATAGTGGGGATTGGACTCTGCCAAGAGTGCTTTCACTTGTCCTGTTCATTATAGTGGGGATTGGACTCTGCCAAGAGTGCTGTCACCTGTCCTGTTCATTATAGTGGGGATTGGACTCTGCCAAGAGTGCTGTCACCTGTCCTGTTCATTATAGTGGGGATTGGACTCTGCCAAGAGTGCTGTCACCTGTCCTGTTCATTATAGTGGGGATTGGACACTGCCAAGAGTGCTGTCACCTGTCCTGTTCATTATAGTGGGGATTGGACTCTGCCAAGAGTGCTGTCACCTGTCCTGTTCATTATAGTGGGGATTGGACTCTGCCAAGAGTGCTGTCACCTGTCCTGTTCATTATAGTGGGGATTGGACACTGCCAAGAGTGCTGTCACCTGTCCTGTTCATTATAGTGGGGATTGGACACTGCCAAGAGTGCTGTCACCTGTCCTGTTCATTATAGTGGGGATTGGACACTGCCAAGAGTGCTGTCACCTGTCCTGTTCATTATAGTGGGGATTGGACACTGCCAAGAGTGCTGTCACCTGTCCTGTTCATTATAGTGGGGATTGGACACTGCCAAGAGTGCTGTCACCTGTCCTGTTCATTATAGTGGGGATTGGACACTGCCAAGAGTGCTGTCACCTGTCCTGTTCATTATAGTGGGGATTGGACACTGCCAAGAGTGCTGTCACCTGTCCTGTTCATTATAGTGGGGATTGGACTCTGCCAAGAGTGCTGTCACCTGTCCTGTTCATTATAGTGGGGATTGGACTCTGCCAAGAGTGCTGTCACCTGTCCTGTTCATTATAGTGGGGATTGGACTCTGCCAAGAGTGCTGTTACCTGTCCTGTTCATTATAGTGGGGATTGGACTCTGCCAAGAGTGCTTTCACCTGTCCTGTTCATTATAGTGGGGATTGGACTCTGCCAAGAGTGCTGTCACCTGTCCTGTTCATTATAGTGGGGATTGGACTCTGCCAAGAGTGCTGTTACCTGTCCTGTTTATTATAGTGGGGATTGGACTCTGCCAAGAGTGCTTTCACCTGTCCTGTTCATTATAGTGGGGATTGGACTCTGCCAAGAGTGCTTTCACCTGTCCTGTTCATTATAGTGGGGATTGGACTCTGCCAAGAGTGCTGTCACCTGTCCTGTTCATTATAGTGGGGATTGGACTCTGCCAAGAGTGCTGTCACCTGTCCTGTTCATTATAGTGGGGATTGGACTCTGCCAAGAGTGCTGTCACCTGTCCTGTTCATTATAGTGGGGATTGGACTCTGCCAAGAGTGCTGTCACCTGTCCTGTTCATTATAGTGGGGATTGGACTCTGCCAAGAGTGCTGTTACCTGTCCTGTTCATTATAGTGGGGATTGGACTCTGCCAAGAGTGCTGTCACCTGTCCTGTTCATTATAGTGGGGATTGGACTCTGCCAAGAGTGCTGTCACCTGTCCTGTTCATTATAGTGGGGATTGGACTCTGCCAAGAGTGCTTTCACCTGTCCTGTTCATTATAGTGGGGATTGGACTCTGCCAAGAGTGCTTTCACCTGTCCTGTTCATTATAGTGGGGATTGGACTCTGCCAAGAGTGCTGTCACCTGTCCTGTTCATTATAGTGGGGATTGGACTCTGCCAAGAGTGCTGTCACCTGTCCTGTTCATTATAGTGGGGATTGGACTCTGCCAAGAGTGCTTTCACCTGTCCTGTTCATTATAGTGGGGATTGGACTCTGCCAAGAGTGCTGTCACCTGTCCTGTTCATTATAGTGGGGATTGGACTCTGCCAAGAGTGCTGTCACCTGTCCTGTTCATTATAGTGGGGATTGGACTCTGCCAAGAGTGCTGTTACCTGTCCTGTTCATTATAGTGGGGATTGGACTCTGCCAAGAGTGCTGTCACCTGTCCTGTTCATTATAGTGGGGATTGGACTCTGCCAAGAGTGCTGTCACCTGTCCTGTTCATTATAGTGGGGATTGGACTCTGCCAAGAGTGCTGTCACCTGTCCTGTTCATTATAGTGGGGATTGGACTCTGCCAAGAGTGCTGTTACCTGTCCTGTTCATTATAGTGGGGATTGGACTCTGCCAAGAGTGCTGTCACCTGTCCTGTTCATTATAGTGGGGATTGGACTCTGCCAAGAGTGCTTTCACCTGTCCTGTTCATTATAGTGGGGATTGGACTCTGCCAAGAGTGCTGTCACCTGTCCTGTTCATTATAGTGGGGATTGGACTCTGCCAAGAGTGCTGTCACCTGTCCTGTTCATTATAGTGGGGATTGGACTCTGCCAAGAGTGCTGTCACCTGTCCTGTTCATTATAGTGGGGATTGGACACTGCCAAGAGTGCTGTCACCTGTCCTGTTCATTATAGTGGGGATTGGACACTGCCAAGAGTGCTGTCACCTGTCCTGTTCATTATAGTGGGGATTGGACTCTGCCAAGAGTGCTGTCACCTGTCCTGTTCATTATAGTGGGGATTGGACTCTGCCAAGAGTGCTGTCACCTGTCCTGTTCATTATAGTGGGGATTGGACTCTGCCAAGAGTGCTGTTACCTGTCCTGTTCATTATAGTGGGGATTGGACTCTGCCAAGAGTGCTGTCACCTGTCCTGTTCATTATAGTGGGGATTGGACTCTGCCAAGAGTGCTGTCACCTGTCCTGTTCATTATAGTGGGGATTGGACTCTGCCAAGAGTGCTGTCACCTGTCCTGTTCATTATAGTGGGGATTGGACTCTGCCAAGAGTGCTTTCACCTGTCCTGTTCATTATAGTGGGGATTGGACTCTGCCAAGAGTGCTGTTACCTGTCCTGTTCATTATAGTGGGGATTGGACTCTGCCAAGAGTGCTGTCACCTGTCCTGTTCATTATAGTGGGGATTGGACACTGCCAAGAGTGCTGTTACCTGTCCTGTTCATTATAGTGGGGATTGGACTCTGCCAAGAGTGCTGTTACCTGTCCTGTTCATTATAGTGGGGATTGGACTCTGCCAAGAGTGCTGTTACCTGTCCTGTTCATTATAGTGGGGATTGGACACTGCCAAGAGTGCTGTCACCTGTCCTGTTCATTATAGTGGGGATTGGACTCTGCCAAGAGTGCTGTCACCTGTCCTGTTCATTATAGTGGGGATTGGACTCTGCCAAGAGTGCTGTCACCTGTCCTGTTCATTATAGTGGGGATTGGACACTGCCAAGAGTGCTGTCACCTGTCCTGTTCATTATAGTGGGGATTGGACACTGCCAAGAGTGCTGTCACCTGTCCTGTTCATTATAGTGGGGATTGGACACTGCCAAGAGTGCTGTCACCTGTCCTGTTCATTATAGTGGGGATTGGACACTGCCAAGAGTGCTGTCACCTGTCCTGTTCATTATAGTGGGGATTGGACTCTGCCAAGAGTGCTGTTACCTGTCCTGTTCATTATAGTGGGGATTGGACTCTGCCAAGAGTGCTTTCACCTGTCCTGTTCATTATAGTGGGGATTGGACTCTGCCAAGAGTGCTTTCACCTGTCCTGTTCATTATAGTGGGGATTGGACTCTGCCAAGAGTGCTGTCACCTGTCCTGTTCATTATAGTGGGGATTGGACTCTGCCAAGAGTGCTGTCACCTGTCCTGTTCATTATAGTGGGGATTGGACTCTGCCAAGAGTGCTTTCACCTGTCCTGTTCATTATAGTGGGGATTGGACTCTGCCAAGAGTGCTGTCACCTGTCCTGTTCATTATAGTGGGGATTGGACTCTGCCAAGAGTGCTGTCACCTGTCCTGTTCATTATAGTGGGGATTGGACTCTGCCAAGAGTGCTGTTACCTGTCCTGTTCATTATAGTGGGGATTGGACTCTGCCAAGAGTGCTGTCACCTGTCCTGTTCATTATAGTGGGGATTGGACTCTGCCAAGAGTGCTGTCACCTGTCCTGTTCATTATAGTGGGGATTGGACTCTGCCAAGAGTGCTTTCACCTGTCCTGTTCATTATAGTGGGGATTGGACTCTGCCAAGAGTGCTTTCACCTGTCCTGTTCATTATAGTGGGGATTGGACTCTGCCAAGAGTGCTGTCACCTGTCCTGTTCATTATAGTGGGGATTGGACTCTGCCAAGAGTGCTTTCACCTGTCCTGTTCATTATAGTGGGGATTGGACTCTGCCAAGAGTGCTGTCACCTGTCCTGTTCATTATAGTGGGGATTGGACTCTGCCAAGAGTGCTGTCACCTGTCCTGTTCATTATAGTGGGGATTGGACTCTGCCAAGAGTGCTGTTACCTGTCCTGTTCATTATAGTGGGGATTGGACTCTGCCAAGAGTGCTGTCACCTGTCCTGTTCATTATAGTGGGGATTGGACTCTGCCAAGAGTGCTGTCACCTGTCCTGTTCATTATAGTGGGGATTGGACTCTGCCAAGAGTGCTGTCACCTGTCCTGTTCTTTATAGTGGGGATTGGACTCTGCCAAGAGTGCTGTTACCTGTCCTGTTCATTATAGTGGGGATTGGACTCTGCCAAGAGTGCTGTCACCTGTCCTGTTCATTATAGTGGGGATTGGACTCTGCCAAGAGTGCTTTCACCTGTCCTGTTCATTATAGTGGGGATTGGACTCTGCCAAGAGTGCTGTCACCTGTCCTGTTCATTATAGTGGGGATTGGACTCTGCCAAGAGTGCTGTCACCTGTCCTGTTCATTATAGTGGGGATTGGACTCTGCCAAGAGTGCTGTCACCTGTCCTGTTCATTATAGTGGGGATTGGACACTGCCAAGAGTGCTGTCACCTGTCCTGTTCATTATAGTGGGGATTGGACACTGCCAAGAGTGCTGTCACCTGTCCTGTTCATTATAGTGGGGATTGGACTCTGCCAAGAGTGCTGTCACCTGTCCTGTTCATTATAGTGGGGATTGGACTCTGCCAAGAGTGCTGTCACCTGTCCTGTTCATTATAGTGGGGATTGGACTCTGCCAAGAGTGCTGTCACCTGTCCTGTTCATTATAGCGGGGATTGGACTCTGCCAAGAGTGCTGTTACCTGTCCTGTTCATTATAGTGGGGATTGGACTCTGCCAAGAGTGCTGTCACCTGTCCTGTTCATTATAGTGGGGATTGGACTCTGCCAAGAGTGCTGTCACCTGTCCTGTTCATTATAGTGGGGATTGGACTCTGCCAAGAGTGCTGTCACCTGTCCTGTTCATTATAGTGGGGATTGGACTCTGCCAAGAGTGCTTTCACCTGTCCTGTTCATTATAGTGGGGATTGGACTCTGCCAAGAGTGCTGTTACCTGTCCTGTTCATTATAGTGGGGATTGGACTCTGCCAAGAGTGCTGTCACCTGTCCTGTTCATTATAGTGGGGATTGGACACTGCCAAGAGTGCTGTTACCTGTCCTGTTCATTATAGTGGGGATTGGACTCTGCCAAGAGTGCTGTTACCTGTCCTGTTCATTATAGTGGGGATTGGACTCTGCCAAGAGTGCTGTTACCTGTCCTGTTCATTATAGTGGGGATTGGACACTGCCAAGAGTGCTGTCACCTGTCCTGTTCATTATAGTGGGGATTGGACTCTGCCAAGAGTGCTGTCACCTGTCCTGTTCATTATAGTGGGGATTGGACTCTGCCAAGAGTGCTGTCACCTGTCCTGTTCATTATAGTGGGGATTGGACACTGCCAAGAGTGCTGTCACCTGTCCTGTTCATTATAGTGGGGATTGGACACTGCCAAGAGTGCTGTCACCTGTCCTGTTCATTATAGTGGGGATTGGACACTGCCAAGAGTGCTGTCACCTGTCCTGTTCATTATAGTGGGGATTGGACACTGCCAAGAGTGCTGTCACCTGTCCTGTTCATTATAGTGGGGATTGGACACTGCCAAGAGTGCTGTCACCTGTCCTGTTCATTATAGTGGGGATTGGACTCTGCCAAGAGTGCTGTCACCTGTCCTGTTCATTATAGTGGGGATTGGACTCTGCCAAGAGTGCTGTTACCTGTCCTGTTCATTATAGTGGGGATTGGACTCTGCCAAGAGTGCTGTTACCTGTCCTGTTCATTATAGTGGGGATTGGACTCTGCCAAGAGTGCTGTTACCTGTCCTGTTCATTATAGTGGGGATTGGACTCTGCCAAGAGTGCTGTTACCTGTCCTGTTCATTATAGTGGGGATTGGACTCTGCCAAGAGTGCTGTTACCTGTCCTGTTCATTATAGTGGGGATTGGACTCTGCCAAGAGTGCTGTTACCTGTCCTGTTCATTATAGTGGGGATTGGACACTGCCAAGAGTGCTGTCACCTGTCCTGTTCATTATAGTGGGGATTGGACTCTGCCAAGAGTGCTGTCACCTGTCCTGTTCATTATAGTGGGGATTGGACACTGCCAAGAGTGCTGTCACCTGTCCTGTTCATTATAGTGGGGATTGGACACTGCCAAGAGTGCTGTTACCTGTCCTGTTCATTATAGTGGGGATTGGACTCTGCCAAGAGTGCTGTCACCTGTCCTGTTCATTATAGTGGGGATTGGACTCTGCCAAGAGTGCTTTCACCTGTCCTGTTCATTATAGTGGGGATTGGACTCTGCCAAGAGTGCTTTCACCTGTCCTGTTCATTATAGTGGGGATTGGACTCTGCCAAGAGTGCTGTCACCTGTCCTGTTCATTATAGTGGGGATTGGACTCTGCCAAGAGTGCTGTCACCTGTCCTGTTCATTATAGTGGGGATTGGACTCTACCAAGAGTGCTTTCACCTGTCCTGTTCATTATAGTGGGGATTGGACACTGCCAAGAGTGCTGTCACCTGTCCTGTTCATTATAGTGGGGATTGGACTCTGCCAGAGTGCTGTTACCTGTCCTGTTCATTATAGTGGGGATTGGACTCTGCCAAGAGTGCTGTTACCTGTCCTGTTCATTATAGTGGGGATTGGACTCTGCCAAGAGTGCTGTCACCTGTCCCTGTTCATTATAGTGGGGATTGGAATCTGCCAAGAGTGCTGTCACCTGTCCTGTTCATTATAGTGGGGATTGGACATGCCAAGAGTGCTGTCACCTATCCTGTTCATTATAGTGGGGATTGGACTCTGCCAAGAGTGCTGTCACCTGTCCTGTTCATTATAGTGGGGATTGGACTCTGCCAAGAGTGCTGTCACCTGTCCTGTTCATTATAGTGGGGATTGGACTCTGCCAAGAGTGCTGTCACCTGTCCTGTTCATTATAGTGGGGATTGGACTCTGCCAAGAGTGCTGTCACCTGTCCTGTTCATTATAGTGGGGATTGGACTCTGCCAAGAGTGCTGTTACCTGTCCTGTTCATTATAGTGGGGATTGGACTCTGCCAAGAGTGCTGTTACCTGTCCTGTTCATTATAGTGGGGATTGGACTCTGCCAAGAGTGCTGTCACCTGTCCTGTTCATTATAGTGGGGATTGGAATCTGCCAAGAGTGCTGTCACCTGTCCTGTTCATTATAGTGGGGATTGGACATGCCAAGAGTGCTGTCACCTATCCTGTTCATTATAGTGGGGATTGGACTCTGCCAAGAGTGCTGTCACCTGTCCTGTTCATTATAGTGGGGATTGGACTCTGCCAAGAGTGCTGTCACCTGTCCTGTTCATTATAGTGGGGATTGGACTCTGCCAAGAGTGCTGTCACCTGTCCTGTTCATTATAGTGGGGATTGGACTCTGCCAAGAGTGCTGTTACCTGTCCTGTTCATTATAGTGGGGATTGGACTCTGCCAAGAGTGCTGTTACCTGTCCTGTTCATTATAGTGGGGATTGGACTCTGCCAAGAGTGCTGTCACCTGTCCTGTTCATTATAGTGGGGATTGGACTCTGCCAAGAGTGCTGTCACCTGTCCTGTTCATTATACTGGGGATTGGACTCTGCCAAGAGTGCTGTTACCTGTCCTGTTCATTATAGTGGGGATTGGACTCTGCCAAGAGTGCTGTTACCTGTCCTGTTCATTATAGTGGGGATTGGACTCTGCCAAGAGTGCTGTCACCTGTCCTGTTCATTATAGTGGGGATTGGACTCTGCCAAGAGTGCTGTCACCTGTCCTGTTCATTATAGTGGGGATTGGACTCTGCCAAGAGTGCTTTCACCTGTCCTGTTCATTATAGTGGGGATTGGACTCTGCCAAGAGTGCTGTTACCTGTCCTGTTCATTATAGTGGGGATTGGACACTGCCAAGAGTGCTGTCACCTGTCCTGTTCATTATAGTGGGGATTGGACTCTGCCAAGAGTGCTGTTACCTGTCCTGTTCATTATAGTGGGGATTGGACTCTGCCAAGAGTGCTGTTACCTGTCCTGTTCATTATAGTGGGGATTGGACTCTGCCAAGAGTGCTGTCACCTGTCCTGTTCATTATAGTGGGGATTGGACTCTGCCAAGAGTGCTGTCACCTGTCCTGTTCATTATAGTGGGGATTGGACACTGCCAAGAGTGCTGTCACCTGTCCTGTTCATTATAGTGGGGATTGGACTCTGCCAAGAGTGCTGTCACCTGTCCTGTTCATTATAGTGGGGATTGGACTCTGCCAAGAGTGCTGTCACCTGTCCTGTTCATTATAGTGGGGATTGGACTCTGCCAAGAGTGCTGTCACCTGTCCTGTTCATTATAGTGGGGATTGGACTCTGCCAAGAGTGCTGTCACCTGTCCTGTTCATTATAGTGGGGATTGGACTCTGCCAAGAGTGCTGTCACCTGTCCTGTTCATTATAGTGGGGATTGGACTCTGCCAAGAGTGCTGTCACCTGTCCTGTTCATTATAGTGGGGATTGGACTCTGCCAAGAGTGCTGTCACCTGTCCTGTTCATTATAGTGGGGATTGGACTCTGCCAAGAGTGCTGTCACCTGTCCTGTTCATTATAGTGGGGATTGGACTCTGCCAAGAGTGCTGTCACCTGTCCTGTTCATTATAGTGGGGATTGGACTCTGCCAAGAGTGCTTTCACCTGTCCTGTTCATTATAGTGGGGATTGGACTCTGCCAAGAATGCTGTCACCTGTCCTGTTCATTATAGTGGGGATTGGACTCTGCCAAGAGTGCTGTCACCTGTCCTGTTCATTATAGTGGGGATTGGACTCTGCCAAGAGTGCTGTCACCTGTCCTGTTCATTATAGTGGGGATTGGACTCTGCCAAGAGTGCTGTCACCTGTCCTGTTCATTTTAGTGGGGATTGGACTCTGCCAAGAGTGCTGTCACCTGTCCTGTTCATTATAGTGGGGATTGGACTCTGCCAAGAGTGCTGTTACCTGTCCTGTTCATTATAGTGGGGATTGGACTCTGCCAAGAGTGCTGTCACCTGTCCTGTTCATTATAGTGGGGATTGGACTCTGCCAAGAGTGCTGTCACCTGTCCTGTTCATTATAGTGGGGATTGGACTCTGCCAAGAGTGCTGTCACCTGTCCTGTTCATTATAGTGGGGATTGGACTCTGCCAAGAGTGCTGTCACCTGTCCTGTTCATTATAGTGGGGATTGGACTCTGCCAAGAGTGCTGTTACCTGTCCTGTTCATTATAGTGGGGATTGGACTCTGCCAAGAGTGCTGTCACCTGTCCTGTTCATTATAGTGGGGATTGGACTCTGCCAAGAGTGCTGTCACCTGTCCTGTTCATTATAGTGGGGATTGGACTCTGCCAAGAGTGCTGTCACCTGTCCTGTTCATTTTAGTGGGGATTGGACTCTGCCAAGAGTGCTCTCACCTGTCCTGTTCATTATAGTGGGGATTGGACTCTGCCAAGAGTGCTTTCACCTGTCCTGTTCATTATAGTGAGGATTGGACTCTGCCAAGAGTGCTGTCACCTGTCCTGTTCATTATAGTGGGGATTGGACTCTGCCAAGAGTGCTGTCACCTGTCCTGTTCATTATAGTGGGGATTGGACACTGCCAAGAGTGCTGTCACCTGTCCTGTTCATTATAGTGGTGATTGGACTCTGCCAAGAGTGCTGTCACCTGTCCTGTTCATTATAGTGGGGATTGGACACTGCCAAGAGTGCTGTCACCTGTCCTGTTCATTATAGTGGGGATTGGACTCTGCCAAGAGTGCTGTCACCTGTCCTGTTCATTATAGTGGGGATTGGACTCTGCCAAGAGTGCTGTCACCTGTCCTGTTCATTATAGTGGGGATTGGACTCTGCCAAGAGTGCTTTCACCTGTCCTGTTCATTATAGTGGGGATTGGACTCTGCCAAGAGTGCTGTCACCTGTCCTGTTCATTATAGTGGGGATTGGACTCTGCCAAGAGTGCTTTCACCTGTCCTGTTCATTATAGTGGGGATTGGACTCTGCCAAGAGTGCTGTCACCTGTCCTGTTCATTATAGTGGGGATTGGACTCTGCCAAGAGTGCTTTCACCTGTCCTGTTCATTATAGTGGGGATTGGACTCTGCCAAGAGTGCTGTCACCTGTCCTGTTCATTATAGTGGGGATTGGACTCTGCCAAGAGTGCTGTCACCTGTCCTGTTCATTATAGTGGGGATTGGACTCTGCCAAGAGTGCTGTTACCTGTCCTGTTCATTATAGTGGGGATTGGACTCTGCCAAGACTGCTGTTACCTGTCCTGTTCATTATAGTGGGGATTGGACACTGCCAAGAGTGCTGTCACCTGTCCTGTTCATTATAGTGGGGATTGGACTCTGCCAAGAGTGCTGTTACTTGTCCTGTTCATTATAGTGGGGATTGGACACTGCCAATAGTGCTGTCACCTGTCCTGTTCATTATAGTGGGGATTGGACTCTGCCAAGATTGCTTTCACCTGTCCTGTTCATTATAGTGGGGATTGGACTCTGCCAAGAGTGCTGTTACCTGTCCTGTTCATTATAGTGGTGATTGGACTCTGCCAAGAGTGCTGTCACCTGTCCTGTTCATTATAGTGGGGATTGGACTCTGCCAAGAGTGCTGTCACCTGTCCTGTTCATTATAGTGGGGATTGGACACTGCCAAGAGTGCTGTCACCTGTCCTGTTCATTATAGTGGGGATTGGACTCTGCCAAGAGTGCTGTCACCTGTCCTGTTCATTATAGTGGGGATTGGACTCTGCCAAGAGTGCTGTTACCTGTCCTGTTCATTATATTCATGGACAGGATTGATGTTTGTAGCCATGCTGGAAGAGATGTCAAGAGGGGCAAATGTAGGAACAGTTGGCTGGAATTGGCAGATAACGTGCTACTTAACTCTACTGATCTTTGACATGCACTTGATAGATTTGATGCCAAGTCCTGTACAGTAGGAATGAAAATCAGTGCTGTGAAGACTGAGACACTCGTCTTCTCAAAGAAGCCTGTACAGTACACTCTACAACTGAAGCAGGTGGAGAAATTCAAGTATCTCAGTACCATGTTCACAAGTGATGGAAGGCAGGAAGCTGAATTGATTGCAAGAATTGCAGAAGGTGGTCCAGTAATGTGCCAACTTCAGAATTCAGTCACCAGAAGAAGGTTGGTAAGTATAAAAGCCAAACTCGCAATCTTCAATTCAGTATTTGTGCCAACCCTTACATATGGTCATCAATCTTGGGTAATGACCGAAAGAATACAATTTTGAATACAAGCGGCCAAAATGGGGTTGCTCCGAAGGATCTTTGCAGTAATATTACTTGATGGAGTGTGTAACTCAGATATTAGAGAGTTGCTCTAGCTAGAGCTGCCACATTCTGAATTGAGAGATTACAGCTCTGATATTACAGACATATGGTTAGAATGTCTCAGGAAAGAATTGTAGGACAGATTTTATGGGAAAAACCAGCTGGCATGAGACCCAAGGGTAGACACTGAGCAAGATGGTTAGATAACATCCACGAGCTCAGCTGGTCTTCCTTGGGGATATAGCTGGATCAATTGGAGATGGTTGCTTCTAAAAGGAACCACTAGAAAAAGTACTTAAGGACTATCCTCACAACCCTCCCATGACTAAGTGGGTGAAGAAGTTGTGCCTCAACAAGGCCATGATTGACTCCATCAACTGGACCTTAGGTGCCTTTAGATGAATTCACTTTACTACAGAAATTTCTTGTACACCTATGTTTTTCCTGCCAAAATTGATCTGCATATATTTGTTCAAGCTAGCCATTAGCTTCATCAATCTCATTAATCTTGGAATACCTGCAAAATGTTGTGGAATATGACCTTTCAACCTCTGTTGACTTATAAAAAGAAAATAGCAATCAAAGAGAAATGCCCCTCCATGCCACTAGAAGTTAGATTAAGTAAAATGATTCCAATAATCTTGCCTCCACTACACCCTGTAATGTGGTAGTGCTGGTGTCATCCAATACACTGTCTAGTGGTAATGCAGACACAACAATAACATGCATGCAGTACACTATAATGTGGTGATGCTGGTGCCTCGATAAACTGCCCCCCCCCCCCCGTACACTAAAGTAAAAGTGCTGGTACTACATTAAAATGCATTCAATACCCTGCCAAGTAGTAGTGTTAGTTCCACATTAAAATGCACCCAGTACACTGTAAAGTAGTAGTGTTAGTTCCACATTAAAATGCACCCAGTACACTGTAAGGTAGTAGTGTTAGATCCACATTAAAATGCACCCAGTACACTGTAAGGCAGTAGTGTTAGTTCCACGTTAAAATGCACCCAGTGCACTGTAAAGTAGTAGTGTTAGTTCCACGTTAAAATGCACCCAGTACACTGTAAAGTAGTAGTGTTAGTTCCACGTTAAAATGCACCCAGTACACTGTAAAGTAGTAGTGTTAGTTCCACGTTAAAATGCACCCAGTGCACTGTAAAGTAGTAGTGTTAGTTCTACGTTAAAATGCACCCAGTACACAGTAAAGTAGTAGTGTTAGTTCCACATTAAAATGCACCCAGTACACTGTAAAGTAGTAGCGTTAGTACCACGTTAAAATGCACCCAGTACACTGTAAAGTAGTAGCGTTAGTTCCACATTAAAATGCACCCAGTACACTGTAAAGTAGTAGTGTTAGTTCCACGTTAAAATGCACCCAGTACACTGTAAAGTAGTAGTGTTAGTTCCACGTTAAAATGCACCCAGTACACTGTAAAGTAGTAGTGTTAGTTCCACGTTAAAATGCACCCAGTACACTGTAAGGTAGTAGTGTTAGTTCCACATTAAAATGCACCCAGTACACTGTAAGGTAGTAGTGTTAGTTCCACATTAAAATGCACCCAGTACACTGTAAGATAGTAGTGTTAGTTCCACATTAAAATGCACCCAGTACACTGTAAGGTAGTAGTGTTAGTTCCACATTAAAATGCACGCAGTACACTGTAAGGCAGTAGTGTTAGTTGCACATTAAAATGCACCCAGTACACTGTAAAGTAGTAGCGTTAGTTCCACATTAAAATGCACCCAGTACACTGTAAAGTAGTAGTGTTAGTTCCACGTTAAAATGCACCCAGTACACTGTAAAGTAATAGTGTTAGTTCCACGTTAAAATGCAACGAGTACACTGTAAAGTAGTAGTGTTAGTTCCACATTAAAATGCACCCAGTACACTGTAAAGTAGTAGCGTTAGTTCCACGTTAAAATGCACCCAGTACACTGTAAAGTAGTAGTGTTAGTTCCACGTTAAAATGCACCCAGTACACTGTAAAGTAGTAGTGTTAGTTCCACGTTAAAATGCACCCAGTACACTGTAAGGTAGTAGTGTTAGTTCCACGTTAAAATGCACCCAGTACACTGTAAGGTAGTAGCGTTAGTTCCACATTAAAATGCACCCAGTACACTGTAAAGTAGTAGTGTTAGTTCCACGTTAAAATGCAGCCAGTACACAGTAAGCTAGTAGTGTTAGTTCCACGTTAAAATGCACCCAGTACACTGTAAAGTAGTAGTGTTAGTTCCACATTAAAATGCACCCAGTACACTGTAAAGTAGTAGCGTTAGTTCCACGTTAAAATGCACCCAGTACACTGTAAAGTAGTAGTGTTAGTTCCACGTTAAAATGCACCCAGTACACTGTAAAGTAGTAGTATTAGTTCCACGTTAAAATGCACCCAGTACACTGTAAGATAGTAGTGTTAGTTCCACGTTAGAATGCACCCAGTACACTGTAAGGTAGTAGTGTTAGTTCCACGTTAAAATGCACCCAGGACACTGTAAGGTAGTAGTGTTAGTTCCACATTAAAATGCACCCAGTACACTGTAAGGTAGTAGTGTTAGTTCCACATTAAAATGCACCCAGTACACTGTAAGGTAGTAGTGTTAGTTCCACGTTAAAATGCACCCAGTACACTGTAAGGTAGTAGTGTTAGTTCCACATTAAAATGCACGCAGTACACTGTAAGGCAGTAGTGTTAGTTCCACATTAAAATGCACCCAGTACACTGTAAAGTAGTAGCGTTAGTTCCACATTAAAATGCACCCAGTACACTGTAAAGTAGTAGTGTTAGTTCCACGTTAAAATGCACCCAGTACACTGTAAAGTAATAGTGTTAGTTCCACGTTAAAATGCACCCAGTACACTGTAAAGTAGTAGTGTTAGTTCCACATTAAAATGCACCCAGTACACTGTAAAGTAGTAGCGTTAGTTCCACGTTAAAATGCACCCAGTACACTGTAAAGTAGTACTGTTAGTTCCACATTAAAATGCACCCAGTACACTGTAAGGTAGTAGTGTAAGTTCCACGTTAAAATGCACCCAGTACACTGTAAAGAAGTAGCGTTAGTTCCACGTTAAAATGCACCCAGTACACTGTAAAGTAGTAGCGTTAGTTCCACATTAAAATGCACCCAGTACACTGTAAAGTAGTAGTGTTAGTTCCACGTTAAAATGCACCCAGTACACTGTAAAGTAATAGTGTTAGTTCCACGTTAAAATGCACCCAGTACACTGTAAAGTAGTAGTGTTAGTTCCACATTAAAATGCACCCAGTACACTGTAAAGTAGTAGCGTTAGTTCCACCTTAAAATGCACCCAGTACACTGTAAAGTAGTACTGTTAGTTCCACGTTAAAATGCACCCAGTACACTGTAAGGTAGTAGTGTTAGTTCCACGTTAAAATGCACCCAGTACACTGTAAGGTAGTAGCGTTAGTTCCACATTAAAATGCACCCAGTACATTGTAAAGTAGTAGTGTTAGTTCCACATTAAAATGCACCCAGTACACTGTAAAGTAGTAGTGTTAGTTCCACGTTAAAATGCACCCAGTACACTGTAAGGTAGTAGTGTTAGTTCCACGTTAAAATGCACCCAGTACACTGTAAGGTAGTAGCGTTAGTTCCACATTAAAATGCACCCAGTACACTGTAAAGTAGTAGTGTTAGTTCCACATTAAAATGCACCCAGTACACTGTAAAGTAGTAGTGTTAGTTCCACGTTAAAATGCACCCAGTACACTGTAAAGTAGTAGTCTTAGTTCCACATTAAAATGCACCCAGTACACTGTAAAGTAGTAGCGTTAGTTCCACGTTAAAAGGCACCCAGTACACTGTAAAGTAGTAGTATTAGTTCCACATTAAAATGCACCCAGTACACTGTAAAGTAGTAGTGTTAGTTCCACGTTAAAATGCACCCAGTACACTGTAAAGTAGTAGTGTTAGTTCCACGTTAAAATGCACCCAGTACACTGTAAAGTAGTAGTGTTAGTTCCACGTTAAAATGCACCCAGTACACTGTAAAGTAGTAGTGTTAGTTCCACGTTAAAATGCACCCAGTACACTGTAAAGTAGTAGTGTTAGTTCCACGTTAAAATGCACCCAGTACACTGTAAGATAGTAGTGTTAGTTCCACGTTAGAATGCACTCAGTACACTGTAAGGTAGTAGTGTTAGTTCCACGTTAAAATGCACCCAGGATACTGTAAGGTAGTAGTGTTAGTTCCACATTAAAATGCACCCAGTACACTGTAAGGTAGTAGTGTTAGTTCCACATTAAAATGCACCCAGTACACTGTAAGGTAGTAGTGTTAGTTCCACGTTAAAATGCACCCAGGATACTGTAAGGTAGTAGTGTTAGTTCCACATTAAAATGCACCCAGTACACTGTAAGGTAGTAGTGTTAGTTCCACATTAAAATGCACCCAGTACACTGTAAGGTAGTAGTGTTAGTTCCACATTAAAATGCACCCAGTACATTGTAAGGTAGTAGTGTTAGTTCCTGATTAAAATGCACCCAGTACACTGTAAAGTAGTAGCGTTAGTTCCACATTAAAATGCACCCAGTACACTGTAAAGTAGTAGTGTTAGTTCCACGTTAAAATGCACCCAGTACACTGTAAAGTAGTAGTGTTAGTTCCACGTTAAAATGCACCCAGTACACTGTAAAGTAGTAGTGTTAGTTCCACGTTAAAATGCACCCAGTACACTGTAAAGTAGTAGTGTTAGTTCCACGTTAAAATGCACCCAGTACACTGTAAGGTAGTAGTGTTAGTTCCACATTAAAATGCACCCAGTACACTGTAAGGTAGTAGTGTTAGTTCCACAATAAAATGCACCCAGTACACTGTAAGGTAGTAGTGTAAGTTCCACGTTAAAATGCACCCAGTACACTGTAAGGTAGTAGTGTTAGTTCCACATTAAAATGCACCCAGTACACTGTAAAGTAGTAGTGTTAGTTCCACGTTAAAATGCACCCAGTACACTGTAAAGTAGTAGTGTTAGTTCCACGTTAAAATGCACCCAGTACACTGTAAAGTAGTAGTGTTAGTTCCACGTTAAAATGCACCCAGTACACTGTAAAGTAGTAGTGTTAGTTCCACGTTAAAATGCACCCAGTACACTGTAAGGTAGTAGTGTTAGTTCCACGTTAAAATGCAGCCAGTACACTGTAAAGTAGTAGTGTTAGTTCCACGTTAAAATGCACCCAGTACACTGTAAAGTAGTAGTGTTAGTTCCACATTAAAATGCACCCAGTACACTGTAAAGAAGTAGCGTTAGTTCCACGTTAAAATGCACCCAGTACACTGTAAAGTAGTACTGTTAGTTCCACGTTAAAATGCACCCAGTACACTGTAAGGTAGTAGTGTTAGTTCCACGTTAAAATGCACCCAGTACACTGTAAAGTAGTAGTGTTAGTTCCACGTTAAAATGCACCCAGTACACTGTAAAGTAGTAGTGTTAGTTCCACGTTAAAATGCACCCAGTACACTGTAAGATAGTAGTGTTAGTTCCACGTTAGAATGCACCCAGTACACTGTAAAGTAGTAGTGTTAGTTCCACGTTAGAATGCACCCAGTACACTGTAAAGTAGTAGTGTTAGTTCCACATTAAAATGCACCGAGTACACTGTAAAGTAGTAGCGTTAGTTCCACGTTAAAATGCACCCAGTACACTGTAAAGTACTACTGTTAGTTCCACGTTAAATTGCACCCAGTACACTGCAAGGTAGTAGTGTTAGTTCCACATTAAAATGCACCCAGTACACTGTAAAGTAGTAGTGTTAGTTCCACGTTAAAATGCACCCAGTACACTGTAAAGTAGTAGTCTTAGTTCCACATTAAAATGCACCCAGTACACTGTAAAGTAGTAGCGTTAGTTCCACGTTAAAATGCACCCAGTACACTGTAAAGTAGTAGTGTTAGTTCCACATTAAAATGCACCCAGTACACTGTAAAGTAGTAGTGTTAGTTCCACGTTAAAATGCACCCAGCACACTGTAAAGTAGTAGTGTTAGTTCCACGTTAAAATACACCCAGTACACTGTAAAGTAGTAGTGTTAGTTCCATGTTAAAATGCAACCAGTACACTGTAAAGTAGTAGTGTTAGTTCCACGTTAAAATGCACCCAGCATACTGTAAGATAGTAGTGTTAGTTCCACGTAAGAATGCACCCAGTACACTGTAAAGTAGTAGTGTTAGTTCCACGTTAAAATGCACCCAGTACACTGTAAGGTAGTAGTGTTAGTTCCACATTAAAATTCACCCAGTACACTGTAAGGTAGTAGTGTTAGTTCCACATTAAAATGCACCCAGTACACTGTAAGGTAGTAGTGTTAGTTCCACGTAAAAATGCACCCAGTACACTGTAAGGTAGTAGTGTTAGTTCCACATTAAAATGCACCCAGTACACTGTAAGGTAGTAGTGTTAGTTCCACATTAAAATGCACCCAGTTCACTGTAAAGTAGTAGTGTTAGTTCCTGATTAAAATGCACCCAGTACACTGTAAAGTAGTAGTGTTAGTTCCAGATAAAAATGCACCCAGTACACTGTAAAGTAGTAGCGTTAGTTCCACGTTAAAATGCACCCAGTACACTGTAAAGTAGTAGTGTTAGTTCCACGTTAAAATGCACCCAGTACACTGTAAAGTAGTAGTGTTAGTTCTACGTTAAAATGCACCCAGTACACTGTAAAGTAGTAGTGTTAGTTCCACATTAAAATGCACCCAGTACACTGTAAAGTAGTAGCGTTAGTACCACGTTAAAATGCACCCAGTACACTGTAAAGTAGTAGTGTTAGTTCCACGTTAAAATGCACCCAGTACACTGTAAAGTAGTAGTGTTAGTTCCACGTTAAAATGCACCCAGTACACTGCAAGGTAGTAGTGTTAGTTCCACATTAAAATGCACCCAGTACACTGTAAGGTAGTAGTGTTAGTTCCTCGTTAAAATGCAGCCAGTACACTGTAAGCTAGTAGTGTTAGTTCCACATTAAAATGCACCCAGTACACTGTAAGGCAGTAGTGTTAGTTCCACGTTAAAATGCACCCAGTACACTGTAAAGTAGTAGCGTTAGTTCCACATTAAAATGCACCCAGTACACTGTAAAGTAGTAGTGTTAGTTCCACGTTAAAATGCACCCAGTACACTGTAAAGTAGTAGTGTTAGATCCACGTTAAAATGCACCCAGTACACTGTAAAGTAGTAGTGTTAGTTCCACGTTAAAATGCACCCAGTACACTGTAAAGTAGTAGTGTTAGTTCCACGTTAAAATGCACCCAGTACACTGTAAAGTAATAGTGTTAGTTCCACGTTAAAATGCACCCAGTACACTGTAAGATAGTAGTGTTAGTTCCACGTTAGAATGCACCCAGTACACTGTAAAGTAGTAGTGTTAGTTCCACGTTAAAATGCACCCAGTACACTGTAAGGTAGTAGTGTTAGTTCCACATTAAAATGCACCCAGTACACTGTAAGGTAGTAGTGTTAGTTCCACATTAAAATGCACCCAGTACACTGTAAGGTAGTAGTGTTAGTTCCACGTTAAAATGGACCCAGTAAACTGTAAGGTAGTAGTGTTAGTTCCACATTAAAATGCACCCAGTACATTGTAAGGTAGTAGTGTTAGTTCCACATTAAAATGCACCCAGTACACTGTAAAGTAGTAGTGTTAGTTCCTGATTAAAATGCACCCAGTACACTGTAAAGTAGTAGCGTTAGTTCCACATTAAAATGCACCCAGTACACTGTAAAGTAGTAGTGTTAGTTCCACGTTAAAATACACCCAGTACACTGTAAAGTAGTAGTGTTAGTTCCACGTTAAAATGCACCCAGTACACTGTAAAGTAGTAGTGTTAGTTCCACGTTAAAATGCACCCAGTAAACTGTAAAGTAGTAGTGTTAGTTCCACGTTAAAATGCACCCAGTACACTGTAAGGTAGTAGTGTTAGTTCCACGTTAACATGCACCCAGTACACTGTAAGATAGCAGTGTTAGTTCCACATTAAAAAGCACCCAGTACACTGTAAGGTAGTAGTGTTAGTTCCACATTAAAATGCACCCAGTACACTGTAAGGCAGTAGTGTTAGTTCCACTTTAAAATGCACCCAGTACACTGTAAAGTAGTAGCGTTAGTTCCACATTAAAATACACCCAGTACACTGTAAAGTAGTAGTGTTAGTTCCACGGTAAAATGCACCCAGTACACTGTAAAGTAGTAGTGTTAGTTCCACGTTAAAATGCACCCAGTACACTGTAAAGTAGTAGTGTTAGTTCCACATTAAAATGCACCCAGTACACTGTAAAGTAGTAGCGTTAGTTCCACGTTAAAATGCACCCAGTACACTGTAGAGTAGTACTGTTAGTTCCACCTTAAAATGCACCCAGTACACTGTAAGGTAGTAGTGTTAGTTCCACGTTAAAATGCACCCAGTACACTGTAAGGTAGTAGCGTTAGTTCCACATTAAAATGCACCCAGTACACTGTAAAGTAGTAGTGTTAGTTCCACGTTAAAATGCACCCAGTACACTGTAAAGTAGTAGTGTTAGTTCCACGTTAAAATGCACCCAGTACACTGTAAAGTAGTAGTCTTAGTTCCACATTAAAATGCACCCAGTACACTGTAAAGTAGTAGTGTTAGTTCCACGTTAAAATGCACCCAGTACACTGTAAAGTAGTAGTGTTAGTTCCACGTTAAAATGCACCCAGTACACTGTAAAGTAGTAGTGTTAGTTCCACATTAAAATGCACCCAGTACACAGTAAAGTAGTAGCGTTAGTTCCACGTTAAAATGCACCCAGTACACTGTAAGGTAGTAGCGTTAGTTCCACGTTAAAATGCACCCAGTACACTGTAAAGTAGTAGTGTTAGTTCCACGTTAAAATGCACCCAGTACACTGTAAAGTAGTAGTGTTAGTTCCACATTAAAATGCACCCAGTACACTGTAAAGTAGTAGTGTTAGTTCCACGTTAAAATGCACCCAGTACACTGTAAAGTAGTAGTGTTAGTTCCACGTTAAAATACACCCAGTACACTGTAAAGTAGTAGTGTTAGTTCCAGGTTAAAATGCACCCAGTACACTGTAAGGTAGTAGCGTTAGTTCCACATTAAAATGCACCAAGTACACTGTAAAGTAGTAGTCTTAGTACCACATTAAAATGCACCCAGTACACTGTAAAGTAGTAGCGTTAGTGCCACGTTAAAATACACCCAGTACACTGTAAAGTAGTAGTGTTAGTTCCACGTTAAAATGCACCCAGTACACTGTAAGGTAGTAGTGTTAGTTCCACGTTAAAATGCACCCAGTACACTGTAAGATAGTAGTGTTAGTTCCACGTTAGAATGCACCCAGTACACTGTAAAGTAGTAGTGTTAGTTGCACGTTAAAATGCACCCAGTACACTGTAAGGTAGTAGTGTTAGTTCCACATTAAAATGCACCCAGTACACTGTAAAGTAGTAGCGTTAGATCCACGTTCAAATGCACCCAGTACACTGTAAAGTACTACTGTTAGTTCCACGTTAAAATGCACCCAATACACTGTAAGGTAGTAGTGTTAGTTCCACGTTAAAATGCACCCAGTACACTGTAAGGTAGTAGCGTTAGTTCCACGTTAAAATGCACCCAGTACACTGTAAAGTAGTAGTGTTAGTTCCACGTTAAAATGCACCCAGTACACTGTAAAGTAGTAGTGTTAGTTCCACATTAAAATGCACCCAGTACACTGTAAAGTAGTAGTGTTAGTTCCACGTTAAAATGCACCCAGTACACTGTAAAGTAGTAGTGTTAGTTCCACGTTAAAATACACCCAGTACACTGTAAAGTAGTAGTGTTAGTTCCACGTTAAAATGCACCCAGTACACTGTAAGGTAGTAGCGTTAGTTCCACATTAAAATGCACCCAGTACACTGTAAAGTAGTAGTGTTAGTTCCACGTTAAAATGCACCCAGTACACTGTAAAGTAGTAGTCTTAGTTCCACATTAAAATGCACCCAGTACACTGTAAAGTAGTAGTGTTAGTTCCAGATAAAAATGCACCCAGTACACTGTAAAGTAGTAGCGTTAGTTCCACGTTAAAATGCACCCAGTACACTGTAAAGTAGTAGTGTTAGTTCCACGTTAAAATGCACCCAGTACACTGTAAAGTAGTAGTGTTAGTTCTACGTTAAAATGCACCCAGTACACTGTAAAGTAGTAGTGTTAGTTCCACATTAAAATGCACCCAGTACACTGTAAAGTAGTAGCGTTAGTACCACGTTAAAATGCACCCAGTACACTGTAAAGTAGTAGTGTTAGTTCCACGTTAAAATGCACCCAGTACACTGTAAAGTAGTAGTGTTAGTTCCACGTTAAAATGCACCCAGTACACTGCAAGGTAGTAGTGTTAGTTCCACATTAAAATGCACCCAGTACACTGTAAGGTAGTAGTGTTAGTTCCTCGTTAAAATGCAGCCAGTACACTGTAAGCTAGTAGTGTTAGTTCCACATTAAAATGCACCCAGTACACTGTAAGGCAGTAGTGTTAGTTCCACGTTAAAATGCACCCAGTACACTGTAAAGTAGTAGCGTTAGTTCCACATTAAAATGCACCCAGTACACTGTAAAGTAGTAGTGTTAGTTCCACGTTAAAATGCACCCAGTACACTGTAAAGTAGTAGTGTTAGATCCACGTTAAAATGCACCCAGTACACTGTAAAGTAGTAGTGTTAGTTCCACGTTAAAATGCACCCAGTACACTGTAAAGTAGTAGTGTTAGTTCCACGTTAAAATGCACCCAGTACACTGTAAAGTAATAGTGTTAGTTCCACGTTAGAATGCACCCAGTACACTGTAAGATAGTAGTGTTAGTTCCACGTTAGAATGCACCCAGTACACTGTAAAGTAGTAGTGTTAGTTCCACGTTAAAATGCACCCAGTACACTGTAAGGTAGTAGTGTTAGTTCCACATTAAAATGCACCCAGTACACTGTAAGGTAGTAGTGTTAGTTCCACATTAAAATGCACCCAGTACACTGTAAGGTAGTAGTGTTAGTTCCACGTTAAAATGGACCCAGTAAACTGTAAGGTAGTAGTGTTAGTTCCACATTAAAATGCACCCAGTACATTGTAAGGTAGTAGTGTTAGTTCCACATTAAAATGCACCCAGTACACTGTAAAGTAGTAGTGTTAGTTCCTGATTAAAATGCACCCAGTACACTGTAAAGTAGTAGCGTTAGTTCCACATTAAAATGCACCCAGTACACTGTAAAGTAGTAGTGTTAGTTCCACGTTAAAATACACCCAGTACACTGTAAAGTAGTAGTGTTAGTTCCACGTTAAAATGCACCCAGTACACTGTAAAGTAGTAGTGTTAGTTCCACGTTAAAATGCACCCAGTAAACTGTAAAGTAGTAGTGTTAGTTACACGTTAAAATGCACCCAGTACACTGTAAGGTAGTAGTGTTAGTTCCACGTTAACATGCACCCAGTACACTGTAAGATAGCAGTGTTAGTTCCACATTAAAAAGCACCCAGTACACTGTAAGGTAGTAGTGTTAGTTCCACATTAAAATGCACCCAGTACACTGTAAGGCAGTAGTGTTAGTTCCACTTTAAAATGCACCCAGTACACTGTAAAGTAGTAGCGTTAGTTCCACATTAAAATACACCCAGTACACTGTAAAGTAGTAGTGTTAGTTCCACGTTAAAATGCACCCAGTACACTGTAAAGTAGTAGTGTTAGTTCCACGTTAAAATGCACCCAGTACACTGTAAAGTAGTAGTGTTAGTTCCACATTAAAATGCACCCAGTACACTGTATGATAGTAGTGTTAGTTCCACGTAAGAATGCACCCAGTACACTGTAAAGTAGTAGTGTTAGTTCCACGTTAAAATACACCCAGTACACTGTAAGGTAGTAGTGTTAGTTCCACATTAAAATGCACCCAGTACACTGTAAGGTATTAGTGTTAGTTCCACGTTAAAATGCACCCAGTACACTGTAAGGTAGTAGTGTTAGTTCCACCTTAAAATGCACCCAGTACACTGTAAGGTAGTAGTGTTAGTTCCACATTAAAATGCACCCAGTTCACTGTAAAGTATTAGTGTTAGTTCTACGTTAAAATGCACCCAGTACACTGTAAAGTAGTAGCGTTAGTTCCACGTTAAAATGCACCCAGTACACTGTAGAGTAGTACTGTTAGTTCCACCTTAAAATGCACCCAGTACACTGTAAGGTAGTAGTGTTAGTTCCACGTTAAAATGCACCCAGTACACTGTAAGGTAGTAGCGTTAGTTCCACATTAAAATGCACCCAGTACACTGTAAAGTAGTAGTGTTAGTTCCACGTTAAAATGCACCCAGTACACTGTAAAGTAGTAGTGTTAGTTCCACGTTAAAATGCACCCAGTACACTGTAAAGTAGTAGTCTTAGTTCCACATTAAAATGCACCCAGTACACTGTAAAGTAGTAGTGTTAGTTCCACGTTAAAATGCACCCAGTACACTGTAAAGTAGTAGTGTTAGTTCCACGTTAAAATGCACCCAGTACACTGTAAAGTAGTAGTGTTAGTTCCACATTAAAATGCACCCAGTACACAGTAAAGTAGTAGCGTTAGTTCCACGTTAAAATGCACCCAGTACACTGTAAGGTAGTAGCGTTAGTTCCACGTTAAAATGCACCCAGTACACTGTAAAGTAGTAGTGTTAGTTCCACGTTAAAATGCACCCAGTACACTGTAAAGTAGTAGTGTTAGTTCCACATTAAAATGCACCCAGTACACTGTAAAGTAGTAGTGTTAGTTCCACGTTAAAATGCACCCAGTACACTGTAAAGTAGTAGTGTTAGTTCCACGTTAAAATACACCCAGTACACTGTAAAGTAGTAGTGTTAGTTCCAGGTTAAAATGCACCCAGTACACTGTAAGGTAGTAGCGTTAGTTCCACATTAAAATGCACCAAGTACACTGTAAAGTAGTAGTCTTAGTACCACATTAAAATGCACCCAGTACACTGTAAAGTAGTAGCGTTAGTGCCACGTTAAAATACACCCAGTACACTGTAAAGTAGTAGTGTTAGTTCCACGTTAAAATGCACCCAGTACACTGTAAGGTAGTAGTGTTAGTTCCACGTTAAAATGCACCCAGTACACTGTAAGATAGTAGTGTTAGTTCCACGTTAGAATGCACCCAGTACACTGTAAAGTAGTAGTGTTAGTTGCACGTTAAAATGCACCCAGTACACTGTAAGGTAGTAGTGTTAGTTCCACATTAAAATGCACCCAGTACACTGTAAAGTAGTAGCGTTAGTTCCACGTTCAAATGCACCCAGTACACTGTAAAGTACTACTGTTAGTTCCACGTTAAAATGCACCCAATACACTGTAAGGTAGTAGTGTTAGTTCCACGTTAAAATGCACCCAGTACACTGTAAGGTAGTAGCGTTAGTTCCACGTTAAAATGCACCCAGTACACTGTAAAGTAGTAGTGTTAGTTCCACGTTAAAATGCACCCAGTACACTGTAAAGTAGTAGTGTTAGTTCCACATTAAAATGCACCCAGTACACTGTAAAGTAGTAGTGTTAGTTCCACGTTAAAATGCACCCAGTACACTGTAAAGTAGTAGTGTTAGTTCCACGTTAAAATACACCCAGTACACTGTAAAGTAGTAGTGTTAGTTCCACGTTAAAATGCACCCAGTACACTGTAAGGTAGTAGCGTTAGTTCCACATTAAAATGCACCTAGTACACTGTAAAGTAGTAGTGTTAGTTCCACGTTAAAATGCACCCAGTACACTGTAAAGTAGTAGTCTTAGTTCCACATTAAAATGCACCCAGTACACTGTAAAGTAGTAGCGTTAGTTCCACGTTAAAATGCACCCAGTACACTGTAAAGTAGTAGTGTTAGTTCCTGATTAAAATGCACCCAGTACACTGTAAAGTAGTAGTGTTAGTTCCACGTTAAAATGCACCCAGTACACTGTAAAGTAGTAGTGTTAGTTCCACGTTAAAATGCACCCAGTACACTGTAAAGTAGTAGTGTTAGTTTCACGTTAAAATGCACCCAGTACACTGTAAAGTAGTAGTGTTAGTTCCACGTTAAAATGTACCCAGTACACTGTAAGATAGTAGTGTTAGTTCCACGTAAGAATGCACCCAGTACACTGTAAAGTAGTAGTGTTAGTTCCACGTTAAAATGCACCCAGTACACTGTAAAGTAGTAGTGTTAGTTCCACGTTAAAATGCACCCAGTACACTGTAAAGTAGTAGTGTTAGTTTCACGTTAAAATGCACCCAGTACACTGTAAAGTAGTAGTGTTAGTTCCACGTTAAAATGTACCCAGTACACTGTAAGATAGTAGTGTTAGTTCCACGTAAGAATGCACCCAGTACACTGTAAAGTAGTAGTGTTAGTTCCACGTTAAAATGCACCCAGTACACTGTAAGATAGTAGTGTTAGTTCCACATTAAAATGCACCCAGTACACTGTAAGGTAGTAGTGTTAGTTCCACATTAAAATGCACCCAGTACACTGTAAGGTAGTAGTGTTAGTTCCACGTTAAAATGCACCCAGTACACTGTAAGGTAGTAGTGTTAGTTCCACATTAAAATGCACCCAGTACACTGTAAGGTAGTAGTGTTAGTTCCACATTAAAATGCACCCAGTTCACTGTAAAGTAGTAGTGTTAGTTCCACATTAAAATGCACCCAGTACACTGTAAAGTAGTAGTGTTAGTTCCAGATAAAAATGCACCCAGTACACTGTAAAGTAGTAGCGTTAGTTCCACGTTAAAATGCACCCAGTACACTGTAAAGTAGTAGTGTTAGTTCCACATTAAAATGCACACAGTACTGTAAAGTAGTAGTGTTAGTTCTACGTTAAAATGCACCCAGTACACTGTAAAGTAGTAGTGTTAGTTCTACGTTAAAATGCACCCAGTACACTGTAAAGTAGTAGTGTTAGTTCCACATTAAAATGCACCCAGTACAATGTAAAGTAGTAGCGTTAGTACCACGTTAAAATGCACCCAGTACACTGTAAAGTAGTAGTGTTAGTTCCACATTAAAATGCACCCAGTACACTGTAAAGTAGTAGTGTTAGTTCCACGTTAAAATGCACTCAGTACACTGTAAAGTAGTAGTGTTAGTTCCACGTTAAAATGCACCCAGTACACTGTAAAGTAGTAGTGTTAGTTCCACGTTAAAATTCACCCAGTACACTGTAAAGTAGTAGTGTTAGTTCCACGTTAAAATGCACCCAGTACACTGCAAGATAGTAGTGTTAGTTCCACATTAAAATGCACCCAGTACACTGTAAGGTAGTAGTGTTAGTTCCACGTTAAAATGCACCCAGTACACTGTAAGATAGTAGTGATAGTTCCACATTAAAATGCACCCAGTACACTGTAAGGTAGTAGTGTTAGTTCCACATTAAAATGCACCCAGTACACTGTAAGGTAGTAGTGTTAGTTCCACATTAAAATGCACGCAGTACACTGTAAGGCATTAGTGTTAGTTCCACATTAAAATGCACCCAGTACACTGTAAAGTAGTAGCGTTAGTTCCACATTAAAATGCACCCAGTACACTGTAAAGTAGTAGTGTTAGTTCCACGTTAAAATGCACCCAGTACACTGTAAAGTAGTAGTGTTAGATCCACGTTAAAATGCACCCAGTACACTGTAAGGTAGTAGTGTTAGTTCCACATTAAAATGCACCCAGTACACTGTAAGGTAGTAGTGTTAGTTCCACATTAAAATGCACCCAGTACACTGTAAGGTAGTAGCGTTAGTTCCACATTAAAATGCACCCAGTACACTGTAAAGTAGTAGTGTTAGTTCCACGTTAAAATGCACCCAGTACACTGTAAAGTAGTAGTCTTAGTTCCACATTAAAATGCACCCAGTACACTGTAAAGTAGTAGCGTTAGTTCCACGTTAAAATGCACCCAGTACACTGTAAAGTAGTAGTGTTAGTTCCTGATTAAAATGCACCCAGTACACTGTAAAGTAGTAGTGTTAGTTCCACGTTAAAATGCACCCAGTACACTGTAAAGTAGTAGTGTTAGTTCCACGTTAAAATGCACCCAGTACACTGTAAAGTAGTAGTGTTAGTTTCACGTTAAAATGCACCCAGTACACTGTAAAGTAGTAGTGTTAGTTCCACGTTAAAATGTACCCAGTACACTGTAAGATAGTAGTGTTAGTTCCACGTAAGAATGCACCCAGTACACTGTAAAGTAGTAGTGTTAGTTCCACGTTAAAATGCACCCAGTACACTGTAAAGTAGTAGTGTTAGTTCCACGTTAAAATGCACCCAGTACACTGTAAAGTAGTAGTGTTAGTTTCACGTTAAAATGCACCCAGTACACTGTAAAGTAGTAGTGTTAGTTCCACGTTAAAATGTACCCAGTACACTGTAAGATAGTAGTGTTAGTTCCACGTAAGAATGCACCCAGTACACTGTAAAGTAGTAGTGTTAGTTCCACGTTAAAATGCACCCAGTACACTGTAAGATAGTAGTGTTAGTTCCACATTAAAATGCACCCAGTACACTGTAAGGTAGTAGTGTTAGTTCCACATTAAAATGCACCCAGTACACTGTAAGGTAGTAGTGTTAGTTCCACGTTAAAATGCACCCAGTACACTGTAAGGTAGTAGTGTTAGTTCCACATTAAAATGCACCCAGTACACTGTAAGGTAGTAGTGTTAGTTCCACATTAAAATGCACCCAGTTCACTGTAAAGTAGTAGTGTTAGTTCCACATTAAAATGCACCCAGTACACTGTAAAGTAGTAGTGTTAGTTCCAGATAAAAATGCACCCAGTACACTGTAAAGTAGTAGCGTTAGTTCCACGTTAAAATGCACCCAGTACACTGTAAAGTAGTAGTGTTAGTTCCACATTAAAATGCACACAGTACTGTAAAGTAGTAGTGTTAGTTCTACGTTAAAATGCACCCAGTACACTGTAAAGTAGTAGTGTTAGTTCTACGTTAAAATGCACCCAGTACACTGTAAAGTAGTAGTGTTAGTTCCACATTAAAATGCACCCAGTACAATGTAAAGTAGTAGCGTTAGTACCACGTTAAAATGCACCCAGTACACTGTAAAGTAGTAGTGTTAGTTCCACATTAAAATGCACCCAGTACACTGTAAAGTAGTAGTGTTAGTTCCACGTTAAAATGCACTCAGTACACTGTAAAGTAGTAGTGTTAGTTCCACGTTAAAATGCACCCAGTACACTGTAAAGTAGTAGTGTTAGTTCCACGTTAAAATTCACCCAGTACACTGTAAAGTAGTAGTGTTAGTTCCACGTTAAAATGCACCCAGTACACTGCAAGATAGTAGTGTTAGTTCCACATTAAAATGCACCCAGTACACTGTAAGGTAGTAGTGTTAGTTCCACGTTAAAATGCACCCAGTACACTGTAAGATAGTAGTGATAGTTCCACATTAAAATGCACCCAGTACACTGTAAGGTAGTAGTGTTAGTTCCACATTAAAATGCACCCAGTACACTGTAAGGTAGTAGTGTTAGTTCCACATTAAAATGCACGCAGTACACTGTAAGGCATTAGTGTTAGTTCCACATTAAAATGCACCCAGTACACTGTAAAGTAGTAGCGTTAGTTCCACATTAAAATGCACCCAGTACACTGTAAAGTAGTAGTGTTAGTTCCACGTTAAAATGCACCCAGTACACTGTAAAGTAGTAGTGTTAGATCCACGTTAAAATGCACCCAGTACACTGTAAGGTAGTAGTGTTAGTTCCACATTAAAATGCACCCAGTACACTGTAAGGTAGTAGTGTTAGTTCCACATTAAAATGCACCCAGTACACTGTAAGGTAGTAGTGTTAGTTCCACGTTAAAATGCACCCAGTACACTGTAAGGTAGTAGTGTTAGTTCCACATTAAAATGCACCCGGTACATTGTAAAGTAGTAGTGTTAGTTCCTGATTAAAATGCACACAGTACACTGTAAAGTAGTAGCGTTAGTTCCACATTAAAATGCACCCAGTACACTGTAAAGTAGTAGTGTTAGTTCCACATTAAAATGCACCCAGTACACTGTAAAGTAGTAGCGTTAGTT
Source organism: Eledone cirrhosa (assembly GCA_964016885.1). NCBI lineage: Eukaryota > Metazoa > Mollusca > Cephalopoda > Octopoda > Eledonidae > Eledone > Eledone cirrhosa. The sequence continues at coordinate 407,031,512 of OZ024740.1, read as the reverse complement.
CCACATTAAAATGCACCCAGTACACTGTAAAGTAGTAGTGTTAGTTCCACATTAAAATGCACCCAGTACACTGTAAAGTAGTAGCGTTAGTTCCACGTTAAAATGCACCCAGTACACTGTAAAGTACTACTGTTAGTTCCACGTTAAAATGCACCCAGTACACTGTAAGGTAGTAGTGTTAGTTCCACGTTAAAATGCACCCAGTACACTGTAAGGTAGTAGCGTTAGTTCCACATTAAAATGCACCCAGTACACTGTAAAGTAGTAGTGTTAGTTCCACGTTAAAATGCACCCAGTACACTGTAAAGTAGTAGTCTTAGTACCACATTAAAATGCACCCAGTACACTGTAAAGTAGTAGCGTTAGTTCCACGTTAAAATACACCCAGTACACTGTAAAATAGTAGTGTTAGTTCCACATTAAAATGCACCCAGTACACTGTAAAGTAGTAGTGTTAGTTCCACGTTAAAATGCACCCAGTACACTGTAAAGTAGTAGTGTTAGTTCCACGTTAAAATGCACCCAGTACACTGTAAAGTAGTAGTGTTAGTTCCACGTTAAAATGCACCCAGTACACTGTAAGGTAGTAGTGTTAGTTCCACATTAAAATGCACTCAGTACACTGTAAGGTAGTAGTGTTAGTTCCACATTAAAATGCACCCAGTTCACTGTAAAGTATTAGTGTTAGTTCCTGATTAAAATGCACCCAGTACACTGTAAAGTAGTAGCGTTAGCTCCACGTTAAAATGCACCCAGTACACTGTAAAGTAGTAGTGTTAGTTCCACATTAAAATGCACCCAGTACACTGTAAAGTAGTAGTGTTAGTTCTACGTTAAAATGCACCCAGTACACTGTAAAGTAGTAGTGTTAGTTCTACGTTAAAATGCACCCAGTACACTGTAAAGTAGTAGTGTTGGTTCCACATTAAAATGCACCCAGTACAATGTAAAGTAGTAGCGTTAGTACCACGTTAAAATGCACCCAGTACACTGTAAAGTAGTAGCGTTAGTTCCACATTAAAATGCACCCAGTACACTGTAAAGTAGTAGTGTTAGTTCCACGTTAAAATGCACCCAGTACACTGTAAAGTAGTAGTGTTAGTTCCACGTTAAAATGCACCCAGTACACTGTAAAGTAGTAGTGTTAGTTCCACGTTAAAATGCACCCAGTACACTGTAAAGTAGTAGTGTTAGTTCCACGTTAAAATGCACCCAGTACACTGTAAGATAGTAGTGTTAGTTCCACTTTAGAATGCACCCAGTACACTGTAATGTAGTAGTGTTAGTTCCCCGTTAAAATGCACCCAGTACACTGTAAGATAGCAGTGTTAGTTCCACATTAAAATGCACCCAGTACACTGTAAGGTAGTAGTGTTAGTTCCACATTAAAATGCACGCAGTACACTGTAAGGCAGTAGTGTTAGTTCCACATTAAAATGCACCCAGTACACTGTAAAGTAGTAGCGTTAGTTCCACATTAAAATGCACCCAGTACACTGTAAAGTAGTAGTGTTAGTTCCACGTTAAAATGCACCCAGTACACTGTAAAGTAGTAGTGTTAGTTCCACGTTAAAATGCACCCAGTACACTGTAAAGTAGTAGTGTTAGTTCCACATTAAAATGCACCCAGTACACTGTAAAGTAGTAGTGTTAGTTCCACGTTAAAATGCACCCAGTACACTGTAAAGTAGTAGTGTTAGATCCACGTTAAAATGCACCCAGTACACTGTAAGGTAGTAGTGTTAGTTCCACATTAAAATGCACCCAGTACACTGTAAGGTAGTAGTGTTAGTTCCACGTTAAAATGCACCCAGTACACTGTAAGGTAGTAGTGTTAGTTCCACATTAAAATGCACCCGGTACATTGTAAAGTAGTAGTGTTAGTTCCTGATTAAAATGCACACAGTACACTGTAAAGTAGTAGCGTTAGTTCCACATTAAAATGCACCCAGTACACTGTAAAGTAGTAGTGTTAGTTCCACATTAAAATGCACCCAGTACACTGTAAAGTAGTAGCGTTAGTTCCACATTAAAATGCACCCAGTACACTGTAAAGTAGTAGTGTTAGTTCCACATTAAAATGCACCCAGTACACTGTAAAGTAGTAGCGTTAGTTCCACGTTAAAATGCACCCAGTACACTGTAAAGTACTACTGTTAGTTCCACGTTAAAATGCACCCAGTACACTGTAAGGTAGTAGTGTTAGTTCCACGTTAAAATGCACCCAGTACACTGTAAGGTAGTAGCGTTAGTTCCACATTAAAATGCACCCAGTACACTGTAAAGTAGTAGTGTTAGTTCCACGTTAAAATGCACCCAGTACACTGTAAAGTAGTAGTCTTAGTACCACATTAAAATGCACCCAGTACACTGTAAAGTAGTAGCGTTAGTTCCACGTTAAAATGCACCCAGTACACTGTAAAGTAGTAGTGTTAGTTCCACATTAAAATGCACCCAGTACACTGTAAAGTAGTTGTGTTAGTTCCACGTTAAAATGCACCCAGTACACTGTAAAGTAGTAGTGTTAGTTCCACGTTAAAATGCACCCAGTACACTGTAAGGTAGTAGTGTTAGTTCCACATTAAAATGCACCCAGTACACTGTAAGGTAGTAGTGTTAGTTCCACATTAAAATGCACCCAGTTCACTGTAAAGTATTAGTGTTAGTTCCTGATTAAAATGCACCCAGTACACTGTAAAGTAGTAGCGTTAGCTCCACGTTAAAATGCACCCAGTACACTGTAAAGTAGTAGTGTTAGTTCCACATTAAAATGCACCCAGTACACTGTAAAGTAGTAGTGTTAGTTCTACGTTAAAATGCACCCAGTACACTGTAAAGTAGTAGTGTTAGTTCTACATTAAAATGCACCCAGTACACTGTAAAGTAGTAGTGTTAGTTCCACGTTAAAATGCACCCAGTACACTGTAAAGTAGTAGTGTTAGTTCCACGTTAAAATGCACCCAGTACACTGTAAAGTAGTAGTGTTAGTTCCACGTTAAAATGCACCCAGTACACTGTAAAGTAGTAGTGTTAGTTCCACGTTAAAATGCACCCAGTACACTGTAAGATAGTAGTGTTAGTTCCACTTTAGAATGCACCCAGTACACTGTAATGTAGTAGTGTTAGTTCCCCGTTAAAATGCACCCAGTACACTGTAAGATAGTAGTGTTAGTTCCACATTAAAATGCACCCAGTACACTGTAAGGTAGTAGTGTTAGTTCCACATTAAAATGCACGCAGTACACTGTAAGGCAGTAGTGTTAGTTCCACATTAAAATGCACCCAGTACACTGTAAAGTAGTAGCGTTAGTTCCACATTAAAATGCACCCAGTACACTTTAAAGTAGTAGTGTTAGTTCCACGTTAAAATGCACCCAGTACACTGTAAAGTAGTAGTGTTAGTTCCACGTTAAAATGCACCCAGTACACTGTAAAGTAGTAGTGTTAGTTCCACATTAAAATGCACCCAGTACACTGTAAAGTAGTAGCGTTAGTTCCACGTTTAAATGCACCCAGTACACTGCAAAGTAGTACTGTTAGTTCCACGTTAAAATGCACCCAGTACATTGTAAGGTAGTAGTGTTAGTTCCACGTTAAAATGCACCCAGTACACTGTAAGGTAGTAGCGTTAGTTCCACATTAAAATGCACCCAGTACACTGTAAGGTAGTAGTGTTAGTTTAACGTTAAAATGCACCCAGTACACTGTAAGGTAGTAGTGTTAGTTCCACGTTAAAATGCACCCAGTACACTGTAAAGTAGTAGTGTTAGTTCTACGTTAAAATGCACCCAGTACACTGTAAAGTAGTAGTGTTGGTTCCACATTAAAATGCACCCAGTACAATGTAAAGTAGTAGCGTTAGTACCACGTTAAAATGCACCCAGTACACTGTAAAGTAGTAGCGTTAGTTCCACATTAAAATGCACCCAGTACACTGTAAAGTAGTAGTGTTAGTTCCACGTTAAAATGCACCCAGTACACTGTAAAGTAGTAGTGTTAGTTCCACGTTAAAATGCACCCAGTACACTGTAAAGTAGTAGTGTTAGTTCCACGTTAAAATGCACCCAGTACACTGTAAAGTAGTAGTGTTAGTTCCACGTTAAAATGCACCCAGTACACTGTAAGATAGTAGTGTTAGTTCCACTTTAGAATGCACCCAGTACACTGTAATGTAGTAGTGTTAGTTCCCCGTTAAAATGCACCCAGTACACTGTAAGATAGTAGTGTTAGTTCCACATTAAAATGCACCCAGTACACTGTAAGGTAGTAGTGTTAGTTCCACATTAAAATGCACGCAGTACACTGTAAGGCAGTAGTGTTAGTTCCACATTAAAATGCACCCAGTACACTGTAAAGTAGTAGCGTTAGTTCCACATTAAAATGCACCCAGTACACTGTAAAGTAGTAGTGTTAGTTCCACGTTAAAATGCACCCAGTACACTGTAAAGTAGTAGTGTTAGTTCCACGTTAAAATGCACCCAGTACACTGTAAACTAGTAGTGTTAGTTCCACATTAAAATGCACCCAGTACACTGTAAAGTAGTAGCGTTAGTTCCACGTTTAAATGCACCCAGTACACTGCAAAGTAGTACTGTTAGTTCCACGTTAAAATGCACCCAGTACATTGTAAGGTAGTAGTGTTAGTTCCACGTTAAAATGCACCCAGTACACTGTAAGGTAGTAGCGTTAGTTCCACATTAAAATGCACCCAGTACACTGTAAGGTAGTAGTGTTAGTTTAACGTTAAAATGCACCCAGTACACTGTAAGGTAGTAGTATTAGTTCCACGTTAAAATGCACCCAGTACACTGTAAGGTAGTAGTGTTAGTTCCACGTTAAAATGCACCCAGTACACTGTAACGTAGTAGTGTTAGTTCCACGTTAAAATGCACCCAGTACACTGTAAAGTAGTAGTGTTAGTCCCACGTTAAAATGCACCCAGTACACTGTAAAGTAGTAGTGTTAGTTCCACGTTAAAATGCACCCAGTACACTGTAAAGTAGTAGTGTTAGTTCCACGTTAAAATGCACCCAGTACACTGTAAGGTAGTAGTGTTAGTTCCACATTAAAATGCACCCAGTACACTGTAAAGTAGTAGTGTTAGTTCCACGTTAAAATGCACCCAGTACACTGTAAGATAGTAGTGTTAGTTCCACATTAAAATGCACCCAGTACACTGTAAGGTAGTAGTGTTAGTTCCACATTAAAATGCACGCAGTACACTGTAAGGCAGTAGTGTTAGTTCCACATTAAAATGCACCCAGTACACTGTAAGATAGTAGTGTTAGTTCCACATTAAAATGCACCCAGTACACTGTAAGGTAGTAGTGTTAGTTCCACATTAAAATGCACCCAGTACACTGTAAAGTAGTAGCGTTAGTTCCACATTAAAATGCACCCAGTACACTGTAAAGTAGTAGTGTTAGTTCCACGTTAAAATGCACCCAGTACACTGTAAAGTAGTAGTCTTAGTTCCACATTAAAATGCACCCAGTACACTGTAAAGTATTAGCGTTAGTTCCACGTTAAAATGTACCCAGTACACTGTAAAGTAGTAGTGTTAGTTCCACATTAAAATGCACCCAGTACACTGTAAAGTAGTAGTGTTAGTTCCACGTTAAAATGCACCCAGTACACTGTAAATTAGTAGTGTTAGTTCCACGTTAAAATGCACCCAGTACACTGTAAAGTAGTAGTGTTAGTTCCACGTTAAAATGCACCCAGTACACTGTAAGATAGTAGTGTTAGTTCCACGTTAGAATGCACCCAGTACACTGTAAAGTAGTTGTGTTAGTTCCACGTTAAAATGCACCCAGTACACTGTAAGGTAGTAGTGTTAGTTCCACATTAAAATGCACCCAGTACACTGTAAGGTAGTAGTGTTAGTTCCACATTAAAATGCACCCAGTTCACTGTAAAGTATTAGTGTTAGTTCCTGATTAAAATGCACCCAGTACACTGTAAAGTAGTAGCGTTAGCTCCACGTTAAAATGCACCCAGTACACTGTAAAGTAGTAGTGTTAGTTCCACATTAAAATGCACCCAGTACACTGTAAAGTAGTAGTGTTAGTTCTACGTTAAAATGCACCCAGTACACTGTAAAGTAGTAGTGTTAGTTCTACGTTAAAATGCACCCAGTACACTGTAAAGTAGTATTGTTGGTTCCACATTAAAATGCACCCAGTACAATGTAAAGTAGTAGCGTTAGTACCACGTTAAAATGCACCCAGTACACTGTAAAGTAGTAGCGTTAGTTCCACATTAAAATGCACCCAGTACACTGTAAAGTAGTAGTGTTAGTTCCACGTTAAAATGCACCCAGTACACTGTAAAGTAGTAGTGTTAGTTCCACGTTAAAATGCACCCAGTACACTGTAAAGTAGTAGTGTTAGTTCCACGTTAAAATGCACCCAGTACACTGTAAAGTAGTAGTGTTAGTTCCACGTTAAAATGCACCCAGTACACTGTAAGATAGTAGTGTTAGTTCCACTTTAGAATGCACCCAGTACACTGTAATGTAGTAGTGTTAGTTCCCCGTTAAAATTAACCCAGTACACTGTAAGATAGTAGTGTTAGTTCCACATTAAAATGCACCCAGTACACTGTAAGGTAGTAGTGTTAGTTCCACATTAAAATGCACGCAGTACACTGTAAGGCAGTAGTGTTAGTTCCACATTAAAATGCACCCAGTACACTGTAAAGTAGTAGCGTTAGTTCCACATTAAAATGCACCCAGTACACTGTAAAGTAGTAGTGTTAGTTCCACGTTAAAATGCACCCAGTACACTGTAAAGTAGTAGTGTTAGTTCCACGTTAAAATGCACCCAGTACACTGTAAAGTAGTAGTGTTAGTTCCACATTAAAATGCACCCAGTACACTGTAAAGTAGTAGCGTTAGTTCCACGTTTAAATGCACCCAGTACACTGCAAAGTAGTACTGTTAGTTCCACGTTAAAATGCACCCAGTACATTGTAAGGTAGTAGTGTTAGTTCCACGTTAAAATGCACCCAGTACACTGTAAGGTAGTAGCGTTAGTTCCACATTAAAATGCACCCAGTACACTGTAAGGTAGTAGTGTTAGTTTAACGTTAAAATGCACCCAGTACACTGTAAGGTAGTAGTATTAGTTCCACGTTAAAATGCACCCAGTACACTGTAAGGTAGTAGTGTTAGTTCCACGTTAAAATGCACCCAGTACACTGTAAGGTAGTAGTGTTAGTTCCCCGTTAAAATGCACCCAGTACACTGTAACGTAGTAGTGTTAGTTCCAGATTAAAATGCACCCAGTACACTGTAAAGTAGTAGCGTTAGTTCCACATTAAAATGCACCCAGTACACTGTAAAGTAGTAGTGTTAGTTCCACGTTAAAATGCACCCAGTACACTGTAAAGTAGTAGTGTTAGTTCCACGTTAAAATGCACCCAGTACACTGTAAAGTAGTAGTGTTAGTTCCACGTTAAAATGCACCCAGTACACTGTAAAGTAGTAGTGTTAGTTCCACGTTAAAATGCACCCAGTACACTGTAAGGTAGTAGTGTTAGTTCCACATTAAAATGCACCCAGTACACTGTAAAGTAATAGTGTTAGTTCCACGTTAAAATGCACCCAGTACACTGTAAGATAGTAGTGTTAGTTCCACATTAAAATGCACCCAGTACACTGTAAGGTAGTAGTGTTAGTTCCACATTAAAATGCACGCAGTACACTGTAAGGCAGTAGTGTTAGTTCCACATTAAAATGCACCCAGTACACTGTAAGATAGTAGTGTTAGTTCCACATTAAAATGCACCCAGTACACTGTAAAGTAGTAGCGTTAGTTCCACATTAAAATGCACCCAGTACACTGTAAAGTAGTAGTGTTAGTTCCACGTTAAAATGCACCCAGTACACTGTAAAGTAGTAGTCTTAGTTCCACATTAAAATGCACCCAGTACACTGTAAAGTATTAGCGTTAGTTCCACGTTAAAATGTACCCAGTACACTGTAAAGTAGTAGTGTTAGTTCCACATTAAAATGCACCCAGTACACTGTAAAGTAGTAGTGTTAGTTCCACGTTAAAATGCACCCAGTACACTGTAAATTAGTAGTGTTAGTTCCACGTTAAAATGCACCCAGTACACTGTAAAGTAGTAGTGTTAGTTCCACGTTAAAATGCACCCAGTACACTGTAAGATAGTAGTGTTAGTTCCACGTTAGAATGCACCCAGTACACTGTAAAGTAGTTGTGTTAGTTCCACGTTAAAATGCACCCAGTACACTGTAAGATAGTAGTGTTAGTTCCACGTCAGAATGCACCCAGTACACTGTAAGGTAGTAGTGTTAGTTCCACGTTAAAATGCACCCAGTACACTGTAAGGTAGTAGCGTTAGTTCCATATTAAAATGCACCCAGTACACTGTAAAGTAGTAGTGTTAGTTCCACGTTAAAATGCACCCAGTACACTGTAAAGTAGTAGTCTTAGTACCACATTAAAATGCACCCAGTACACTGTAAAGTAGTAGCGTTAGTTCCACGTTAAAATGCACCCAGTACACTGTAAAGTAGTAGTGTTAGTTCCACATTAAAATGCACCCAGTACACTGTAAAGTAGTAGTGTTAGTTCCACGTTAAAATGCACCCAGTACACTGTAAAGTGGTAGTGTTAGTTCCACGTTAAAATGCACCCAGTACACTGTAAAGTAGTAGTGTTAGTTCCACGTTAAAATGCACCCAGTACACTGTATGATAGTAGTGTTAGTTCCACGTAAGAATGCACCCAGTACACTGTAAAGTAGTAGTGTTAGTTCCACGTTAAAATACACCCAGTACACTGTAAGGTAGTAGTGTTAGTTCCACATTAAAATGCACCCAGTACACTGTAAGGTATTAGTGTTAGTTCCACGTTAAAATGCACCCAGTACACTGTAAGGTAGTAGTGTTAGTTCCACATTAAAATGCACCCAGTACACTGTAAGGTAGTAGTGTTAGTTCCACATTAAAATGCACCCAGTTCACTGTAAAGTATTAGTGTTAGTTCTACGTTAAAATGCACCCAGTACACTGTAAAGTAGTAGTGTTAGTTCTACGTTAAAATGCACCCAGTACACTGTAAAGTAGTAGTGTTAGTTCCACATTAAAATGCACCCAGTACAATGTAAAGTAGTAGCGTTAGTACCACGTTAAAATGCACCCAGTACACTGTAAAGTAGTAGCGTTAGTTCCACATTAAAATGCACACAGTACACTGTAAAGTAGTAGTGTTAGTTCCACGTTAAAATGCACCCAGTACACTGTAAAGTAGTAATGTTAGATCCACGTTAAAATGCACCCAGTACACTGTAAGGTAGTAGTGTTAGTTCCACATTAAAATGCACCCAGTACACTGTAAGGTAGTAGTGTTAGTTCCACGTTAAAATGCACCCAGTACACTGTAAGGTAGTAGTGTTAGTTCCACATTAAAATGCACCCGGTACATTGTAAAGTAGTAGTGTTAGTTCCTGATTAAAATGCACCCAGTACACTGTAAAGTAGTAGCGTTAGTTCCACATTAAAATGCACCCAGTACACTGTAAAGTAGTAGTGTTAGTTCCACATTAAAATGCACCCAGTACACTGTAAGGTAGTAGTGTTAGTTCCACATTAAAATGCACCCAGTACACTGTAAGGTAGTAGTGTTAGTTCCACATTAAAATGCACCCAGTACACTGTAAGGTAGTAGTGTTAGTTCCACGTTAAAATGCACCCAGTACACTGTAAGGTAGTAGTGTTAGTTCCACATTAAAATGCACCCGGTACATTGTAAAGTAGTAGTGTTAGTTCCTGATTAAAATGCACCCAGTACACTGTAAAGTACTACTGTTAGTTCCACGTTAAAATGCACCCAGTACACTGTAAGGTAGTAGTGTTAGTTCCACATTAAAATGCACCCAGTACACTGTAAGGTAGTAGCGTTAGTTCCACATTAAAATGCACCCAGTACACTGTAAAGTAGTAGTGTTAGTTCCACGTTAAAATGCACCCAGTACACTGTAAAGTAGTAGTCTTAGTACCACATTAAAATGCACCCAGTACACTGTAAAGTAGTAGCGTTAGTTCCACGTTAAAATGCACCCAGTACACTGTAAAGTAGTAGTGTTAGTTCCACGTTAAAATGCACCCAGTACACTGTAAAGTAGTAGCGTTAGTTCCACGTTAAAATGCACCCAGTACACTGTAAAGTACTACTGTTAGTTCCACGTTAAAATGCACCCAGTACACTGTAAGGTAGTAGTGTTAGTTCCACATTAAAATGCACCCAGTACACTGTAAGGTAGTAGCGTTAGTTCCACATTAAAATGCACCCAGTACACTGTAAAGTAGTAGTGTTAGTTCCACGTTAAAATGCACCCAGTACACTGTAAAGTAGTAGTCTTAGTACCACATTAAAATGCACCCAGTACACTGTAAAGTAGTAGCGTTAGTTCCACGTTAAAATGCACCCAGTACACTGTAAAGTAGTAGTGTTAGTTCCACGTTAAAATGCACCCAGTACACTGTAAGATAGTAGTGTTAGTTCCACGTTAGAATGCACCCAGTACACTGTAAAGTAGTTGTGTTAGTTCCACGTTAAAATGCACCCAGTACACTGTAAGATAGTAGTGTTAGTTCCACGTCAGAATGCACCCAGTACACTGTAAGGTAGTAGTGTTAGTTCCACGTTAAAATGCACCCAGTACACTGTAAGGTAGTAGCGTTAGTTCCATATTAAAATGCACCCAGTACACTGTAAAGTAGTAGTGTTAGTTCCACGTTAAAATGCACCCAGTACACTGTAAAGTAGTAGTCTTAGTACCACATTAAAATGCACCCAGTACACTGTAAAGTAGTAGCGTTAGTTCCACGTTAAAATGCACCCAGTACACTGTAAAGTAGTAGTGTTAGTTCCACATTAAAATGCACCCAGTACACTGTAAAGTAGTAGTGTTAGTTCCACGTTAAAATGCACCCAGTACACTGTAAAGTGGTAGTGTTAGTTCCACGTTAAAATGCACCCAGTACACTGTAAAGTAGTAGTGTTAGTTCCACGTTAAAATGCACCCAGTACACTGTATGATAGTAGTGTTAGTTCCACGTAAGAATGCACCCAGTACACTGTAAAGTAGTAGTGTTAGTTCCACGTTAAAATACACCCAGTACACTGTAAGGTAGTAGTGTTAGTTCCACATTAAAATGCACCCAGTACACTGTAAGGTATTAGTGTTAGTTCCACGTTAAAATGCACCCAGTACACTGTAAGGTAGTAGTGTTAGTTCCACCTTAAAATGCACCCAGTACACTGTAAGGTAGTAGTGTTAGTTCCACATTAAAATGCACCCAGTTCACTGTAAAGTATTAGTGTTAGTTCTACGTTAAAATGCACCCAGTACACTGTAAAGTAGTAGTGTTAGTTCTACGTTAAAATGCACCCAGTACACTGTAAAGTAGTAGTGTTAGTTCCACATTAAAATGCACCCAGTACAATGTAAAGTAGTAGCGTTAGTACCACGTTAAAATGCACCCAGTACACTGTAAAGTAGTAGCGTTAGTTCCACATTAAAATGCACACAGTACACTGTAAAGTAGTAGTGTTAGTTCCACGTTAAAATGCACCCAGTACACTGTAAAGTAGTAATGTTAGATCCACGTTAAAATGCACCCAGTACACTGTAAGGTAGTAGTGTTAGTTCCACATTAAAATGCACCCAGTACACTGTAAGGTAGTAGTGTTAGTTCCACGTTAAAATGCACCCAGTACACTGTAAGGTAGTAGTGTTAGTTCCACATTAAAATGCACCCGGTACATTGTAAAGTAGTAGTGTTAGTTCCTGATTAAAATGCACCCAGTACACTGTAAAGTAGTAGCGTTAGTTCCACATTAAAATGCACCCAGTACACTGTAAAGTAGTAGTGTTAGTTCCACATTAAAATGCACCCAGTACACTGTAAGGTAGTAGTGTTAGTTCCACATTAAAATGCACCCAGTACACTGTAAGGTAGTAGTGTTAGTTCCACATTAAAATGCACCCAGTACACTGTAAGGTAGTAGTGTTAGTTCCACGTTAAAATGCACCCAGTACACTGTAAGGTAGTAGTGTTAGTTCCACATTAAAATGCACCCGGTACATTGTAAAGTAGTAGTGTTAGTTCCTGATTAAAATGCACCCAGTACACTGTAAAGTACTACTGTTAGTTCCACGTTAAAATGCACCCAGTACACTGTAAGGTAGTAGTGTTAGTTCCACATTAAAATGCACCCAGTACACTGTAAGGTAGTAGCGTTAGTTCCACATTAAAATGCACCCAGTACACTGTAAAGTAGTAGTGTTAGTTCCACGTTAAAATGCACCCAGTACACTGTAAAGTAGTAGTCTTAGTACCACATTAAAATGCACCCAGTACACTGTAAAGTAGTAGCGTTAGTTCCACGTTAAAATGCACCCAGTACACTGTAAAGTAGTAGTGTTAGTTCCACATTAAAATGCACCCAGTACACTGTAAAGTAGTAGTGTTAGTTCCACGTTAAAATGCACCCAGTACACTGTAAAGTAGTAGTGTTAGTTCCACGTTAAAATGCACCCAGTACACCGTAAAGTAGTAGTGTTAGTTCCACGTTAAAATGCACCCAGTACACTGTAAGGTAGTAGTGTTAGTTCCACATTAAAATTCACCCAGTACACTGTAAGGTAGTAGTGTTAGTTCCACATTAAAATGCACCCAGTTCACTGTAAAGTATTAGTGTTAGTTCCTGATTAAAATGCACCCAGTACACTGTAAAGTAGTAGCGTTAGCTCCACGTTAAAATGCACCCAGTACACTGTAAAGTAGTAGTGTTAGTTCCACATTAAAATGCACCCAGTACACTGTAAAGTAGTAGTGTTAGTTCTACGTTAAAATGCACCCAGTACACTGTAAAGTAGTAGTGTTAGTTCTACGTTAAAATGCACCCAGTACACTGTAAAGTAGTAGTGTTAGTTCCACATTAAAATGCACCCAGTACAATGTAAAGTAGTAGCGTTAGTACCACGTTAAAATGCACCCAGTACACTGTAAAGTAGTAGCGTTAGTTCCACATTAAAATGCACCCAGTACACTGTAAAGTAGTAGTGTTAGTTCCACGTTAAAATGCACCCAGTACACTGTAAAGTAGTAGTGTTAGTTCCACGTTAAAATGCAGCCAGTACACTGTAAAGTAGTAGTGTTAGTTCCACGTTAAAATGCACCCAGTACACTGTAAAGTAGTAGTGTTAGTTCCACGTTAAAATGCACCCAGTACACTGTAAAGTAGTAGTCTTAGTTCCACATTAAAATGCACCCAGTACACTGTAAAGTATTAGCGTTAGTTCCACGTTAAAATATACCCAGTACACTGTAAAGTAGTAGTGTTAGTTCCACATTAAAATGCACCCAGTACACTGTAAAGTAGTAGTGTTAGTTCCACGTTAAAATGCACCCAGTACACTGTAAATTAGTAGTGTTAGTTCCACGTTAAAATGCACCCAGTACACTGTAAAGTAGTAGTATTAGTTCCACGTTAAAATGCACCCAGTACACTGTAAAGTAGTAGTGTTAGTTCCACGTTAAAATGCACCCAGTACACTGTAAAGTAGTAGTGTTAGTTCCACGTTAAAATGCACCCAGTACACTGTAAGATAGTAGTGTTAGTTCCACGTTAGAATGCACCCAGTACACTGTAAAGTAGTAGTGTTAGTTCCACGTTAAAGTGCACCCAGTACACTGTAAGATAGTAGTGTTAGTTCCACGTCAGAATGCACCAAGTACACTGTAAGGTAGTAGTGTTAGTTCCACGTTAAAATGCACCCAGTAAACTGTAAGGTAGTAGCGTTAGTTCCATATTAAAATGCACCCAGTACACTGTAAAGTAGTAGTGTTAGTTCCACGTTAAAATGCACCCAGTACACTGTAAAGTAGTAGTCTTAGTACCACATTAAAATGCACCCAGTACACTGTAAAGTAGTAGCGTTAGTTCCACGTTAAAATGCACCCAGTACACTGTAAGGTAGTAGCGTTAGTTCCATATTAAAATGCACCCAGTACACTGTAAAGTAGTAGTGTTAGTTCCACATTAAAATGCACCCAGTACAATGTAAAGTAGTAGCGTTAGTACCACGTTAAATTGCACCCAGTACACTGTAAAGTAGTAGCGTTAGTTCCACATTAAAATGCACCCAGTACACTGTAAAGTAGTAGTGTTAGTTCCACGTTAAAATGCACCCAGTACACTGTAAAGTAGTAGTGTTAGTTCCACGTTAAAATGCACCCAGTACACTGTAAAGTAGTAGTCTTAGTTCCACGTTAAAATGCACCCAGTACACTGCAAGGTAGTAGTGTTAGTTCCACATTAAAATGCACCCAGTACACTGTAAGGTAGTAGTGTTAGTTCCACGTTAAAATGCACCCAGTACACTGTAAGGTAGTAGTGTTATTTCCACATAAAAATGCACCCAGTACACTGTAAGGTAGTAGTGTTAGTTCCACATTAAAATACACACAGTACACTGTAAGGTAGTAGTGTTAGTTCCACGTTAAAATGCACCCAGTACACTGTAAGGTAGTAGTGTTAGTTCCACATTAAAATGCACCCAGTACATTGTAAGGTAGTAGTGTTAGTTCCACATTAAAATGCACCCTGTACACTGTAAAGTATTAGTGTTAGTTCCACGTTAAAATGCACCCAGTACACTGTAAAATAGTAGCGTTAGTTCCACATTAAAATGCACCCAGTACACTGTAAAGTAGTAGTGTTAGTTCCACGTTAAAATGCACCCAGTACACTGTAAAATAGTAGCGTTAGTTCCACATTAAAATGCACCCAGTACACTGTAAAGTAGTAGTGTTAGTTCCACGTTAAAATGCACCCAGTACACTGTAAAGTAGTAGTGTTAGTTCCACGTTAAAATGCACCCGGTACACTGTAAAGTAGTAGTGTTAGTTCCACGTTAAAATGCACCCAGTACACTGTAAAGTAGTAGTGTTAGTTCCACGTTAAAATGCACCCAGTACACTGTAAGATAGTAGTGTTAGTTCCACGTTAGAATGCACCCAGTACACTGTACGGTAGTAGTGTTAGTTCCACGTTAAAATGCACCCAGTACACTGTAAGATAGCAGTGTTAGTTCCACATTAAAATGCACCCAGTACACTGTAAGGTAGTAGTGTTAGTTCCACATTAAAATGCACGCAGTACACTGTAAGGCAGTAGTGTTAGTTCCACATTAAAATGCACCCAGTACACTGTAAAGTAGTAGCGTTAGTTCCACATTAAAATGCACCCAGTACACTGTAAAGTAGTAGTGTTAGTTCCACGTTAAAATGCACCCAGTACACTGTAAAGTAGTAGTGTTAGTTCCACGTTAAAATGCACCCAGTACACTGTAAAGTAGTAGTGTTAGTTCCACATTAAAATGCACCCAGTACACTGTAAAGTAGTAGCGTTAGTTCCACGTTTAAATGCACCCAGTACACTGCAAAGTAGTACTGTTAGTTCCACGTTAAAATGCACCCAGTACATTGTAAGGTAGTAGTGTTAGTTCCACGTTAAAATGCACCCAGTACACTGTAAGGTAGTAGCGTTAGTTCCACATTAAAATGCACCCAGTACACCGTAAAGTAGTAGTGTTAGTTCCACGTTAAAATGCACCCAGTACACCGTAAAGTAGTAGTGTTAGTTCCACGTTAAAATGCACCCAGTACACTGTAAGGTAGTAGTGTTAGATCCACATTAAAATGCACCCAGTACACTGTAAGGTAGTAGTGTTAGTTCCACATTAAAATGCACCCAGTACACTGTAAGGTAGTAGTGTTAGTTCCACGTTAAAATGCACCCAGTACACTGTAAGGTAGTAGTGTTAGTTCCACATTAAAATGCACCCAGTACACTGTAAGGTAGTAGTGTTAGTTCCACATTAAAATGCACCCAGTACACTGTAAAGTAGTAGTGTTAGTTCCACGTTAAAATGCACCCAGTACACTGTAAAGTAGTAGTTTTAGTTCCACATTAAAATGCACCCAGTACACTGTAAAGTATTAGCGTTAGTTCCACGTTAAAATGTACCCAGTACACTGTAAAGTAGTAGTGTTGGTTCCACATTAAAATGCACCCAGTACACTGTAAAGTAGTAGTGTTAGTTCCACGTTAAAATGCACCCAGTACACTGTAAATTAGTAGTGTTAGTTCCACGTTAAAATGCACCCAGTACACTGTAAAGTAGTAGTGTTAGTTCCACGTTAAAATGCACCCAGTACACTGTAAAGTAGTAGTGTTAGTTCCACGTTAAAATGCACCCAGTACACTGTAAAGTAGTAGTGTTAGTTCCACGTTAAAATGCACCCAGTACACTGTAAGATAGTAGTGTTAGTTCCACGTTAGAATGCACCCAGTACACTGTAAGGTAGTAGTGTTAGTTCTACATTAAAATGCACCCAGTACACTGTAAGGTAGTACTGTTAGTTCCACGTTAAAATGCACCCAGTACACTGTAAGGCAGTAGTGTTAGTTCCACATTAAAATGCACCCAGTACACTGTAAAGTAGTAGTGTTAGTTACACGTTAAAATGCATCCAGTACACTGTAAGATAGTAGTGTTAGTTCCAGATTAAAATGCACCCAGTACACTGTAAAGTAGTAGTGTTAGTTTCACGTTAAAATGCACCCAGTACACTGTAAAGTAGTAGCGTTAGTTCCACATTAAAATGCACCCAGTACACTGTAAAGTAGTAGTGCTAGTTCCACGTTAAAATGCACCCAATACACTGTAAAGTAGTAGTGTTAGTTCCACGTTAAAATGCACCCAGTACACTGTAAAGTAGTAGTGTTAGTTCCACGTTAAAATGCACCCAGTACACTGTAAAGTAGTAGTGTTAGTTCCACGTTAAAATGCACCCAGTACACTGTAAAGTAGTAGTGTTAGTTCCACGTTAAAATGCACCCAGTACACTGTAAGTTAGTAGTGTTAGTTCCACGTTAAAATGCACCCAGTACACTGTAAGGTAGTTGGCATATAGAAAGGTATTCAGTTTTAGAGCAAGACACTTTATTTCACATTGCTCCAGTTTACTCAGCTGTAGAAATGAGATGATAGAGACTGGGGTCCCTATCATTCCACTGCAAAGTGGTCGTGGAGGTGCCACGGCAAAAAAGGACCCAGCACTCACTGTAAATGAGGTTGGTGTTAGGAAGGGTATCCAGCTGTAGAAATCAAACCAGAATCAGTTCCCATCCCACCCTTGCAAGCAGGGAAAAAGCGGACGTAAAATGAAATGATGATGATGATGATGATGATGATGATGAAACCATGCCAAAAATGAAACATTAGCAAGACATGGCTCTCTTACCTGTCTAGTCTTAGACTATGACAAGCTAAATAAACCATGCTAGCAAGGAAAATGGACATAAAATAATGATGATAATACTGCTAGTGATGAATCCATGACAGAATAAACAATTATATTTTTAGCATAAAATTATTTTTGTTAAATGGAAGGGAGGTATGTATTAAACTACATCCAGTATGCTATTGGTTATTATATGCCAGAGCTGGAGGCAGGAATGATATTCAGAGGAAGGTTTGAACTTGAACAGTAAACCTTAGCATAAGATAGTGCAGCTTTTTACAATAAGCACTAATTTTCATACCCAAAAAGCTTTCACAAAATACTGACTATTTCTAGTAGGTTCAGTAACAAATATATTTAAGATATATATTCTCCATCATCATCATCATTTCATTTTACGTCCGCTTTTTCCCTGCTTGCAAGGGTGGGACGGGAACTGATTCTAGCTTGATTTCTACAGCTGGATGCCCTTCCTAACACCAACCTCATTTACAGTGAGTGCTGGGTGCTTTTTGCCGTGGCACCTCCACGACCACTTTGCAGTGGAATGATAGGGACCCCAGTCCCTATCATCTCATTTCTACGGCTGAGTAAACTGGAGCAATGTGAAATAAAGTGTCTTGCTCAAGGAAACAACACATCACCAGGTCTGAGAATTGAACTCACAACCTTTCGATTGCAAGGCCAATGCTCTAACCACTAAGCCATGTGCCTCCATATATATATGTAAAAGATATACAGAAATAACACAATTGGTACAGTATATGGAAGGGATATATTAGGTTAACGCTTGATATAGCAGAAGAAAGAATGAGAGATAAGATAGATTGAGGGGATGGGTGGGATGGAATTGGAAAAAATGTCTTGAGATAAAAATAACAGGTCCATTCATGTTGACATCTCTACACACACTTATTTCTAGACATGTGGATGCAGCATGGCTAAATGGTTAAGCGGTTCACTTTGCAATGATAAAGTCCAGGGTTTGATCCCACTGCATGGCATCTTGGGCAAGTGTCATTTACCACAACCACAGGTTAACCTAGGCCTTGTGAGTGAAATTGGGAAGACAGACTGTTCAGAAGCCTGTCTGATAGACTGTATCTGTAATTCAAAGAGCTAGCATTGTCACACAATATGTTGCACAATCTCCCTGGGAATTAATTTAAGGGTGCAAGTGTCTGTGAAATGTTCAACCACTTATACATTAATTTCATGAGCAGGCTGTTCCATTGATCGAACAACTGGAAAATTCATCATTGAAACTGACAGAAGTCCATCGATATCTAGATTGTATAGGTCTTTAAATTACAACTAAGGTATTATCATACATATATTGCATGTGCAATACAAATTGCTTTTTCATACACAGAAAAAAACTTAGTATTATTGATACTGACAGTAGCTTTCAACATATCTCTAAGTATCTAGCTACTAAAATAACACTTCGTGCTTATCACCTGAATAACAAAACTTATCTTCTACCTTTCTTGATCAATTGTGGATTAGCCTTAGGCATGGATGCTCTATCATAGTGTCATGAATGTCATCACTGCTTCTTGTTGGTTATAATCACAAGAGAGTACAGACAACGTCATATGATGTTAATATAAAAGAAAGAGGCACCATCTTTATCTCTTGCAGCAATAAACAGGAATCATATAAGATACGTTCAAATATACCCAACCTCATAGGTAATTAAATAAATGTATGAAACAATCGATGCAAGAGACAGTGAGAAATTAATTTCATAAATAATTCTGTTTATTGGATACCTATTCTGTTACCATTTTCTATCTATATGTATACATGCATACATATGCACACATATGCATACACTGTATTCAAGAGACCAGGTGGAGGGGTGGGTCTGCTAGATTCATTGTGGGTAAAAAACGATGCTATAAGCTTTTCTGGGTGGGAAATGACAACGGGCTGGGTGGAGTAGGAATCATGATAGCAGAAAAGTGGGCAGATAAGATAATAGACGTAAATAGAGTGAACGACAGAATAATTAAAATAAGACTTGTCCTCAATAGAACTACGGTGACAGTAATATCTGCGTACGCACCCCAATCCGGACTGCCCGGCACTATAAAAGACAGATTCTATGAGACACTGATGCTCACTACATCCCAAATAACCGACAGTGACTATATAATTATTGCAGGCGACCTAAATGGTCACGTTGGACAACATTGTGACGGCTACGACGAAATCCATGGAGGCTATGGGTTTGGTACTAGAAATGAGGAAGGCTCCAGAATCCTGGAATTCTGTGACGCAAATAACCTAACTATCTGTAACACTAACTTCAAAAAACGTGACAATCACCTGATCACCTATAGATCGGGGGAACACACAAGCCAGGTAGATTATATCCTTACCAGAAGACGTGACAGAGTGTCTGTTGTAAACACTAAATCCCTCCCCCATGAAGAATGCACCTCCCAACATAGACTGATAATTAGCGACCTAATAGTCAGGACGAGACGTACTAGACAACAGAAGAGGACTATCCACAGGAGAAAAATATGGAAGCTAAAGGACCCCACAGCCAGAAATAAATTCAAAAGTATACTACTTGATGCTTTCGACAGTAATGAAGAGCAATTAGAGTCGTACAATATAGAGGAGCAGTGGAAATTCCTGAAAGCAAACCTGCTGATGGCGGCAGACGAAGTCTCTGGCTGGAGCAGGCCTGTAGGCAGGAGGAGAGTAACATGGTGGTGGAACAGTAAGGTGGAGGGGTCAATTAAGGCCAAAAAGCAGGCTTGGAAAGTATGGCGGGATGGGGGAAGCAGAGAAGACTATCAAGTGGCCAGGAGGGAAGCTAGGAGACAAGTGTATTTCGTAAGAAGGGAAGCAGAGGAAAGAAAGTTCAAGCATGTTCTACAACGCGAGGACCAAAAACGTGAGGTGTTCAGGATTGCTAGGCAATGTGTCAAGGAAAACCATGATATTGTCGGGGAGAAGTGTGTACTTAATGATGACGGCGTACTTGCCATCACCGATGCTGATAAGAAGGTAGCTTGGAAGTGTCACTATGAAAGGCTACTAAATGAGGAGAATAAATGGGAGAAAGACAGTCTCCCCCACATCGACCCAATAGAGGGACCAGCAGTGTTAGTCGAGGGTAGTATAATAAGTAAGGCAATCAAAGATATGAAGACGGGTAAGGCGGCTGGGCCTTCGGAAATAGTTGCCGAGATGCTGAAGGCATCTGGTACGGTGGGACACACCATGGTCACCCGGATAGTTAACCAAGTCGTACAGAATGGGGTTGTTCCGAAGGACTGGTGTAGCAGCATCATTGTTAACTGTTATAAGGGTAAAGGAGATGCCCTAGATAGGAGTAACTATAGAGGCATTAAATTAATCGACCAGGTCATGAAGGTCACGGAAAAAGTAATAGCGCAACTAATCAGAGAGAGAATTGATCTAGATGAAATGCAGTTCGGGTTTGTGTCAGACAAAAGTACCACAGACGCTCTTTTCATTGTACGACAACTACAAGAGAAGTACCTAGCTAAAAGTAAACCCCTATACTTAGCTTTTGTCGACTTGGAGAAAGCCTTTGACAGAGTCCCTCGTTCCATTATCTGGTGGGCTCTTAGAAAACTAGGTGTTGACGAATGGCTTGTGAGAGCTATACAAGCCATGTATAAAGAAACAGTCAGCAAGGTTAGAATTAACAACGAATATAGTGAAGAGTTTAGCGTAAAAGTTGGCGTCCATCAGGGCTCTGTTCTCAGCCCTCTACTATTTATTATTGCCCTTCAGGCTATAACAGAGGAGTTCAAGACCGGTTGCCCATGGGAACTCCTATACGCAGATGACCTGACACTCATAGCTGAATCAATGGCCGAGCTAGAGAAGAAATTCCAAACATGGAAGCACGGCCTAGAGTCAAAAGGCCTTAAAATTAACCTGGCTAAGACTAAAGTTCTAGTTTGTAAGAAAGAAAATAAGGCGGCGGTCCCTTCCGGGAAGTGACCATGCTCAGTGTGTAGGAAAGGCGTAGGTAGAAACTCCATTTTGTGTCCCAAATGCAACGTATGGGTGCATAAAAGATGTAGTGGGATCACAGGTAAGCTAACTAAGAACATAGATTTTACATGTGGCCAGTGCTCTGGTGCAATAAGTAGCCCACAGAATACTAGCTCTTTCAACTGCGCAGAGGGTTCTATAGAAATAGTGGACAGCCTCCGTTACCTGGGTGACAAAATCAGCAGTGGGGGAGGGTGCTCTGAAAGTACTGTAGCTAGAGTCAGAACTGGATGGAAAAAGTTCAGAGAGCTTATACCACTATTAGCCACTAAAGGGTTCTCCCTAAAAATGAAAGGCAGGTTTTATGATGCCTGCATACGAACAGCAATGTTGCATGGCAGTGAGACCTGGGCATTGTGTGCAGAGGATATACGCAAACTAGAGAGAAACGAAGCTTGCATGCTCCGCTGGATGTGTAATAGTAATATACGTGAACGGCAAAGTATAAACGAACTAAGGAAAAAATTAGAAATAAGAGGGATGAGATGTTGTTTACTCGAGAGAAGACTACGTTGGTATGGTCACGTGATGCGCATGAAAGACGACAGCTGTATAACAAAGTGCAGGGCAATAAAGATAGACGGTAGCCACGGAATAGGCAGACCCAGAAAAACCTGGGACGAGCTGATAAATTCCGACCTCACACACTTACACCTCACCAAGACAATGTCATTGGACCGAGACCTTTGGCGGTACTCAGTAATAGAGAAGACCCGCCTTACCTAAATACAAAGTAAAACCTACTACAGTCAGTAGGCATCTCTAACAAAATACACCCCGTCCAAACCCATGCAAGCGTGGATCACGGACGTTAAACGTTGATGATGATGATGATGATGACCACACAGAAACACATATATATATATGCATGTACACATATGGACAGCAGTGTATACATCAGTGTAATCATTGTTGCTTCCACTTCCTTCTTCATGTCTTTCTATCTATTTATTTTCTATACTCCCACAATCTTTCAAATATTCCATCATCATCACCAACACCGTCTATCCTATAACACACATTCACTCATCAATAGATATAAAAATGTTTCCATATTCTTAACGCTTGGTGTGTTTTCCAACAAAACAAAGCACCTTTTGTTGGACCCAATGTTTAAGTATAAACTGCACACACACACGGCTGTTTGGTTAGGTAGTTTGGCTCACAACCATGTGGTTTTGGGTTTTTTTCTCCTTGAATGGCACCTGGAAGGGAGGGAGGAGACATTTTATTCATGACTGACCATGGGTTTTGCATTTGGAAAGATCCTCTCCAAGGCACACACCTGGGGAGATCTTTCATGGTTTTGTGGAAGAGCAGCAATTGCCCAATCTTGTCAGCCTCCAGGAAAAGATATAGACTAATACAGCAAGACAGCTTGGCACTAGTGTCATTACAACTCATATTTACCCACTGATTGGATTGGAGCAGCATGAAATAAAGTGTCTTGCTCAAGAACACCATGATCTGAGAATCAAATTCATGAACATGAGCCTAACACTAACAACTTTTCTTGCTGCTTACTAAAAAGTATCTGAAAGAATTAGACATGTTTATGTCTAAGAAGCTGCTGATAAAGCATCAATAAGTCAAACTGTTAATATAAATATTCTCAACTTCTACATCATATATTCATTACTATGGTCTTTTGTTTGTACTCACACATGTATCCATACACACACACACACATCTATGTATACAAATACATGTATACACACACACACCCACACACACACGTGTGCATGTTTCTGTCTTTTAAGACTTACATGAAGTTAACAGAGTACATCTCAACTTAATTGAAGTGTATTTCACACAAAGGGGCTCAACATATAATAACAGGTAATTATATATAATGGTTGGTGTTAGGAAGGGCATCTAGCCATAGAAAACCTTCCAGATACAGTTCTATACAAGCGAAACATGGTCACCCGACCAATCTTGCCTCAAGTGGGACAATCATGTCTAACCCATGCTAGCGTGGAAGATGGACGTTAAACGATGATGATGATGAATCCAGGGCCACAATGTTACTCTCTAGCGAGATATAAAACAGGAAGGAAATGCACCACATTACCAAAAATATGATTAGCATTATTTCACAGCTTTGCATTTCTCCCCTGTGCTTAAATGATATCTTGTGCTACTCCACTTTACCAGGTGAGTCAAAGACTGAATTTCTCTGATCGATAAATATATAACAGTTGATTATGGAAGAAGTAGAAATTTTTATTTTTCGACAGTCTAGTTAAGAGGAAGGGCCACTGCCCATGGCAATTTTCAGAGCCTCTTGTAGAGAGGGAAGAAAGTATTCACAAACTGGAGACCTGGTCAGCTTTCTGGCCACACAACAGTTAATTTCCATATGGGTTGGGTAGTGGTGTTAAACCAGGCAGTATTTTGAGTGTGCCAAACAAGAAGTCCACAGGGAGATTTGAACTTAGAATTCAAAGAGCCTGAACAAATACCAAAAGGCTTTGTGTCTAATGCTAAAACAATTCCATCATCCTGAATTGAAACTATTTTATCGACCCCAAAAGGAGGATAGGCAAAGTTAGCCTGTCGACTGATCCGGATAAACATACTGCAAATAAGGAAAAGCAGACATGAAAATAATGAGGATGATAGATATACATATTACAGTGGTTGTCATCAGGAAAGACTTCCAGCTGTTGAAACCATACCAAAAGCGAATGTATCTAAGCAAGACCTGGTCCTCTGACCTGTCTCCTATGACGGTAGCTCCAGTTAATTAATGGCTTAGTCTGTAATGAGCCATGAAAAGATTGATGTAAAATTATGATGATGATGATGATTGTGATTATAGAATCCTTGTGAAAAACTACTATTGGTTTCAAAGACAATCACAATGGCTAAGTACATCAGTTGACAATTCACCACTTGCTTTCCTGAAAAGAGATATTTGTTTTTCCGGAGAGTTGTCAACTAATGCTGATGATAGGTATTCAACCTATTACAGTGTATTTGTAGTAGTGTGATTTGACAAGGATCCTATAATTGTAAAAAATATCATATAAATTAGCTCTATAGTCATTATATTGGGTGCTCTTCACTTTGGCATATGAAACTTGCTTGATCACGTGTGTGTGTGTGTGTGTGTGTACGTACATACACATACAAGCAGACACACACATACATATATATATATATATATATATATATATATATACATACATACAAATGGTATTACGTCGGATGTACCACAACATCTTTCAAAGCTTGCCTATACCAACATCGATCTTCGATCAAGCATGAGAAAATGCGCTCCGTAACAACCCTCGCCGATAAAGCCTGGCAGCTTCGGAAGAACAATCAAGCATTCTCCCTTAATTGGCAAATTATTTATAGTTGCGCGTACAGGGCGGTGAGTTGGCAGTATCGGTAGTGTGTCGGACATGCTTTCCAGCATAGTTACGTCCCTTTACGATCTGAGTTCAAATCCCGCCGAGGTTAACTTTGCCTTTCATCCTTACGGGGTCGATAAAATAAAGTACCAGTAATATACTGGAATAATTGCTGGCCTTGTGCCAAAAGTAGAAACAATTATTTATAGTTGCGCCAGCATATAAGCAAAATCACCGATTTTGTAAATTATGCAATATGGAGATATACTGCATTTTAACGTCGGAAAACAAACTTTTGAACAGCAAAATTGAACGTTCACTTTACTGTAACCATCGTTTAAAAACGACTTTTTCTTTTTTTAAATGCATGTAATGTTATCTTTTTACACCACCATTTGAAAATTTTTATTTTATTTTTATTTCATATTTTTATATGTTTATACACACGATATGGCTTTTTATAATAATAGCACTAAACACTGTTTTTTAGACCCCTTTAGAAATATCCTGCTACTATAATAGCCCCAATAACTTGTCTGTAATTCTGTACTACATTGACCCCTTTAACTAAATGTTGTCCAAACAACACCACTAGAAGAATTTACTCCCCCCGCCAACCCTAACACGCCTCATTTAGCTAACTGCTGCCAAAACATTTTCTTCTATACAATCTCTACTACTCTGACAGTCTTGAATTCTAAGACTCCCTCCCCATTACTCGCTTCCTACCTTCTACTTTCTCTCATATCTAGTGTATAAAATATTTTCCTATCATTCTACCATAAAGGTCTGACGACATGGTGTGTTCTCTTACAGTGTACCTACGATTTATGATAATATTTTTATATTATACAAATAGTGAGGTATAGGTAACCCACACACTATAGAAACAATTGTTACCTAATTAATTCTTTATACCCGCATTTCCGTTTCATAAACTTCTTCTTCATATTTTCTCCGGATTTTAAAGCACATTTTATTATACGTTGAGCAATCTCCGACGTCGGTTGACTCCATCCAATGCGACTACCTAGTAACATTGGAGTACAGATTTATTAATTCTTAACACTCCTTTACAGTCGAGTAACCTATCAACCTACGTCTCCGAAATGGAAAAACATCATTGTCGTATGTCCTTAAAAAACATACCCATTCAAGGTAAAAAAAGAATACATTCTTGGTATGATACAAAGGACCAACGAATTTATTCGGCGATTTAGATGGAAGGCCTTTCACTTCGATAGGAATAGGATTACACAAACTTCCGACACCAACAACGATAAGTTTGGTTTCAAATCCTATAAAAACCCACCCTCTAACCCTCTTCTGGATTCTTTCGAGCAAGACTTAATGAAAATGATAACCGGAATCAAATTTGCAAACGGAAGGAAAAACGAACTGCAACGGGAGATTAAAACTCTACTCGACAACCTGAGAAATACCAAAGGAATTATTATAAAGGCAGACAAAACATCGAATCTATATACCCTAGATGTAGAAACGTATAATAATTTTATACGTCAGGAATTACATACGAAGTACAAAAAAACAAACGCAACTACACTAACCAACATTAATAACGCAGCATGTGATATTGTTAAGAAACTGAAAATCGACGACAGAACGGAACCCCTATCTTCAGCTACACCGACTTTTAATTTGAAGGACCATAAGGCTAACTTCGATACTAACCCTAAAATTAGATTAATATGTCCTTCAAAATCTGATATAGGTAGAATCAGTAAGTACATATTAGATCGTATTATCCCCCAAGTTAAGGCTAAGGTAGATATTAAATTATGGGGTAATACTCAACAGGCAATAAGTTGGTTCAATAACATCAGTGACAAAAACAAATCTTTTATTCAATTCGATATAGATGAATACTATTCCTCTATTTCACCTGAAACTCTGCATAAGGCCCTCTCATTAGCTAAGCCCAACTCGGACCTCACAAACGAGGATATTAATGTTATACTTGAAGCTAGACGCACAGTAGTCCATTTTGAAAATAGTTATTGGGTCCGCAAAGATAGACCCTCAGAATTTGACATTACGATGGGTTCTAATGATTCAGCGGAAGTTACAGATTTGGTTGGAATCTATATAACTCACAGACTCCAGAGCGAATTTATTGACCTCCACGGTGGAATCTACCGTGATAATGCACTCCTATTAGTAAAAAATATGAACAAACAAAACCTAGAAAGGCGACGTAAAAACATTAGGAAACTTTTCTTAGAACTAGGACTTAGTATTACCTTCGAACACAATCTTAAAGTGGTCAATTTCTTGGATGTCACCTTCAACCTTAATAACGGTAATATAAAGCCATTTCACAAACTTAATGAGAATCTCAAGTACGTTAATGTAAGATCGAACCATCCCCATTCCATTATTAAATCTATCCCTAAGGATCTCCCGACTATCGTCTAATTTGCAGACCTTCAACGAGCATGTTGAGTATTATAACGATGCACTTAGAAAAGCTGGTTACTGCGAGAAAATAGAATATCTAGAAGATAACCACATAGATGTGATTTATTCATAGTACCTAAGTCGAACTAGTATTGCACCATACAGACACATTAATAGGCATAATAATAGGTGCAAACCAACAAATAGAGTTAGACGTAGAGAGTACATATGGTATAACCCCGTGTACAATATTTCTATTAGCACTAAGATTATCTCACAATTCTATACACTGATCAATAAACACTTTACAACTTCACATAAATACTATAAAATCTTAAACTCGCGCACCATTAGACTCTCATACTCCACTGCACCTAACATAGAACAACTAATTAAAAAACTCAACTCAACAATACTAAATAAGTACATCCCTAATAACACAGCGCACCAGCATAGCGACATACAACGCACTAACACGCAGCTACAACCCCACCAAACTATTCAGGATACTACTACAAAACATAAAAATAACTGTAACTGCACTAAACCAGGTTCGTGCCCATTGAATAACCAATGCCTAGCACGCAATATTGTCTACCGATATACAATAAATTCCGGAACCAACAAATGGTATTACGTCGAATGTACCGCAACATCTTTCAAAGCTCGCCTATACCAACATCGATCTTCGATCAAGCATGAGAAAATACGCTCCGTAACAACCCTCGCCGATAAAGCCTGGCAGCTTCGGAAGAACAATCAAGCATTCTCCCTTAATTGGCAAATTATTTATAGTTGCGCCAGCATATAAGCAAAATCACCGATTTTGTAAATTATGCAATATGGAGATATACTGCATTTTAACGTCGGAAAACAAACTTTTGAACAGCAAAATTGAACGTTCACTTTACTGTAACCATCGTTTAAAAACGACTTTTTCTTTTTTTAAATGCATGTAATGTTATCTTTTTACACCACCATTTGAAAATTTTTATTTTTATTTTTATTTCATATTTTTATATGTTTATACACACGATATGGCTTTTTATAATAATAGCACTAAACACTGTTTTTTAGACCCCTTTAGAAATATCCTGCTACTATAATAGCCCCAATAACTTGTCTGTAATTCTGTACTACATTGACCCCTTTAACTAAATGTTGTCCAAACACCACCACTAGAAGAATTTACTCCCCCCGCCAACCCTAACATGCCTCATTTAGCTAACTGCTGCCAAAACATTTTCTTCTATACAATCTCTACTACTCTGACAGTCTTGAATTCTAAGACTCCCTCCCCATTACTCGCTTCCTACCTTCTACTTTCTCTCATATCTAGTGTATAAAATATTTTCCTATCATTCTACCATAAAGGTCTGACGACATGGTGTGTTCTCTTACAGTGTACCTACGATTTATGATAATATTTTTATATTATACAAATAGCGAGGTATAGGTAACCCACACACTATAGAAACAATTGTTACCTAATTAATTCTTTATACCTGCATTTCCGTTTCATAAACTTCTTCTTCATATATACATCATTTCATTTCATCATTTCATTCTACGTCTGCTTTTCCCTGCTTGCAGGGGTGGGACGGGAACTGATTCTGGCTTCATTTCTACAGCTGGATGCCCTTCCTAACACCAACCTCATTTACAGTGAGTGCTGGGTGCTTTTTTGCCGTGGCACCTCCACGTCCACTTTACAGTGGAATGATAGGGACCCCAGTCCCTATCATCTCATTTCTACAGCTGAGTAAACTGGAGCAATGTGAAATAACGTGTCTTGCTCAAGGAAACAACACATCACCCGGTCTGAGAATTGAACTCACAACCTTTCGATTACAAGGCCAATGCTCTAACCACTAAGCCATACATATATACACATATATAGTATATATACATATATATAATGGCTTGAGCTCAGCCGTCAGGGTCCTACTCGTTCCTATTACCCACTCTACTACCCTAAGTATTGAGTACTTTGGTGCGTTATGGTCCATCTGGTTCCTTACCACATTACCTTCGTTATATATATATATATATAAACAATGAGTTATTTGGTTTGTTGATTATTCAACAAAGTTAATTTTACAACAGATTAGAATCACTCAACAGAATTTATCATTAATCTCAATAATATTAATATATCATCATCATCACCGTTTTACGTCCGTTCTTTCACATATATCACCTTGATCACCTTGACCAACCAGTCTGTCGGGCACCAATCGACACCGCTGGTCACAGCACATTATGCTGTTTTAGCCATAAGATAACGCCATCCCACTGGCTGGGCGGGCAGGCCGTCCACATATATAGATTCCACATACATATTATTCCAACTTACCATCTATAACAAAACAACATTGAAAAGTATGAAGTGGTGGCACGACACTTGTGTGAAACCTTATGTATACAACTTTCACTTTATGCTAACAAAGAAATAAATTATTTTCATCATTATAAACATTATTGAGGATTGCCAGATGTGTGACTAAATCCTTGTGGTATTTCATTGTTGTTCTTTATGTTCTGAGTTCAAATCCTATTATGATGAACTGTGTCTTTCATCCTTTTGGTGTCAATAAAATATAAGTACCAGTTAAGTACTGGAGTCAGGCTAACCCTTTTAACACCAATCTGCCTGGGATCACCCTTGCTTCTATGATACAAACTATCCATTTTAAAGTCTTTATATTTCAATCATAATTTTCTGATAAAACGTTTTTTAAAATTTTGTTTAGCACACTAGTTTAATAACTTAGAAGTTAGTTATTTTATCAAATATGTCAATATTCTTCATTATATTAAACATTATTTGAAAAATATTAGAAATCCAGTCACCAAAATTTGTGGCCTTGGACCAATGTTAGAAAGCAATATTTCAATGGCAGCACTTTATTGGAATTTTTCTTTTATTTAATCTCTCCAATCCTGATAAGAATGAATACCAGTTATTTACTGAATCAACTGAAATGACTATATCTCCCCAACTTAAAACATTATTTAGTCAAAAGAAATTAATTGTATCATCATTGCTGTACTACTCAGCTGAGTAATGTCCATTGGCTTATTTTGATTTCTGCTTAATGTCACTGTCACTTGACATTATGCCATTAATGCCCCTAGAAAAACTGTTGAAGGTCACAACTTGTATCTATCTTCAGGACTAAATTTATAGTGGGGCAGATGGGGCTTAGTAAGAGATGTGCCCTGGGATTGCCAAAGGCATGCTTCCTGATGAGCTTTTTGATTTTATCGTTTAATAAAACGTACTTAATGTCAATCCTGTGGTCAATTCATCAAAGTTTCTCTACTTTAGAGATATTAAATTGTTACCAGAACAATATTTAATAAAAAAAATACTTTTGGTAATTCATAAAAATTTCAAGGTCGATAAAAAAGTACCAGTCAAGCATTGGTGTCGATTCTTCCTCTATGTATCTCTTTCTCATTTCCTTTCTATCACTCTCTCTATACTTCTCTGGAAGAAATCTTCTGTATTCAGGCCTAGAGAGGAGATGGGCTCTGCCAGGTTGAATAAATGCCTTAGAAACACTATATGTCAATATGGCACCCCTACAACTCCCCAGGAGTTACGGGTCCATACCATACCGTACTATCATCATTACCATCACAATTAGAATATCACAGGCAGTGAATTGGCAGAGTTGTTAGAACATTAGATAGAATGCTGATTAGTGTTTGTTCTAGATCTTTGTACTCTGAGTTCAAATCACACACAGTTTCCATCTATCAATTCCACTCACAAGCCATTGGTCAATCCAATGTTATAGTAAAAACCACTTGCCCAAGTTGCCACCCTGTGAGACTGAACCCGAAACCACATGGTTATAGAACAAACTCCTTAACCACACAGCCATGCCTGCACTATATTTAAATTAATAATAACATAATTCTCCATATTTGCACATATATATCTGGCATATTTCCATAGAAAAACAATTAAAAAGGGGAATAATGTGGAGAAATCTTTTATTGTATTAACTGCTTTTGTTATATATCAGATGATGTCAGAATGTAAAATGTATTTATTTCAATATCAATGTATCATACTCCCTAATATTTAATGTATTGATTTTAAAGATCTATCTAAAATTATTCAAATTGCTTGTTAACCATTAATGGGTTTTCTGAATAATGAATGTCAGATTTTAAGAGGTCAGAAACAAATTAGAGAAAGGAAATAACTGTAGTGCAAGAGGCATAAGAGGGAGTAAAAGTGGAAGATAAAATGAAAAAGGAAAAGAGAGAACAAGTGAAGGAGAAAAAATAGAAGTGGAAGAACTAGAAAAAGAATAGAAAAGTGAAAGAGGAGTGAGAATGAGAGGAACAAGTAAAACGATGGCCATGATTAGAGGAAGGGCCATTAATGCTTTGGAGAAAATGTGGTATTTAATTATGGCACATTACATTCAATTTCTGTTGAATGTAACTTTGCCCTTTATTCTTCCAAGGGTCAATAAAATAAATACCAGTCAAGTACTGGGGTCAATTTAATTGACTATACTCCTCCCCGAAATTTGAAGTTTTATGTCAGAAGAAGTGGAAAATATTTTTTTTATAGCAAACTCTAAATTGTAAAACTTATAATTCAAAAAGAAAAACAATGGAAGAAAAATTTTGGATTAAAAATTTCTCAGAATATAATCTAGAAATATGTATCATGGAAGAGTCATTTTAGTCATTATAATAAAAAAACAGCAACAAAAAACAAAACAAAAAAGAAACATTAAAAAAACTTAAATTTACTTTTATTTCATTTATGTCATGGTGTCAAAATCAACATTGCACTCTATGACCTGATCACTGACACGATTCCAGTTAAAGTGAAATTGTATCAATGATCAGGTTGCAAAGATTTCGATGAAAAGTGGAATGGAAAATCAGAGAACAACCTCTGAATAGCTTGTTTGAATTAATTTTTTTTTATCACATATCTTTTGAGATACTCTTTTAGGGTGTTCAAGCAGTGGCCATATACAATAGCACTGATTCCATAGTGGCACAGAAGAAGCTTCTCTGAGTATCATCTGATAGTAATGACTTCTAGAGGACAGTGAGGCCATCAGAAACAGCCCATGCTTCTGTGAAATAAATTTTGACATCCTTTTCTGTGGATTTGATGTTTTTTTCCAAGTATGAGTAATTCACAGATTTTAGAGGGTTTTGCTTGATTGTGCTTATTGGGCTCTCCTAATTTTTGCAGATGCTTTCAGTCTTTGAGGCATTGATAAAGACATGACAACATCCTTAGTACTGGTGCCATGATAAAATCCCCTTGGAGCATGGAAACATGTAAGCATGATACAAACTACAGTCTGAGTGGTCAGTAGCTCCACTTCAGAACTAGCTTTGTCTGTAACAACCTATCCAATCCTTGCTATCAAGGATAACATATGTTAAATGATGATGATACAGCCTTTAGTTGCCATATTTCTGGAGACAAAATATATGACTCTAAAAAATGAAGATAAAGTTTCTCATAGCAATCAGGTTTTAAATGTTTGACCACTCACCTTGTTATCATCAAAAACATTAAAAACAAAACCAGCAAATCTGCTCGGATCTCCATGGGGGAAGAACTGTTGGTAGATTGCCTGGAATTCCTAAAAGACAAAGCAAAAGAGAAAGAAAAATTATTTAGCCGTTTCATTACCATATTCCTAATGGATTTGAATTAATTGAAGAATTTGGAGTGATTTACTAAACATATCAATCATTTCATTAAGATAGTATTTCTAACAAAATAGAAGATTATTGTAACAATTATGTTTGGAAATTTAAATTTAAATACGAACTGTTTAAAATGGATGGTTTTGATCCATAGAACCAGGGGCAGTTTTGGACAGGTTGGTATGAAAGGTTTGAATAAAAATGTTTTAATGCGTTGGCTATTAAAGAATATTTGATTATTGAGACTCTGGTGATGGTTCAATTAAACCAAGTGTATACCTATTATAGTTAGATAATAGGTATATATAAAGCATGTATACTTATTATCTAACTATAATAGGTATATATACATTACATTGTGGCCAACAACTAAAATGAAAAAATTCAACCTGAAGTGCCATTTTTAGCTAAATGGGAGATGTTAACCCATTAGTATTTACATTACTCTATATTTACTATTATATTTTCATGGTAAAGGCTTTACCTCACATAATATCAAATCTATGAGATTTTGTTATTTATTCTGAGAACAATACCTTAACATTAGTATGAGTGGCCGGTTAAAGCTGGTTTGAACAGAAAGAGCTGAGAGAATTCTGGCCAGATATGGCTGGTTTAAATGCTAAAGTGTTAAAAGGAATTAAATAACACTGTAACCAGTTTAACATTTTTTTTCTCTCATTTCTGCAAGATAACGAAGATTGGATTACTAAAAAGCAATTGCCTAATTAGTGTTATGGTAATGATATTTCAACAGATTTAAACAGATTCATTGTATATGTGAGAGTCTTATCTAT
The DNA here is from genome assembly GCA_964016885.1 of Eledone cirrhosa. Lineage (NCBI taxonomy): Eukaryota > Metazoa > Mollusca > Cephalopoda > Octopoda > Eledonidae > Eledone > Eledone cirrhosa. The sequence continues at coordinate 406,997,829 of OZ024740.1, read as the reverse complement.
AGTATTAATTTTGTTTATGTCAACTCCTGTATCATGACGAAAGAGGTACCAACTGATTAGCTTTATTTTTTGTAATAATGTATCTAGGGTTATGTTACACATTGTGTTCCATTTGTCTTTTCATTTTTTTGTTTTTGTTTTTTAACAAGGTAAGATTTAAGAGAGATCTGGGTACTAGGAATAGCAGCCTATGTAACTGAAATTGTGGTTTCTTTGTTACGTTACCAGGCATGCCCAGTCAACCACAAACAAAACATGTGACTTTTATGCATGACAAAAATAAATGTCACCACAATCAGTGTCCACCTAAATTCACATGGCCGGAAAGCAAACTTCTTAACCACAGTCAAGTCTACATATTTTAAATAGCTCTATAATAGTCCTCTACATTTCAGATTCAGCATAGATTAGTAATAGTTGTAGGATTAGAATTTTACTTTAGATGGATAATTGTATAGACTAGAAATATACTTATTCTAAAGATTTCTTTCCAATGTTAAGAATACTCCCCAGAAGTAGTTGATAGCATGTTACCTAGGTAACTGAACTAGCAGTGAAGGAAGGCACTCTGAAAGCATAGTAGCCAGAATAAGAACAGTGGAAAAAGTCTAAGCTATTATCTCTGCTGGTAACAAATGGATTCTTTTTCTGGGTGGAGGATAGGTTGCATGACACTTGTGTATGTTGTGTGATGTTGCACAATAGCAAGACAAGCATTTGATGCACAAGATATGTAAATACTGGCAAGGAATAAAGCAAGCATACTTTGCTGGATATTTGACATTAGTGTGCATGAATAACGAAGTATAGATGAGCTGAGACAGAAACTGGATATAAAAGGAATCAGATGTAGTGTACAAAAGAGGAGATATCATTGGATGTGATGTCTATGGATAATGGTAGTTGGGTAAAGAAGTGCCAAGAGCTCCAAGTGAAAGGAAGCTACTGTAGATGAAGACTTAGGCAGAAGTGCTGAAAGCCGATTTAAGGATCCTGAGCCTCACAAAGGAGATAAAGGATCATAAGAGGGAAGACATACAAAGGTTTTATATTATCTGTAAAAACTCTAAAGAGATGTTAATTAGATATGTACTGAATCTTGATGAAAATAAAGTATTGCTTGTCTAGCTAAGTTATTCGAAGGAGTAATTAAAATTATTGCCAAGGTTTTTTTAAAACTATTCCAGTAAACACTTTAATATACATTAAGATTTTATTAAAAGTTTGATAGGAATGAATTTGATAATTAAAGACTAACTCAAAAGAACAACATTATTAAGAAAATATCATAAGACATGCAGAATACACTGTAAATTGGTTGATAAGAAACACTGTGTCATAGAAACTTTGCCAAAATAAGAGACTCCAATTATGACAGAGCAACCTCACTAATGTAGGTGATATAATACATACCCAGTACTCTATAAAATGGTTGGTTATAGGAAAGGCATCCAGTCATAGAAAACTTGCCAAACAAAGGGTAAAAAGGAGTCTTCAGTTATGTCAAAGACATGATGGCCTGCCTAGTGTTGGTGCCACATTAAAATGTACATCATACTCTGTAGTGTGGCAATGTATGTGAGATGCAGCCCCTGGTCCATCTGGGAGATCAGTGGCTCCAATTAAGTACTGACTTGTCCAACTCTTGTTAACAGGGAAAACATTATATGATGATGAATGTCACAGATTATAATCAGTTTCTTAGTGTAATCCCGAGTTAGCTTTACATTAATTCCTTAATTACCATATTTCTAATGAAAGACACTGCCTCTGATTTTCAAAAGACAATGCATCCTTTAAAAGCTCCATGCTTCCTGAAATTTGTCAACACTACACCTGATATCCTCCCTCAATACACACGCATATCATGACTCATACACTGTTCACTTTCCCGACATTTGTACATTATTCTATGTACTATACATGCACCTTTAATGAGGTGTAGTGCACCTGAGCACTGTACACAATAATTTCATTATTATTATTACATAAAAATAAAAAATTTTAAATAAACAATTTTGTAATTCAGAACAAAGGTTGGTTTCAGATGGTTTGGAATAAAATATGTTGAATTATCTTTTTCTTGGGACAAGATAATTAGAAAGGATGCCTATTTGATAGTAATTTCTTGACTTGGTGAAAGGTAATTTATAAAGTGAGAGTGGACAGAACAAAAAACGAGCCGGTGATTATCTATAGAAAGTAACAAATAGATTAAATTGGATTAATTTTCTGATTATAATCTTTTTTTATCTGTTAGGAATAGTGATTCTAAATATCATCTTTATATTTACCATAGACAAACAGACACATATTTAAATTGAGAGGGGCATGATAGAGGTGAAGAGATAAAGAGAGGAAGTTATTAAGAAGAATAAATAAAGAGTGAGAAATAGAGAACAAAAATAAGGGGTTTTAAAAGAGGAGAAATAAAAAATAAGAGTAAGAGCAGACAGAAATGAAGAGAGAAATAGAAGAAAAAAAGAATAAGGGGGTTGAAAAAAGAGGAAAGGGAAAACGGAGAAATAAAAACCAAGAGAATAAAGAGCAGAAAAAAAGGAGAGAAATAGAGAAAAAAGAAATAGGGAAAGAGAGAAATATTTGTGTCTACTTTTGGCACAAGGCAGGCAATTATCTCAGTGCATTACTGGTACTTTATTTTATCACCCCATGAGGATGAAAGGCAAAGTTAACCTTGGCGGGATTTGAACTCAGATCGTAAAAGGACATAACTATGCTGCAAAGCATGGCGTCTGACCCCCTACCGATACTGCCAATCCACCACCCTAGAGAGAAATAATGAGAGAAAAAGGGAGAATTGAAGAGTAAAAGAGACAAAAACTGACCTCTTTCTTTAAAACCCCACTTGGACAATCTTTCATGAAATCCTTATACCTGTAAGAAAAAAAACAAAAACAATTTTATATAGAGCATCATTATCAACAAAATGACATTCAAATACGAAAATTAAATTTTAAAATCAACAGAAAATTTCTCCCAATCTTAACAGAATGTAATGAATTGGTAGAGTCATTTAACCAAGATCACACTTGCTTTTCTTCCTTTTGAGGTTGATAAATATAGTACCAGTCCAGTACTGGAGTTGATTCTTAATCTCTCTTATCTCTTTCTGTCTCTCTTTTCTCAAGAAGAAATCAGCTGTGTTCACACCTGGAGAGGAATGGGCTCTTCCAGGTTTAAAGTGCCCAAGATATGCCATTTGTCAGTACAGTACCCCTAAGTCTCACTAAAGAATTAAGACACCCTCAAATCTAAGTAATAGAAATGGTGGAAGTGCAGGAGGACAGTGCTCCACTTTTCAGTTAATGGTGGTAGTTTGGGGCCTATAGTCTACTCCAATTTTAGCCTCTTATGCCACAGCACACTCCAAGTTTCTGAAACTAATTTCCATCACTGAATTTTATATTTCTTGGAAAATAGTTTGGTGGAACCATTTTAACTTCTTTTGATACCAACTCATCCTGTTTTTATGAAACAAAACCATCTATTTTAAAGGGTTCCTATTTAAATTAAAGCCTTCCAATATAATTAATAGATGATTAATCATTTTAATGATTCCTTTCAAATTCTTCATTAATTGATCTGCAGTATATTTCACCAGGAATATGGCCATAAAAGGGTTAAAAACGATTCTATCAAAAATATAAAGGTGCCACAATATCAGCATCATTCCATTTCTTTTCTACAGATGAATATTTACGCTATATTTAATCAATGTCTCACTCTCATTATGAAATGCCAAAGGAATTGATAAAGTCTTTTGCTAAAATTGGATTAATTTTTAATGGTGAGAATATTTAGAGCAAGCTGACTGTTTACTCTCAACTTCACTTCCACACAATCACACACACACTACTGTATGTGAGCACATACATGCTTGTGTGAGTGAATTATGAATTGGTTAACAGAGTTGCTTTACCACATCTACTTTAATTATGTATACCTTCCTACTATAGCCTCTGGTTGACTAATGCATCGTGATTGAAATTGTGGGGAATTCATCGTGTGTGAATGTATGTTATTGATATTATTACAAGAGTAAGACAAACCAGTTTTAAATGATAACTCAATGCAAATTAGTGGAGAATATATATCTTATTAACAGTAACCATTACAAAGCACACACACGTCAGCTCTCTCTGTATGGGAGTGTATATATATATATATATATATGAAAAATTCTGGACCCCACAGCTGAGCTCCTGCCAATTCAACAGCTAGATCCAAACATATATATATATAGATATATATATATAGATATCCACAGAGGTATCCACAGTAAGTTGTGGGGGTCTATTCTGCATGAAGAACTCGATGTAATCCATATGTTGAAAATGTTGTAGGTTAAGATAAATCCCGGAAAACAATAAAACATTAAAAGGAAAACAGAGTCATGATATAAGTTAAAACAATGAAATAAAAAATCAAGTCATTAGAGATATACTTCACTGCTTTACGGTCGTTTCTAGGTGATGATAATACATTGTAGCTATACTCCATTATTGATCTATGTAAGGTTAGTTACAAAATATCAGATAAAGAGAATATTTACTTACATGCATATCACCAGCTGTTTTCAAAAGCAATCGTAGGAAATTTGTAATAAATTGGAATGAAAACCAACAGGTGTGTGTGTGATTTTATTGGCAGCATGACCCTCCCAAAGTATAACATGGATTTGTTTTGCAAGATTTCTTATCTGAAAACATGTGTTGAAACAGATATTGTTATACTTTGGAAGGATCATTCTGCCAATAAAAACACACACCTTTGGTTTTCACTTCAATTTATTACAAATTTCCAGTTGGTTGGTTCAATAACAAGATGGTTGTTTATATATTGTCAAAGCTGTTGTAACACATTCTGTGACCTCCACAGTGACTGATTTGTTATGTGTCTCCTTTGTTCTGTCCTACATCCTCATATATATATGAATAAATTAATTCAAAACAAGGTGGGTGAAAACAACAGAAAAATGGCTGAACACACAGGACAGTCCCTTAACCTCTAGAGGTCGTTGTGATTTTAGTGCATTCAATGTTTGAATATATATGTATGTTGTTTATGTCATGTAACTTAGTAGTTTGAGAAATAGAGATCAATAAACTAAGTACCAAGACTCAGGAAACACAGTTGGAATGCCATAAGCTCTAATGATTCTGCCAATAATGATCAAATATGTTCCAGCCATGACCATCCCATTTTGTAGGTATGATGACTGGCTTTTTTTTTTTTGATGCTAGGCTGAGTTTTCAGAAAGAGTTAGCAGCAGTGTCTATCAGGTCAAGTAATACATAAAGATTTCCCTTGTTGGTTTTATTCAGATATTTCAATATACTGAGATAGGTGTTGCAGCAGAGTCTAAGATACAGTTGCCTTCTTTAGTTAAAATAATTTCAAGTATGTCAGTAATTACATTGGAAAAGGCATAAATACGACAACTTCCTTTTTTCCCTCTACTTTAAAATAAAGAGCCCTTGATTGAACCTAGTTAACCCTTTAGCATTTAAACCAGCCATATCCAGCCAGAATTCTCTCACCTTTTCTGTTCAAACCGGTTGTAACCAGCTGCTCATACTGATGTTAAGGTATTGTTCTCAAAATAAATAATATCAAAATCTTGTAGATTCGATATTATGTGAGATAAAGCCTTTACTGAGAAAATATAGTATATATAGAATAACGTAAATGCTAAAGGGTTAAGTCAGTAATTACATTGGAAAAGGCATAAATACCACAACTTCCTTTTTTCCCTCTACTTTAAAATAAAGAACCTTTGAATGAACCTAGTTAAGGAAGTGACTGTTGTTCAGTTTTTTCAAGATTCATAGCACATGCTTCCTGAGATTCGCCAACACTACACCTGATGTCCCACCTCCATACACACACACATATTTCATGACTCGTACACTGTTCGTTTTCCTGACATTTGTACATTATTCTATGTACTATACATGCACCTTTGATGAGTTGTAGTGCGCCTGAGCACTGTACACAATTTCATTATTTTTATTATCGAATTGGCAGTATCGGTAGAGAGTCGGACGCTATGCTTTGATGCATAGAGTTACGGCCCTTGCCATTCTGAGTTCAAATCCCGCTGAGGTTAACTTTGTCTTTCATCCTTACGGGGTTGATAAAATAAAGTACCAGTAATGTACTGGGTAATTGGTGGCCTTGTGCCAAAAAGTAGAAACAACCCATGCTAGCGTGGAAGATGGACGTTAAACGATGATGATGATGAATTATTATCACAGATTCAATCAGATTTTAGCATACATATTGCTGAAGACAGATTGAACTAGAAAACTATTGTGAAGATGCAGTATTTTACCCATAAGATCATTGTGCTTAGGTGTGGTTAAGCACAGGGCCACATCTTCCTGCCAAAAATATTTTTTACAATGAATTTTTTATGAGTAAGTGGCCTCATAACTTAACTAACACATGGTCTTGTCCTAAATCCGGCACTGCATAAGACCAAACAAATATTTAGTAGATATTTAAATACAAATTCAGTATACATATAAGAAATTGTATCTTTATTTAATGGTTAAAGATAACTAAAGTAATTGTAGTCAGTTTAGATATAAATTTTCTTTATAACATTTGATAAAAAGCATAAAAAAAAAAAGCAAATCGAGATACACGTCTCTGTATATATATATATGTATATATATATATATATAAATAAATGAGGTTTGTGCGTGTGTGTTTATTCAGAAACTAAAAAAAAGAATCCCCATAAAACAGTATATTCATTATTTACCTCCTCATCTGAAAGGTTTATATGACATTTTATAGTGAAGTAAAAAGCAGTTTTTAAATTCAATTTTTTTTATATTTCCATATTCATGGTGGAATTTGTCTGACAATTATCTCCCTTTCTGAGAGAAAGAGAGAGAGAGAGAGACAGAGGAAGAGATAGAGAAAGACAGAGAAGGAGAGAGAGAGAGAGACAGAGAGAGAGACAGAGACAGAGAGGGAGACAGAAAGAGAGAGAGAGAAAGAGAGTGAGAAAGAAAGAAAGAAAGAGAGAGGGAAAGAAAGAGAGAGAGAGAGAGAGAGAGAAAGAGAGAGAAAGAGAAAAAGAGAGAGAGAAAGAGAGAGAAAGAGAAAAAGAGAGAGAGAAAGAGAGAGAAAGAGAAAGAGAAAGGGAAAGAGAGAGAGAGTGATGGAGATGGAGGTGGAGATGATGGTGGTAGAGATGATGGTGTTGGAGGTGGTAGAGTTGGTGGTGGAAAAGGTGGTGGAGATGATGGTGGTAGAGATGGTGGTCGAGATGGTGGTGGTAGTGTTGATGGTGGTAGTGATGATGGTGGTGGAGATGATGGTGATGGAGATGATGGTGGTGGTGATGGTGGTGGAGATGATGGTGGTGGAGATGATGGTGGTGGAGATGATGGTGGTGGAGATGATGGTGGTGGTGATGGTGGTGGTGGTAGAGATGATGGTGGTGGTGATGGTGGTGGTGGTAGAGATGATGGTGGTGGAGATGGTGGTGCAGATGATGGTGGTGGAGGTGGTGGTGGTGGAGATGATGGTGGTGGTGATGGTGGTAGAGATGATGGTGGTAGAGATGATGGTGGTGGAGATGATGGTG
>OZ024740.1:406882382-406990005 GCA_964016885.1 Eledone cirrhosa | reverse complement strand
TTATGCAATCATTTTATATGTTTTCTATTGTTTTTCACTGGAACCTATTTGGTGCAGTATGGAAAATCATATAACTGCCCATTTCAATGTGATTGTACATCTCCAAATGCAGCACCAGGTTCAGTTGTTGTTTGTTATTTCTATAACTTAAAGCCAGACAATTATCATGTCTTCTCTTCATTGTCTGCAGAAAATACAACATATCTATATATAAAATGTAATAAAGACAGCTTCCCCACTAATTTAGCTAATAATAGCCCATTCAAGCATTTAATCAATTTGAGAAAACTCATCTTTGAAACTTGTTATTTTAATAATCTACCAGAAAATATATTTCTTGGTTTAGATAATCTTAGAAACCTTACTATATACATTGGAAAAATTTCAGCAATACATTCAAATACTTTCAAAGGTCTTACTAATTTGGAAACCTTGAAAATCAACAAATGCAAGTTATCTAAATTGCCAATAAATTCCCTATGCCAACACAATAAACTGAAAACTTTAGATTTAGCAGAAAACAATATTGAAAATGTATCTGCGGTTTTCAATCTTTGTTTACAAAACCCAATGTCATTTAATATAACTATACTTCAGTTGAATCATAACAAATTGAAAATTATACCTGCTATTTTCAGTGGTATTTTTAAATCAGTACAGTATCTTTTGTTACAGAGCAACAGAATTATAACTGTTCAGGAAGATGCTTTTTCTAATCTTCAAAATTTAGAATATATAGATCTTTCAAATAATTTCTTGAGTAATTTACCACAAAAGTCTTTTGACTTTTCCTACAATTTGTATTATTTTGATATCTCAGATAATCCAATAAAAGAAATACCTAATACACTACTGAATTTATCAAACATAAATGTGTTTCTAGCTAAAAATATATTTTTGGGTGACAGAATATGGAATTTTCTAAAAAGGAAGCCACTTAGAACAGTCAATTTGGAAAACTGTAATTTAACATACATCCCTACATTTGTATCAAAATTGCAACATCTTCAACATATTAGTCTAAATAAAAATAAAATCACAACTATTCTCCCAAATTCATTTCAGTTATGTAAATCTTTAATATCATTGCAACTTTCTGAAAACAATATTTCATCAGTGCATAAATTTGCTTTCAAAGGGCTTCCTAATTTAATAGTACTCATTTTAGATGATAACCAAATTCCAATACTTGATGATGATGTTTTTTTGCCTCTATCAAAGATTTATCATTTGAATTTATCAACAAACTTATTGAGTCGTATACCAAAGATACCCCTAACATTACAAATCCTTGATTTAAGTAAGAATTACATTAGAAAAGTTTCTGTCATTCAGAATGGTAATCATCTCAAAAGTTTAAGTCTGGCCTTCAATGACATAGAAATTATTGAAAAAGAAGCATTTTCACAGTTACAATACCTTCAAGTCCTTAATTTGAAAAAAAACAACATATCAAATATTGATAAAGCACATTTCAAAAATTTATATTTTTTATTGGGACTAAATATTGCTTTTAATAACATAAAACATCTAGGAGTTGATACAATAAGTCATTTACAATCTCTGAGAATTTTCCTTTGTCAATACAACCAATTAACAAAAATAGAAAAGGCAATGTTTCCTACAACATTAACAGAAATAAATTTGTCTCATAACAAAATAGCAACTCTGCATGATGATATAATTGCTAACATGAAAGGCTTGATTGAATTGAATCTCAGATCAAATCAATTAAGAACTATAAGTTCGTTTAATCTTTTCTACACTGGTGATACACGAAGTCGAATTTTATTACGTAACAATAATTTCAGATGTGACTGCAAATTAAGGTGGTTGAAAAAAAGGCTCATGGATGCTTCAAAATATGCTAATGAAAATGTATTGCCTGATATCCTGTTTTGTTACAGATATGAACCTTGGTTACCATTTGGATTTTTAAACGATATAGATATAAATGATTTTTTGTGTAAATATAGAGAGTTTGACTATTGTTCTTTTAATTGTAAATGTTGCGGAACATCTCAAAACTGTCTTTGCTGGAATGTTTGTCCACAGAAGTGTTTGTGTTTATACACAAATGACAGGAACATCCATAACATTGACTGCAGAAAATCCAATTTGACACAGTTGGAGAGAATACCATCAGTTGCTACTTTTATTGATCTTAGTGGAAATAAGTTGAGTTATTTTTACAATACTAACTTCACTAACCACCAGCAAGCTGATGTTTTATATCTAAATAATTCCCAAGTATCAATAGTTGCCAATGAAACATTCATTACGTTTACAAATTTGAAAAAATTATATTTGCAAAATAATCTCATAATTGCCTTACAGCAAAAGAGCTTTTCGGGTTTAAAAAACCTACAGGAACTACTACTTGATAATAATAAAATTCAATACATCCCAGTGAACACTTTTTCTGAAATGCCTAAACTTAAGTATTTGGATTTACGGAACAACAAATTGCAAACAATAAATAATGAAATGTTTTCTAGTAAAGCTTTACAAAAAATCTATCTCAATGAAAATCCATGGTCTTGTGAATGTGATGATGTTAGTCATTTTGAAGACATAATTATTAAAAATAATGAATTACTTGCTGATGGAGAACAGATTTTTTGTAACAATTCTAATCTATCAATTAGTATTTTGCATTATGGAAAAGAATTCTGTATAAATACCACAGTTAACATAACAACAAAATATTCCCACTATAAAGACAAGGTTCTTATATCAAGTGTTTCTACTTTTTCTTCTCTAATAGTATTGATATTTATCTTGACAATTATATCCTATGTTTATCGACAAGAAATTCAGCTATATTTATTTGTTCATTTTGGATACCATTTCATGTCAAAGAAACTAAAGATTGATGAAGAAAATAAAATGTATGATGCATTTGTATCTTTTGATAATTCTCTGGATCTATTTGTATTAAATGATTTGCTTCCACAACTTGAGCAGAACGATCCACCATTTAAGTTGTGTGTCCATTTCCGTGACTTTGAAGTTGGCATACAAATTACTGAAAATATTATCAACAGCATTGAAAATAGCAAAAGAACTATACTGTTACTTACAGACAGCTTTCTAAAGAGTGAATGGTGCAAGTACGAATTCCAAACAGCACATTATGAAGGGCTTTCCAAAAAAATGAACACTCTAATTATTGTTCTTTATGAAAATATCAATGAAGATTTATTGGATCCAGACCTCAAATGTTACTTAAAATCTAAAACTTATTTAAAATATGATGATCCTTGGTTTTGGGATAAACTTCGGTTTGCTCTCCCATCAAAGAAAAATTCTAAAATATAGACTGCTGATTATAAAAGAATATATAATGTTTGTAATAAAAAAAATATTAAATATTGAAGGTGAGGAAAGTGGAGGTGGCAGACTGTACACCCATCTAGTTGGTATATCTCAGCTGTGCTGTGCAAACAAAATGGCAATGGCACTGCTATGGAGAACAACTAGCGACACCTGTTGCATCAGCCACTCCACCTCATGAGACCTCTTCCTCAGTTGGGATGCACTCCTTTCAATTTTGCAGAGGAAAGGCAGTTTGAGTACCAAAGACACTAGAAGTCTTGATAGCAAATGGCAGGAAAAGGAAGTGGCACATTAAGTCCCAGTATTTGGCTCTCTATCTGCAGTGACAAGGCTGGAGGCAGAGAATGTGTCATAGCATGGGTTTTGACTACCAAATTAATTAAAAGACATTAACTAAAGATCTAAAAAAAAATTTTTTTTAATGAAAAAAAAAAAAAGAAAAACAGCATAATAACATATAACAAAAATTTTCAGACATTTTCATCCAGAAAATCACAGTTGCCATGTCGATACCAGCAAACAGCATTGAAAAGACCAACTAAACATGTCTGATTAACAAATTGGCTAAAAGATTGAAACACTACAAAGAAAAAAGAAATCTGCTGTTTTATTCTCTTTAGAGAAGAAACTAATGTTTTTAGACTATTCTTGTCTTTAAATCCTGCCCAATCCAAATTTGGGGCCCAAATCATAAGTACCAGACATCTACTTTGGATGATTTAATCAACTATACTTCTCAATCAATATCATCATTGTGCTAACAATATAAACTGTTAAATTGTTGACATGAATCAAGGAAAAAAATATTAAGAAAAGTTTTGCTGTATGACAAAAAAATGGTTATGTCTTGAGACTTATTCATTTGCTGATCAAAACCCAATGAGGATGCTTCTACATGATAGTTCAACATTTTAGAAATACCAGCCAAATCTTTCTCAAATCATAACCTACCACCTTTGGTTACATTGGATAATGTAGTCCTAGATATACTATCTAAATATAACACAAGAAAGGTGCAGCTGGAACATGATTCACCATAAATCTGTTATATCAATGGTGATCTCAGGCTAATATATATATATATTAAACTTATGCCAAAATCTCAATTTATGGGAATATAAGTCAAATTAACAAAACATTTGATGCCTAATCACGTGATCTTCCTCAGTCTATCAAATTACACTTCAAACATTTTTTGCATAAAACTGAAAGACATTCCCAGCATCAGTTAGGTGTGAGTTACAAGTCAGCATAGCCACACATCTCTCCATCTCCCTTAACTTTTGAAAATCATGAAACTTGTGAAACCGGTTAAATAAACCTTCTTAAAGACTCCAATTACATTTTAAACTGAAATATATATATATTTATATATATATATAAACACACACACATATATATATACATACACACATATATATATATACACACACACACACACACATATATATATATATATATATATATATACACGCATATATATATATATATACACACACGCAAATATATATATATATATATATACTCACATATAAATTAATAAAAACAATGAATAAAAACAAAGAAACAGTTCCTTATATTAAAAAATTCATCATTTTACGATCGTTTCTAGGATATATATGTGTGTGTTGGTATGTATGTCATATAGATCTATGTAAAAATTTTACAAACTATCAGAGGAAATATACATACCTACACATATATATGCTGTCTTCAGAAATAATTATTTCTGATAGTTTGTAAAATTTTTACATAGATCTATATGATATACATACCAACACACACATATATATCCTAGAAACGATCGTAAAATGATGAATTTTTTAATATAAAGAACTGTTTCTTTGTTTTTATTCATTGTTTTTATTAATTTATCTTGACTCTGTTTTCCTGTGATTTTCATCGAAAAAATGTTTGAATACATCTTCTCTTTTCATGATATTTGGATTACATTGAGTTCTTCATACGGATTGGACACTACCGTATATTTTGGAAAACATTATTTTTTGTAATATATCAAATCAAAATTACATTATTAAATCTTTATCGGTAGAGGGTCGGACGCCATGCTTTCCAGCATAGTTACGTCCCTTTATGATCTGAGTTCAAATCCCGCCGAGGTTGACTTTGCCTTTCATCCTTACGGGGTCGATAAAATAAAGTACCAGTAATGCACTGGGTAATTGCTGGCCTTGTGCCTAAAGTAGAAACAATTAAATCTTATTCTTATTTTGTTTCTTGTAAATAATTTTTGGACACTACCGTATATTTTGGTAGATTTATCTATATACACACATATATATATATATATATACATACACACACACACATACATATATATATATATATATACATACATATATATATACACATACACACATATATATATACACACACACACATATATATATATATATACACACACACATATATATATATATATACACACACACACACAGTCCACGCTGTAAATGTGGCCGTGTAGGCAACACGGTAAAAACCTCCCAGCCCCACACTGTAAATGTGGTTGGTGTTAGGAAGGGCATCCAGCTGTAGAAAACCCGCCAGACAGTCCACGCTGTAATGTGGCCGTGTAGGCAACACGGTAAAAACCTCCCAGCCCCACACTGTAAATGTGGTTGGTGTTAGGAAGGGCATCCAACTGTAGAAAACCCGCCAGACAGTCCTATGCGAGCAAGACAACCACTCTTGCCTCAAGTGGGAAAACCCCCGTCCAAACCCATGCAAGCGTGGAACACGGACGCTAAACCTGATGATGATGATGATGATGATGATGATACATTTATGGAGAAAAACTCTGCATTTCAATATTACTGAATGTAAAATGTAATACATGAAAAATTGGAAAACATTATTTTTTGTAATATATCACATCAAAATTACATTATTAAATCTTATTCTTATTTTGTTTCTTGTAAATAATTTTTTTGAAAATATCAATTGAAAACTTTTGTGAATAGGCATCATATCTTGTCATTTACCTATGGTTTAAATTTCATATAAATCGAAGGGAAAAAATTTTCAGCGCAGATTTGAGCCCTCGGGGAACCCTTTGATTAAAATGAAATATACTTAAGAAATCAAATGGGCATGAGCCCCACACATGTGTCAAGTTTCATCAAGATAGGTTTGGTAGTTTTTGAGTTTTAGGTTCACAAACAGACAGAAATTGCCATTTATGTATATATATATATATATGCCCAACTGCGAGTGATAGCACCTCTTATTTTTCAATGCTTATTTTTCAATGTTTATTTTTTATTTCTTCAATGTTTATTTTTTACTTTTTACTATTCTTTATCCTACAATTTTATTTTCTACACTATCTCACTCTATTCACTCTACTCTTTAAACTCCTCCCAACTTATGGCATCCCCATATATATTCTTCTGTCTTGGCTTTGTTAATGCTTGTGTAATATGTACTCACTCTTTATGCTCTGATGAGTCCCACTTATAGTGTGGACGAAACACTGTTAGCAATTAAAGATATACCTATGTTCTAAGCGTTCTTTGTTGTTAATTATATTACGGCTCTGTCCTCAGACATTGAGCTAACCTTATACTGCCTATTGGATAAGTGGAGTGTTACACACTCCTAATCCTCTCCCTTATATACTATATATATATATATATTTATTAAAATAACAGATTAAAGTTTAAGCAAAGAATCGCTGCTTTCACCCTTAACGGGATCTTCTGAAACTAACAAAGTCAATCTGTAAACGCAGAACTGGATATTTCAAAAAACGTTGCAACCGGAGGAAGACAGGAAGACGATACTTTGGTTCGTAGAAACGTTCGCTGGCAATGAACAAAAAAACGAAGATAATAAGTCATATGTGGAGCGTGGAGAACAATAACACGCAAAGACAAAACCACGTAAATGGTATAGCAGAAGTTGTAGACTAAAGTTCTAGCTAAGATCTTTCTTTCCCTTATTACGAAGCATTTTCCCCCTACACATAAAGATAGTAAATTTTTAATAGAAATACTATTAAAATTTCCTACTCTACGACTCCTAACCTTGCACATAACATCACAGCTTCAAATTTAGCTAAACTACCTAGCCGTAGGAACACGTGCAACCTTGTAGTTAGTACTAACTGTAATTGTAGGAATCGGGCTGATTGCCCCCTATCCGGGAAATGCCTCTCTAGTAACATTGTCTACAAATGTAAGGTTGTAACACCCATGTCCCGTAGGGCCTACATAGGGTTAACCGCCAATAGTTTCAAGCAGCGTCTTTACATGCATACCCATTCTTTTCGTTACCCTCTAAGAAGGAATATGACGTCACTTTCAGCTTATATCTGGAGTCTAAAAGACAACCACACCCAATATAAGTTACACTGGGAGATCCTAGCTAGGGCTAGATCGTATAACGGAAATAAAAGACCATGTGACCTCTGCGCCGCTGAGGCCCTGGAAATACTCTACGCCACAGACCACATCTTAAACAAAAAATCTGAGGCAATTTCGGCTTGTAAACATAAATTGCACAAAACTTTCCTGTATTACAGCCCCACGTTATACCCTAACGGATAGCACGATCTATACGTGGATATTTTACGTCTTGATGTGGGAGCTAAGTATATGTTTTGTTTATTCCTTTACTCATTTGCATAGGTAAGTATATATTCCCCGTATGTTTTGTGAAGGTATGTATACCTTCTCGTACGTATATTTGACTGTTATGACGTATAATTTTTACATATTCTGGTATTTAGGGTTTGGCTATGTGTATATGGGAGTTTTGCGTCTGCGGGAGTATGCAGGTTTGTACGTATGGTGGGTGTGTGTATATGTGTACTTCTTGTTTTAGTTGACTTACGTCTCCGAACTTTCGTGTATTTATTTGTATGTATGTGTGTGCGCTTGTTATATACGTATTTATTTACTTATATACGTTTATATAATTATTTATTTATTTGTACACAAGCATACACACACATATTTATATGTGCGTGGTTTTGTATACCTATGGTAAGGTTTTGCGTATGCTTGTGTATGTACGTATCAGTTTGCGTGTTTGTATTTATTTGTTTCTATTACTTCTGTATTGTATTTATTTACTTTGTTCTTAACTCTGTTGCGGAGATTCATTTGGTCTCCTAGTTAGAATTTTAGTCTACAACTTCTGCTATACCATTTACGTGGTTTTGTCTTTGCGTGTTATTGTTCTCCATGCTCCACATATGACTTATTATCTTCGTTTTTTCGTTCATTGCCAGAGAACGTCTCTATGCACCACCTAAGAGAACATTAGTCTACGACCTCTTTTATACCATAAACGTGGTTCTGTCTTTGCGCGTAATTGTTTTTCACCGCTCCTATTAATGACGTATTATTCGTTTTTTCCCGTTGTTTGCCAGCGAACGTTTCCACGAACCAAAGTATCGTCTTCCTGTCTTCCTCCGGTTGCAACATTTTTTGAAATATCCAGTTCTGCGTTTACAGATTGACTTTGTTAGTTTCAGAAGATCCCGTTAAGGGTGAAAGCAGAGATTCTTTGCTTAAACTTTAATCTGTTATTTTAATAAATATTTGCTCTACGGTTCTTATATATTTGATATATATTTTCCTTATCGAGCCCTCTTTGGATTTTAGTCTTCAATTTTATTATTATTACTATATATATACATATATACACACACACACACATATATATGTATGTGTGTGTATATATATGTGTGTATATATATATATGCATATATATACATATATACATCATCATCATCATCGTTTAACGTCCATCTTCCACGCTTGCATGGGTTTGGACGGGAGTTTTCCCACTTGAGGCAAGATTTGTTGTCCTGCTCGTATAGGACTGTCTGGCGGGTTTTCTATGGCTGGGTGCCTTTCCCAACACCAACCACGTTTACAGTGTGGACTGGGAGGTTTTTACCGTGTTACCTACACAGCCACATTACAGCATGGACTGTGTGTTTTTTTGTCGTGACACCTACACGACCTCATTTGTTTCGAACTGGATGTTGTGGTACCAACATAACTTCACATTAAGGGGGTGGTGTGGATGAGGTGGGGGTAGTGAGACGGGGTGTATTTTGTTAGAGATGCCTACTGACTAGGTTTCGCTTTGTACTTAGGCAAGGCGGGTCTTCTGTATGACTGTGTAGCGCCAAAGATCTCGGTCCAGTGACATTGTCTTGGAGAGGTGTAAGTGTGTGAGGTCGGAATTTATCAAGTCGTCCAAGGTTTTTCTGGGTCTGCCTACTCCGTGGCTACCATCTATTTTTATCGCCCTGCACTTTTTTATACAGCTCTCGTCTTTCATGCGCATCACGTGACCATACTAACGTAGTCTTCTCTCGAGTAAACAACATCTGATCCCTCTTATTCCTAATTTCTCCCTAAGTTCGTTTATGCTTTGCCGTTCACGTATATTACTATTACACATCCAGCGGAGCATGCAAGCTTCGTTTCTTTCCAGTCTGTGTATATCCTCTGCACACAATGCCCAGGTCTCACTGCCATGTAACATTGCTGTTCGTATGCAGGCATCATACAGCCTGCCTTTCATTTTTAGAGAGAACCCTTTAGCGGCCAATAGTGGTATAAGCTCTCTGAAGTTTTTCCATCCCGTTCTGACTCTAGCTACTGTACTTTCAGAGCACCCTCCCCAACTGCTGATTTTGTCACCCAGGTAACGGAAGCTGTCCACTATTTCTATAGAACCATCTGTGCAATGGAATGAGCTAGTATTCTGTGGGCACTTGCTGCTATTTATTGCACCAGAGCACCGGCCACATATAAAATCTATATTCTTAGTTAGCTTACCTGTGATCCCACTACATCTTTTATGCACCCATACTTTGCATTTGGGACATGAAATGGAGTTTCTGCCTACTCCTTTCCTACACACTGAGCAGGGCCATTTTCCAGATGGGACCGGTGCCCTATTTTCCTTCCTATAAACTAGAACTTTAGTCTTAGACAAGTTAACTTTAAGGCCTTTTGATTCTAGGCCATGCTTCCATGTTTGGAATTTCTTCTCTAGTTCAGCCATTGATTCAGCTATGAGCGTTAGATAATCTGCATATAGGAGTTCCCATGGGCAGCTGGTCTTGAACTCCTCTGTTATAGCCTGAGGGGCAATAATAAATAGTAGGGGGCTAAGAACGGAGCCCTGATGAACACCAACATTTACACTAAACTCTTCACTATATTCGTTGTTAATTCTAACCTTGCTGACTGTTTCTTTATACATGGCTTGTATAGCTCTCACAAGCCATTCATCGACACATAGTTTTCTAAGCGCCCACCAGATAATGGAGCGGGGGACTCTCTCAAAGGCTTTCTCCAAGTCAACAAAAGCTAAGTATAGGGGTTTACTTTTAGCTAGGTACTTCTCCTGTAGTTCTACAATGAAAAAGGCGTCTGTTGTACTTTTACCTGACACAAACCCGAACTGCATTTCATCTAGATCAATTCGTTCTCTGATTAGTTGCGCTATTGCTTTTTCTGTGACCTTCATGACCTGGTCGATTAATTTAATGCCTCTATAGTTACTCCTATCTAGGGCATCTCCTTTACCCTTGTAACAGTTAATGATGATGCTGCTACGCCAGTCCTTCAGAATGGCCCCATTCTGTATGACTTGGTTTATTATCCGGGTGACCATAGTGTGTCCCACCGTTCCAGATACTTTCAGCATTTCAGCAACTATTTCCGAAGGCCTAGCCGCCTTACCCATCTTCATATCTTTGATTGCCTTACTTATACTACCTTCAACTAGCACTGCTGGTCCCTCTATTGGATCGATGTGGGGGAGACTGTCTTTCTCCCATTTATTCTCCTCATTTAGTAGCCTTTCGTAGTGACACTTCCAAGCTACTTCTTATCATTGTCAGTGATGGCAAGTACACCATCATCATTAAGGACACACTTCTCCCTGACAATATCACGGTTTTCCTTGACACATTGCCTAGCAATCCTGAACACCTCACGTTTTTGGTCCTCGCGTTGTAGAACATGCTTGAACTTTCTTTCCTCTGCTTCCCTTCTTGCGAAGTACACTTGTCTCCTAGCTTCCCTCCTGGCCACTTGATAGTCTTCTCTACTTCCCCCATCCTGCCATACTTTCCAAGCCTGCTTTTTGGCCTTAATTGACTCCTCCACCTTACTGTTCCACTACCACGTTACTCTCCTCCTGCCTATAGGCCTGCTGCAGCCACAGACATCATCTGCCGCCTTCAGCAGGTTAGCTTTCAGGAATTCCCACTGTTCCTCTATATTGTACAACTCTAATTGCTTTTCCTTACTGTCGAAAGCATCAAGTAATATGCTTTTAAATTTACTGGCTGTGGGGTCCTTTAGCTTCCATATTTTTCTCCTGAGGATAGTCCTCCTCTGTTGTCGAGCACGTCTTGTCCTGACTATGAGTCTATGTTGGGAGGTGCATTCTTCATGGGGGAGGGATTTAGTGTTTACAACAGACACTCTGTCACGTCTTCTGGTAAGGATATAATCTACCTGGCTGGTATGTTCCTCTGATCTGTAGGTGATCAAGTGATTGTCTCTTTTTTTGAAGTTAGTGTTACAGATAGTTAGGTTATTTGCATCACAGAATTCCAGGATTCTGGAGCCTTCCTCATTTCTAGTACCAAACCCATAGCCTCCATGGATTCCGTTATAGCCATCACAATGTTGTCCAACGTGACCATTTAGGTCACCAGCAATAATTATGTAGTCACTGTCGGTTATTTGGGAGGTAGTGAGTATCAATGTCTCATAGAATCTGTCTTTTATAGCGCCAGGCAGTCCGGATTGGGGTGCATATGCAGATATTACTGTCACAGTAGTTCTATTTAGGACAAGTCTTATTTTAATTATTCTGTCGTTCACTCTATTTACGTCTATTATTTTATCTACTCATTTTTCTGCTAACATGATTCCTACCCCACCCAGCCCATTTTCATTTCCCCCCCAGAAAAGCTTATAGCATCATTTTTTACCCACAATAAATCTAGCAGACCCACCCCTCCACCTGGTCTCTTGGATACAGCAAACATCAACCTCCTTACGTTCAAGCATTTCTACAACCTCGTTAGAGTGACCTTTTAATGTGCCTACATTCATGGTACCAACTCTGAAGTTTGGTGGGTAGGAAAGGTGGGGTGCGGGGATGGGAGATGGGTTTTGGGTTATGAGGTGAATTTGTCTTTATCTTTGGCATTGTCACTGAGTGTCCAGATTTTTCAGACTCTCCAGAATTCCATAGTCCATCCATCATATCGGCAAGCAACCAGAAGTGATAGCATAGGCCGCTGACTTATGATTGGTCCTAATAATAATGGTGGAGAGTGGGGGTGGGTGGGAGGAGTATGGGGTAGTTAGCGAGAGGGTTTAAATAAAATCTTCGAATTTTGGGCATAATTGGACAAGCATATAACAGTAATAATAAGCGAATAATGGGGTTTTAAAATACAAGAAGATTATTTAGAACAACCAGACAGAATTATAGAATAGCATTGAGAGAGAGCAAAAGATTGGATTCTGGGCGATGATACAGATATATGAATGAATGGACCGATAGGCTGGAGAGATAAGAAAAATGGCATTTACATTACATTTCGCAGGGGACGACGAGGTCTGACCATTAATAAGCGTTGACAAATTCTGAGATTCGTACCTCGTAACAGGTTTATATATATATATATGACGAAGTCTGTGGCTGGAGCAGGCCTATAGGCAGGAGGAGGGTAACATGGTGGTGGAACAGTAAGGTGGAGGAGTCAATTAAGGCCAAAAAGCAGGCTTGGAAAGTATGGCGGGATGGGGGAAGTAGAGAAGACTATCAAGTGGCCAGGAGGGAAGCTAGGAGACAAGTGTACTTCGCAAGAAGGGAAGCAGAGGAAAGAAAGTTCAAGCATGTTCTACAACGCGAGGACCAAAAACGTGAGGTGTTCAGGATTGCTAGGCAATGTGTCAAGGAAAACCGTGATATTGTCAGGGAGAAGTGTGTCCTTAATGATGATGGTGTACTTGCCATCACTGACAATGATAAGAAGGTAGCTTGGAAGTGTCACTACGAAAGGCTACTAAATGAGGAGAATAAATAGGAGAAAGACAGTCTCCCCACATCGACCCAATAGAGGGATCAGCAGTGTTAGTCGAAGGTAGTATAATAAGTAAGGCAATCAAAGATATGAAGACGGGTAAGGCGGCTGGGCCTTCGGAAATAGTTGCTGAGATGCTGAAAGCCTCTGGAACGGTGGGACACACCATGGTCACCTGGATAGTAAACCAAGTCATACAGAATGGGGTTGTTCCGAAGGACTGGCGTAGCAGCATCATCATTAACTATTACAAGGGTAAAGGAGATGCCCTAGATAGGAGTAACTATAGAGGCATTAAATTAATCGACCAGGTCATGAAGGTTACGGAAAAAGTAATAGCGCAACTAATCAGAGAGAGAATTGATCTAGATGAAATGCAGTTCGGGTTTGTGTCAGGCAAAAGTACCACAGACGCTCTTTTCATTGTACGACAACTACAGGAGAAGTACCTAGCTAAAAGTAAACCCCTATACTTAGCTTCGACAGAGTCCCCTGTTCCATTATCTGGTGGGCTCTTAGAAAACTAGGTGTTGATGAATGGCTTGTGAGAGCTATACAAGCCATGTATAAAGAAACAGTCAGCAAGGTTAGAATTAACAACGAATATAGTGAAGAGTTTAGCGTAAAAGTTGGTGTTCATCAGGGCTCTGTTCTTAGCCCCCTACTATTTATTATTGCCCTTCAGGCTATAACAGTGAAGTTCAAGACCGGCTGCCCATGGGAACTCCTATACGCAGATGATCTAACGCTCATAGCTGATTCAATGGCTGAGCTAGAGAAGAAATTCCAAACATGGAAGCATGGCCTAGAATCAAAAGGTCTTAAAGTTAACTTGTCTAAGACTAAAGTTCTAGTTTGTAGGAAAGAAAATAAGGCGGCGGTCCCTTCCGGGAAATGGCCCTGCTCAGTGTGTAGGAAAGGCGTAGGTAGAAACTCCATTTTATGTCCCAAATGCAAAGTATGGGTGCATAAAAGATGTAGTGGGATCACAGGTAAGCAAACTAAGAACATAGATTTTACATGTGGCCGGTGCTCTGGTGCAATAAGTAGCAGCAAGTGCCCACAAAATACTAGCTCTTTCAATTGCGCAGAGGGTTCTATAGAAATAGTGGACAGCTTCCGTTACCTGGGTGACAAAATCAGCAGTGGGGGAGGGTGCTCTGAAAGTACAGTAGCTAGAGTCAGAACTGGATGGAAAAAGTTCAGAGAGCTTATACCACTATTAGCCGCTAAAGGGTTCTCCCTAAAAATGAAAGGCAGGTTGTATGATGCCTGCATACGAACAGCAATGTTGCATGGCAGTGAGACCTGGGCATTGTGTGCAGAGGATATACGCAGACTAGAGAGGAACGAAGCTTGCATGCTCCGCTGGATGTGTAATAGTAATATACGTGAACGGCAAAGCATTAACGAACTAAGGGAAAAATTAGAAATAAGAGGGATCAGATGTTGTTTACTTGAGAGAAGGCTACGTTGGTACAGTCACGTGATGCGCATGAAAGACGACAGCTGTATAAAACAGTGCAGGGCAATAAAGATAGATGGTAGCCACGTAGTAGGCAGACCCAGAGAAAAACCTGGGACGACTTGATAAATTCCGACCTCACACACTTACACCTCTCCATGACAATGTCACTGGACCAAGATCTTTGGCGGTACTCAGTAATAGAGAAGACCCGCCTTACCTAAATACAAAGTAAAACCTACTACAGTCAGTAGGCACCTCTAACAAAATACACCCCCACCCCATCCACACTGCCCCTTTCAATGTAAAGTTATGTTGGTGCCACAACATCCAGGCCGAAACAAATGAGGTTGTGTAGGTGTCACGACAAAATAAAAACACACAGTCCATGCTGTAATGTGGCCGTGTAGGTAACACGGTAAAAACCTCCCAGTCCCACACTGTAAATGTGGTTGGCGTTAGGAAGGGCATCCAGCTGTAGAAAACCCGCCAGATAGTCCTATGCGAGCAAGACAACCACTCTTGCCTCAAGTGGGAAAACTCCCGTCCAAACCCATGCAAGCGTGGAATATGGACGTTAAACGATGATGATATATATATTTATATGTATATATATATATATACACGTATATGTGTATATATATATGTATATATATATATATGTAAATATATATATATGTATATATATATATATATGTATATATATATGTATCATCATCATCACCGTTTTAAGTTCGTTCTTCCACGCTAGCATGGGTTAGACGGGTTGTCCTGTTGTGGGCAGTGTCTGGTTGGCTGACCATGCCTTGCTCATACAGGAACTAATTTTTAGCTTGATTTCTACAGCTGGATGCCCTTCCTAACACCAACCTCATTTACAGTGAGTGCTGGGTGCTTTTTCGTGGCGCCTACACGTCCACTTTACAGTGTGGGCTGGGTGCTTTTTTGCCATGGCACCTCCACGACCACCTTGCAGTGGGAGGGTGTGAGGGCATATTGTCTATATGCTTCAGCTTGTACCCATGGGAGGTCGGGTACTCTGTATTACTGCGTGACACCAGAGGTCACGGTCGTGTGTCATCGCCTTTGAGAGGTGTAATTGGGTAAGGTCGGCTTTTATCACCTCATCCCAGGTCATCTTGGGTCTCCCCACTCCGCGGTTTCCATCGACTTCTAGTGCTCTGCACCTTTTTATGCAGCTGTCATCCTTCATACGCATCACATGTCCATACCAATGCAACCGCCTCTCCTGCACACAGCATTTGATTCCTCTTATGCTCAGTCTCTCTCTCAATTCCTTTATGCTTTGTCGTTCACGTATATTACTATTACACATCCATCGGAGCATGCAGGCTTCGTTTCTCTATAATCTACATAAGTCTTCCACCTTCAGCACCCAGGTCTCACTACCATGTAACATTGCTGTTCGGATACACGCATCATACAGTCTGCCTTTCATTTTGAGGGAGAAGCCTTTTGCAGCTAGCAGTGGTAGTAGTTCCCTGAACTTCTTCCATCCCGTTCTTTCCCTAGTAATTGTACTTTCTGAACACCCACCTCCGCTGCTAATTCGGTCACCTAGGTAGCAGAAGCTGTCTACTGTCTCTACAGAGCCCTCCCAGAGATTGGTGGTACTTGTTTCCTGTGGCTGTTTGCTGCTTGCTGTCCCAGTACAGTTGCTGCATGTGAAGCCTACATTCTTAATTAAGCTTCCTGAGATCCCGCTACATCTCTTGTGTACCCATTGTTTGCATTTGGGGCAGAGAATGGAGTTCCTACCTACACCTTTCCTACATACTGAGCAAGGCCATTTCCCTGAGGGGATCTGGGTTCTGTTTTCTCGTCTACTTACAAGGACCTTAGTCTTTGTCATGTTGACTTTGAGACCCTTTCTTCCTAGTCCTTACTTCCAAGTTTGGAATTTCTTCTCTAGTTCTACCATAGATTCAGCTATAAGTGCGAGGTCATCAGCATACAGGAGTTCCCATGGGCATCCGGTCTTAAACTCCTCCGTTATTGCCTGCAGGACTATGATGAACAGGAGAGGGCTAAGAACAGAGCCCTGGTGGACTCCAACCTGTACGCTAAATTCCTCGCTATACTCATTGCTAATCCTAACTTTGCTGACTGCTCCCCTATACATGGCTTGTACAGCTCTCACAAGCCATTCATCTACTCCTAGTTTTCTAAGAGCCCACCAGATTACAGCACGTGGAACTCTGTCAAAGGCTTTCTCGAGATCGACGAATGCCAGGTAGAGTGGCTTACTTTTAGCTAGGTACTTTTCCTGTAATTGCCTCACAAGGAAGAGGGCATCAGTGGTGCCTCTTCCTGGTACAAAGCCAAATTGCATCTCATCTAGTTTCACCCAGTCCCTAATCAACTGTGCTATAACTCTTTCTGTTATTTTCATGACCTGGTCCATCAGCTTTATACCTCTATAGTTTCCTCTATCGAGTGCATCACCTTTACCTTTGTAGCAGTTGACAATGATTCTACTGCACCAATCTTTTGGTATGGCCCCTTCTAGTATTACCTGGTTAACGATACGTGTGGTTATAGTGTGACCTACAGACCCAGATGCCTTCAGCATCTCGGCAGCTATACCCGATGGACCGGTTGCCTTCCCCATCTACATATCTTTGATTGCCTTACTAACTACGCTGCTGCTGACTTGTACTGCTGGCCCCTCTATAGGGTCTACTTGGGGTAGGGTCTCTTCTTCCCATGCATTCTCCTCATTTAGTAATCTATCGTAATGACTCTTCCATGCATCTTTCTTCTCAGCACTTGTGAGGGCAAGCTCACCTTTATCATTCCGGATACACTTCTCTCCAATGACATCACAACTATCTCTGACACACTGCCTCGCAATCTTGAATACCTCCTGTTTCTGGTCCTCACGTTGCAAAACATGCTTGAATATATATATATATGTATATATATATATGTATATATGTATATATATATATGTATATATGTATATATATATATGTATATATATATATATGTATATATATATATATGTATATATATATATATGTATATATATATATGTATATATATATGTATATATATATATGTATATGTATATGTATATATGTATATATATATATGTATATATGTATATATATATGTATATATATATATGTATATATGTATATGTATATATATATGTATATATATATGTATATATGTATATATATATGTATATATATATATATGTATATATATATATGTATATATATATGTATATATATATATATGTATATATATATGTATATATATATGTATATATATATGTATATGTATATATATATATGTATATATATATATGTATATATATATATATATATATATATATATATATATATATATATGTATATATATATGTATATATATATGTATATATATATATGTATATATATATATGTATATATGTATATATTGCTGAGATGCTGAAAGCCTCTGGAACGGTGTGACACACCATGGTCACCCGGATAGTAAACCAAGTCATACAGAATGGGGTTGTTCCGAAGGACTGGCATAGCAACA
The DNA here is from genome assembly GCA_964016885.1 of Eledone cirrhosa. NCBI lineage: Eukaryota > Metazoa > Mollusca > Cephalopoda > Octopoda > Eledonidae > Eledone > Eledone cirrhosa. The sequence continues at coordinate 406,971,544 of OZ024740.1, read as the reverse complement.
TCATCATTAACTGTTACAAGGGTAAAGGAGATGCCCTAGATAGGAGTAACTATAGAGGCATTAAATTAATCGACCAGGTCATGAAGGTCACGGAAAAAGTAATAGCGCAACTAATCAGAGAGAGAATTGATCTAGATGAAATGCAGTTCGGGTTTGTGTCAGGCAAAAGTACCACAGACGCTCTTTTCATTGTACGACAACTACAGGAGAAGTACCTAGCTAAAAGTAAACCCCTATACTTAGCTTTTGTTGACTTGGAGAAAGCCTTCGACAGAGTCCCCCGTTCCATTATCTGGTGGGCTCTTAGAAAACTAGGCGTTGACGAATGGCTTGTGAGAGCTATACAAGCCATGTATAAAGAAACAGTCAGCAAGGTTAGAATTAACAACGAATATAGTGAAGAGTTTAGCGTAAAAGTTGGTGTCCATCAGGGCTCTGTTCTTAGCCCCCTACTATTTATTATTGCCCTTCAGGCTATAACAGAGGAGTTCAAGACCGGCTGCCCATGGGAACTCCTATACGCAGATGATCTAACGCTCATAGCTGAATCAATGGCCGAGCTAGAGAAGAAATTCCAAACATGTAAGCACGGCCTAGAATCAAAAGGCCTTAAAATTAACCTGGCTAAGACTAAAGTTCTAGTTTGTAGGAAAGAAAATAAGGCGGCGGTCCCTTCCGGGAAATGGCCCTGCTCAGTGTGTAGGAAAGGCGTAGGTAGAAACTCCATTTTATGTCCCAAATGCAAAGTATGGGTGCATAAAAGATGTAGTGGGATCACAGGTAAGCTAACTAAGAACATAGATTTTACATGTGGCCAGTGCTCTGGTGCAATAAGTAGTAGCAAGTGCCCACAAAATACTAGCTCTTTCAATTGCGCAGAGGGTTCTATAGAAATAGTGGACAGCTTCCGTTACCTGGGTGACAAAATCAGCAGTGGGGGAGGGTGCTCTGAAAGTACAGTAGCTAGAGTCAGAACTGGATGGAAAAAGTTCAGAGAGCTTATACCACTATTAGCCGCTAAAGGGTTCTCCCTAAAAATGAAAGGCAGGTTATACGATGCCTGCATACGAACAGCAATGCTGCATGGCAGTGAGATCTGGGTATTGTGTGCAGAGGATATACGCAGACTAGAGAGGAATGAAGCTTGCATGCTCCGCTGGATGTGCAATAGTAATATACGTGAACGGCTAAGCATAAACGAACTAAGGAAAAAATTAGAAATAAGAGGGATCAGATGTTGTTTACTCGAGAGAAGGCTACGTTGGTACGGTCACGTGATGCGCATGAAAGACGACAGCTGTATAACAAAGTGCAGGGCAATAAAGATAGATGGTAGCCACGAAGTAGGCAGACCCAGAAAAACCTGGGACGACATGATAAATTCCGACCTCACACACTTACACCTCTCCAAGACAATGTCACTGGACCGAGACCTTTGACGGTACTCAGTAATAGAGAAGACCCGCCTTACCTAAATACAAAGTAAAACCTACTACAGTCAGTAGGCATCTCTATCAAAACACCCCCCACCGCCCCTTTCAATGTAAAGTTATGTTGGTGCCACAACATCCAGGCCGAAACAAATGAGATCGTGTAGGTGTCACGACAAAAAACACACAGTCCACGCTGTAAATGTGGCCTTGTAGGCAACACGGTAAAAACCTCCCAGCCCCACACTGTAAATGTGGTTGGTGTTAGGAAGGGCATCCAGCTGTAGAAAACCCGCCAGACAGTCCTATGTGAGCAAGACAACCACTCTTGCCTCAAGTGGGAAAACCCCCGTCCAAACCCATGCAAGCGTGGAACACGGACGCTAAACCTTGATGATGATGATGTATATATATATATATATATATATATGTATATATATATATATATATATATATGTATATATATATATGTATATATATATATGTAATAGGAACAAGTAAGATCCCGACGGCTGAGCTCAAGCCGTTTCGACGGCTAATTCTAATATGTATATATATGTATATATATATATGTATATATATATATGTATATATATATATGTATATATATATATGTATATATATATATGTATATATATATATATATATATATATATATATATATATATATATATATATATATATATATATGTATATAGCAATGTTACATGGCAGTGAGACAAAAAAACACACAGTCCACGCTGTAATGTGGCCGTGTAGGCAACACGGTAAAAACCTCCCAGTTCCACACTGTAAATGTGTTAGGAAGGGCATCCAGCCGTAGAAAACCTGCCAGACAGTCCTATGCGAGCAAGACAACCTCCCTTGCCTCAAGTGGGAAAACCCCCGTCCAAACCCATGCAAGCGTGGAATATGGACGTTAAACGATGATGATGATGTATATATATATATGTATATATATATATATGTATATATATATATATATATATATATATATATATATATATGTATATATATATATGTGTATATATATATTTATATATATATATATATGTATATATATGTATATATATATATGTATATATATATATGTATATATATATATATATATATATATATACACACACATCTTGGATTTGCAGAAACTTAGCGCTGATGTTGGGTGTTCTATGTGATGTATATTGTGTGATATACGATGTAAGTTATATATTTTGCACTCAGCCTCACCGCTCTGTCCGGGTCAGTATAAAATCTTTTTCTGGGTCCTGTATTTTCGTTGCTCTAGTGATCTGGCTGGACTGCCGACCGCTATATCTGATTTGCTGAGCTGTCTGAACGTAATGTTATTACTCTGGGGTTCTTCCTCATCCTAGTGCTAAAGCTACAGACCGATTATGCATTCGTTAGCTTGGCCGTGTTCTAAAGCTTTGTTAATGCTGTACTAAAATTTATATATATATATATATAGAGTGGTGGAACACTGGAAGGTAATATCCGTAGTGATAGAGCACTCTGTCCAAGGGACGAATTAGGTAGAAGTGGTTACACAACAGTTAGTTGACCATACCGAGAGCAATTGTTTCACCTTAGTGGATCTTCAGCTCCGGATGTGTATGGTTATATGAACAGGAAGCTTAGGATAGTTATTCGTTCGTCAATACATAAACCACACGTCGGATTTCCCCTTGCGTATGGCTTGGACTTAGTGATGGCTTTCCATTGAATGGAGTAGCCTATACTTGAGTCCTTGAGGGACCATACGTGGCTCGCGAGTCTCGTGGATGAACGTCTGTCCGGGTATCTGAAGGTAGACTTGTGGTTCAGGAAACGCTCCTTGAATCGGCCCTCCGCCATGCCCACATAGGATTTGACCTACTCTGGTTCGTTTGGTCGGTTGGAAGTGACCACAGCTTCATACATTACAGCGGGTGTGTTGCATTGCTGTTGAAGGGGGCAAGCTTCAGGCTTACGGCAAGAGCACCCTGGTGGGGTGTTGTTCCTAATGCTGCTGGTGATGTGGGCCTTCATGTTCTTAGCACAGGAGTATCCTAGTTTTACTTTGTGTCGGTTAAAGATGGAGCGGTATTTATGACCTATGGGAAAGTGTCTATCTAAGAGGGCTAGACATTTTTTTCCTACATTGGTTTTAACGTTGAGTGAGAAGGGAGGAGAGAACCAGATAGTTTGTCTATTGTTGCGCTTACTTTTCTTAATGGTGTTGTTGCTAGTGGGAGAGTAGGTGATAGGTTGTGAGAAGCCGCTGTTAGCTAACGCGTGTTATAGTAGGGTGCTGCCCTGTCAAAGATAGCCTTATTAGAGGAGTGGTTTGAGATTCTAGTACTGATATTCTTAACGGAGTTTCTAAAAACAGTGGGAGGGTGGCATGAGTCCTTGTGAATGTAATTAAGTTTCTCGTTTAGCTTATGGAAGGGTCTGTGGGTGTGCATGCGAAGGTCTAAATTAATGTCTAAGAAGTCTACGCTAGAGAGGTTGGTGGCTACTGTTATCCTAAGGCCTAACTCATTGAAGGTAGAAGCTAAGTCTTTTTTAAACCGGTCGAGGTCGTGACCACTTTTATGGCTCGATAAAGTCAGTCCATCGTCGCGGTATATTCCTGTGTGGAAGTCCGGGAATCTAACACGTAATATGTCTAAGATAAAAAGGCCAACCATATATATATGTATATATGTACATATATATATATATATATATATATTAGGTATAGGATTATCCAAGATGCAGTGATGGTTAATTACTACACTGGATATGGGAAGCTTTCGAACAGGACTTATTGAAAACTACCATGAACATTAAGTTCAACAGACATAGAAATAATGAGCTGCAGAACAACATGAAAGCACTACTCCGAAGATTGCAAAATACCAATGGAATTGTTGTGAAAGCTGACAAGACTTCTAACGTGTATACCATGGATATCGATACGTATAATAACTTCATACGCAACGAACTACACAAAAAATATAGAAAAACAAATGAAACTACGCTAGCAAATATTAACAACGAGGCATACAAAGTGGTAAAGAATCTCAAGATAGACGATAGAACCGAGCCGATTATACCCGCTACCCCCACCTTCAACCTGAAGGACCATAAGGTAAATTTTGACTCTAACCCTAAGATTAGACTTATATGCCCTTCTAAATCAGACATAGGGAAAATTAGTAAACATATACTTGACAGAGTAATAACTCAAGTGAAAAAGAAAATTGAAATTAAATTATGGGGCAACACTAGCGAAGCAATTCGCTGGTTTAATAATGTTAAGAATAAGAATAAATCTAAGTTTATACAATTTGACATAGACGAATACTACTCTTCCATCTCACCAAGCACTTTACGTAAGGCCCTATCGTTTGCTAAGGCCAATTCCGACCTAACGGAGGAAGAAATTAATATTATTCTCGAGGCTAGAAAAACCATTATTAAGTTCGATAACTGCTACTGGGAACGTAAGGACAGACCCACAAATTTCGATATTACCATGGGTTCCAACGACTCGGCGGAGGTCACGGATCTCGTGGGAATTTACATAGCCCACATATTACATAGTAGATTTAGTAATCTACAGGGGGGGATATATAGAGATGACGGGCTCTTATTAGTTAATAACTTGAATAACCAAAATCTTGAAAGGCTACGGAAAAATATTAGAAGATCTTTTAGTGAACTGGGCCTAAAAATAACATACGAATACAATCTTAAGGTAGTAAACTTTCTGGACGTAACTCTTAATTTAAATACCGGACAGATACGACCCTTCCACAAGGTAAATGAGAACCTTACGTATATTAACTTTAACTCTAACCACCCACTCTCCATGATCAAATCAGTTCCCCGGAGTATTTCTCTTAGAATCTCTCGCCTATCGTCTAACTCTGATATTTTTAGCGAACATGCTGAATACTACAATAATGCATTAAGGAATGCTGACCACCGGGATACAATAGAATACATCGATAGTAATTTCCACAACACACATAGCTCTACACGTAATCAAGGTATTCGTAACCGGGGGACTAAAACACAAGCACACACACACTATACTACCAGACATACTAATAATAGAAGTTCACCACCAAATAAATCACGTTGTAGAAAGTATATCTGGTATAATCCTATTTTTAATGCCTCGATTAGTACAAAACTATCTCTTTCATTCTTTAAATTAATCAATAAACACTTCCCTAGTTCCCATAAGTACAGCAAAATTCTGAACTCCAAAACTATTAGACTATCATACTCCACGGCACCAAACCTTGAAGCATACATAAAAAAACTTAACTTAAGGCAATTAAACAACTCTACAAAACAAAACATCTTAGTAACAGGTGGGCAGAACGCAATATCTGCCTCCCAACCACTAAATGGGAGACGGATATTGCACAACCCACCTGTACCGCTATCACAACCTATCCATGGTATACCCGCTACCCACAACAAAGCATGTAACTGCCATCTACCTGAAAGATGTCCATTGCAGAATGAATGCCTAAAGTCCAACATTGTTTACCAATGCACGGTTGAATCGGACGACCAGAAATGGTATTATATCGGATCTACCACCACATCGTTTAAATCTCGCTGGTACCGTCATCGATTCTCAATCAAACATCAGAATCACCGTTTTGTGACCACGCTCGCCAACAAGACCTGGCAACTCCGTGAACACAACCAACAGTTCACCTTAAAATGGGATATACTTTCCAGCGCAAATGCATATCGGAGTGGTTTGAAGTACTGCAGGTTATGTAACCTTGAGCTATTTTACATACTAAAATCCAAAAACAAACTACTTAACGATAGAATTGAACGATCATTATACTGCAACCACAAACTAAAAGCTAAATTCTCTCACTATAAAATAACTTAACATTCGAACCCGTAACTACAACACCACTTTCTAGCTAACAACCTTCTCTTCTCCCCCACACTACAAGACAATACACTGCTTATCACTATACATGGTAACTCAGTACAATTCCTAGATTACTACTACAAAACCAAAAGTTCACTCACCACATATACTTTATCTGTCCCCTCTCTACCTATATATCTCTCTCTACATCCATTACACTCTCTCTCTCTCACCTTTGACCTACCTCCCTCTCAACATCTATGAACTTGACCTCTGGGGCAATAAATAATTCCGACCTCAACTATCTACGCATCTCTCCAAAAGTAACTAATAAAACCCCTACCATAACATTTTGATTAAGATATCTACAAGCCACTCTCTCCTACTTCTCCAACCCCTGCATATCTTTCCTTCTCTCTCCATCTTCCCTACTTTTCTCTCTTCCTGTTCCACTCTATCTTCCCCAACAACCCCACTTAAGGGTTTTTACATTGTATATTTACCATTCTGCTCTGAGGAAACAGTGGTCACAGCATTGGATATTCGAGTTCTGCAAATACTTGTGAATTTGCACGTAGCGGAACTAGGCTGCAGTACCACCGTGGAAACACTTGTAAGCACACGGAATAAACTACCTTTTTATGATGTCTACCTGTTATTATTCATTCTTTATATATATATATATATATATATATATAAATATATATATATATATATAGATAAATATACACGGGTGTGTATGATTGTGTATAGAAGATTATATTAATAAGAGGAATTCCAACTTTGTCTGATTTACTCGTTTTATTTACAATCTTTTAAAATTTATAATGGTATTATAAGGAAATAGTATGATAGAATATTAAATTCTAAGTGTTAATTGAACAAGTACTTTCATGCTTTCGCAATCTTCAGGTTCATAATATGTGGTGACAGTCAAGTTTGCAATTTTCAACAGTTGAAAATTGCAAACTTGACTGTCACCACATATTATGAACCTGAAGATTGCGAAAGCACGAAAGTACTTGTTCAATTAACACTTCGAATTTAATATTCTATCATACTATTTCCTTATAATACCATTATAAATTTTAAAAGATTGTAAATAAAACGAGTAAATCAGATAAAGTTGGAATTCCTCTTATTAATATATAGATATATATATATATATTCACAATGAAATTCACGGGCAATAAAAAATAATTTGTTTTAATGAAAAGTTCTTTATAACGAGATTGACCTAACACATCGAGCGTGTGGCCGGGGATTGAAAAATTTTTTATTATACTGAAAAATTTATTATAATGGTATTTTACCTGTAATACCACACTTATGGAAGTTTGGAAAAATTTTAGGGATTCTTAAAAACTAAAATATGAATATAGATTTTTTTTTTTTTAGTTTAGAAATAATATATATTTTATGTGACACTTTAATATAACTACTCACATTGTTTTTTTTTGTCTCCATTTTCTGTGCATTTTTTTGTAACTTCAGTCCTATCAGTTTATTTGTCAAATACTTTGATCTTGCTTAGTAACTTAACCCTTTAGTATTTACATTATTCTATATTTACTATTGTATTTTCACAGTAAAGGCTTTATCTTAAATAATTCTCACATAATATCAAATCTACGAGATTTTGATGTTATTTATTTTGAGAACAATATCTGAATGTTGGTATGAGCAGCCAGTTATGGCTGACTCGAACAGAAAGAGTTGAGAGAATTCAGTGGCCAGTTTAAATGCTAAAGGGTTAAATCATGCTGCACTTCCTGCTACATCCTATTCATAGTCTGCATTACTCATCTCATCATTTTTCAGTGTCCATTTACATAAATTTTCTTCCTTGCCGCCAGTCAATTCAATTCTTTAAATTTATTTGTTTTTATCCTCTTGAAACTTTCTTTTATTTTTCATAGCAACTCTACCTTTCTCAGCTACACTCCACCTTTCTCTGTCACACTCCACCTTTCTCTGTCACACTCCACCCTTCTCTGTTACACTCCACCTTTCTCAGCTACACTCCATCTTTCTCTGTCACACTCCACCATTCTCAGCTGCACTCCACCTTTTTCTGTCATACTCCACCTTTCTCTGTCACACTCCACCTTTCTCAGCTACACTCCACCTTTCTCTGTCACACTCCACCCTTCTCTGTCACACTCCACCTTTTTCTGTCACACTCCACCTTTCTCTGTCACACTCCACCTTTCTCAGCTACACTCCACCTTTCTCTGTCACACTACCTTTCTCTGTCACACTCCACCCTTCTCTGTCACACTCCACCTTTCTCAGCTACACTCCACCTTTCTCTGTCACACTCCACCTTTCTATGTCACACTCCACCTTTCTCAACTTCACTCCACTTTCTGCACTAATTTAGCTAACCTGGGTCTTGCCACTAACTTTAATCTTAGTTTCGTATCCAAAATGAATTTTATGAAAACAAAATCTGTACAACTTCATTTTATTAGTGATACTCACTAAACAATTTACATCATATTAATACAATTCTAATATGGAATAAATGTTTGTATTTTGTTGTTGTTTTTTTGTTTTGTTTTATTTTTCTAATTCATAACTAGATTTGTTATGTGTGTGTGTGTGTGTGTTTTCTCCCATTAATCGAAATGGAGTGTATTTCATTTGAAATACTGTTATAATAATAATAATTGTTTCTACTTTTGGCACAAGGCCAGCAATTATCTCAGTACATTACTGGTGCTTTATTTTATCGACCCTGTAATGATGATAGGCTACTTTAACCTTGACGGAATTTGAACTCAGACCGTAAAGGGTCGTAACTATATGCTGCAAAGCATGGCGTCCAATCCGCTACTGATACTGCCAATCCAATAATAATGAAAATTATTGTGCACAGTGCTCAGGTGCACTGCAACTCATCAAAGGTGCATGTGTAGTACATAGAATAATGTACAAATGTCAGGTAAGTGAACAGTGTATGAGTCATGATATACACACAGATACATGCGTGTGTGTGTGTGTGTGGAGGGGGAATATCAGGTGTAGTGTTGGTGAATTTCAGGAAGCATGGGAGCTTTGAAGAGTTAATGATTTAAGTGAGCTGAAATAGTACCAAATAGTAGTCAAAACCAGATCATAAACTGAAATCAAGGTACAAATTGTTGTCATTAAATGCTCGTAGTTTATGCAACAAGATACATCTTTTTGATTCTTACATCAAAAGTATCAACCCTAATTTCATTACAGTCAGGGAAACATGGGTACATTGCTTACTCTGTGATGGGGTTTTCAGCATAGCTGGCTACAACTTGTTTCGCAAAGACCGCATTAACCGTTGTGGTGGTGGTGTAATGGTCTACGTTTGTTCAAACTTTTCAGCAATTCCTTGCATTGATTTGAACCAATCACAACAAGAAGTATTTTTTTGCGATATAGGTATGACTATGTCAACACTTCTACTTGGAGTTGTTTACTGGACTCAAGTAGTCACTTCCCCCACAAAAGGTGACAACACTTTGGATCTACTCTTTACCACTACTCCTGAAACGGTTATTAGTGTTACTACTGAGGAACCTTTAGGTGACTCTGATCATGCTATGATCATTGCCAATCTATCCCTCATGGGCAGTAACAAAAACCACAACCATCTCCAAACTGCTCACTTTGACTGGAATAAAGCAGACTGGAACTATTACTGCACCGAGCTGCAATGCCAAAACTGGCTTGAATTTTACGACTCTTGAGATGTCAACACTACTCCAGAACATCCTGAACTCAATATGGACAACATGTGCAGCATCAGTGCCACGTAAGCAGAAAAAACAGCCAAAAAGTGCAATTTGGGAGACTGCAGCAGTCCAACTTGCCAGGAAAGAACGTTGTAATGCTGAACGTGAGTACAAACTGCATAAATCAGATACCAATAGAAAAAAGCGAAATAAATCATCCAACCATCTCAAGCAGGTGACAAAAAAGGCAGTGCTTGAATTTGAACAGCACATAGCAACAACCGTGACAGTAAGGTGTTCTAGAAATATGTTCACTCAAAGCAGAGGCCTCACTCACCAGTTGGTCCTCTTCTCAATCCCCACACAAGCAGATTACTTACGACCCCAAAGAATGCGCAGTACTCATTGCTGAATGCTATGCAGGCATTTTTACTGTTGAAAACCAAAACATACCATCTCCACCACCTCTGACATCAAATTCAATAACAACTATGGAATTTACATCTGCAATGCTGCAACGTCACCTTCAGAATAAGCGCAACCATGCCTCTCCTGGTCTTGATGGTGTTACGTACCTGCTTTTCAAACATGGTGGGTACCTTCTTCTGCACTAGCTTTCACTCTGTCTTAACAATGGTGCTACTCTGGAGCAGTGGAAAACTACCAGTGTCATTCCTCTGTTCAAAAAGGGTGACCGAACTTCGCTTGTCAACTATCGTCCAGTCAGTCTTACTAGCTGCATTGTCAAACTGATGGAATCCTGTGCCAGAGAAACACTTTGGAATTTCTGGAATTTCTCACAGTCTTATCCGGCCCTTGCAATTTGGATTTATCCCTAACTCCAGCTGCTGTGATCAACTTATCGAGTTTCTTGAAGACATCACCTGGACACTGATGGCAGCTCATAGGTGGATGTTGTTTACCTTGACTTTGCTAAAGCTTTCAATTCTGTCCCACACAAAAGACTTATGGAAAAACTCTCTGCAATGGGTGTGAAGGATGATCTTTTTAACTGGTTGAAGTCCTTTATTCTCAGTCGAAGAGTCACGGTTCTAGGACAGCATTCTTCACCGTATGAGTTGTTATCTGGTGTACCACAGGGATCTGTTCTTGGTCCCCTTTTGTTTGTTGCAAATAATAATGACATAGATGCCAACTTAAAGAACGCCACAGTACTGAAATATGCAGATGACATTAAGCTGTACCTTGAGATAAAAAGGACAGATCCTGAACACTATAGATCATTCCTGCAATCAGACCTAGACATAATGCAGCAATGGATCATGGACTGGCAACTTAAGCTGGCTGTGGACAAGTGTACCACCATGCATTTTAGGAGGAAAAACCCAGCGTCCACATTCTCCCTCCACAACACTAATATCAAGAAGTCTTCTTGTGAACGTGACCTGGGCATTACTGTCAGCAGCGATTTGCGTTGGACAAAGCATGTCTCTAAAATTGTCAAGAAGGCCGAGGGTGTCTTAGCATCACTCAGCAAGACCTTTGTCAGCCACTCTCCATCTATTTATTTAAAGCTATATATAGCTATGGTGCGGCCACAGTTAGAAGTTGATCATCAGTCTGAAACCCCTATCTTGCTCAGAACATTGACCTCCTGAAAACTGTTCAGGGACATGCAACCAAGCAAATACCCTCCATCAGGCATCTACCATACTCTGAACGCCTTGCTTACCTGGGCATGGATACATTGAAGCTCCAACGTCTGGCAACTGACTTGGTAAACACCCACAAAATTATTAACCATCTTGCCAACAGCAACCCTGAGCACCTTTTTGAATTCTATGTGTCTAACACACATGGGCATGACTACAAAGTTAGAAAACAGCACAGCTCCCATGACTTTCGGAAACATTTTTTCACACTCAGAGTTGCTGAAGCATGGAACAAACTACCTTCATCAATTGTTAGCTGCTGAGACACTGCATCCTTTAAAACATTCATGCTTCCTGAAATTCACCAACACTACACCTGATATCCCCTTTCCATACACACGCACACATGTATATCATGATTCAAACACTGTTCACTTTCCTGACATTTGTACATTATTCTATGTATTATACATGCACTTTTGACGGGCTGAAGTTACCTGACCACTGTACACAATAATTTCACAGTATCGGTAGAGGGTCGGACGCCATGCTTTGACGCATAGAATTATGGCCCTTGCAATTCTGAGTTGAAATCCCGCCAAGGTTAACTTTACCTTTCATCCTTACGGGGTCGATAAAATAAGTACCAGCAATGTACTGGTAATTGCTGGCCTTGTGCCAAAAGTAGAAACAATTATTATTATTACTTTATTTTTTGTAGTTCAATGAATTGTTTTTCTTTCCCCACAACAGTGGTATGAGTATCAATACATTTTTACTTCAAACCAGTCCACTTTGAATGCTTTATTTGTCCAAAGTATTTTTACATTTTTATCACAAAGTCATTCATTGCTTCTCTTAGATTTGAGGTTTCATTGACAAGTTGTTTAGCTGTTCCTCAGGTCCTTCTATATTTAAGGTTTTCTTCTTTAGCATTTGCATTCCTGCACCAGCCTAAAAAGTGTAGCAGTGGCTCTTCAGTGCATCTAATTTGCTGTTTTGATGTATTTTAAAGGGAAGGACCCCCCCCCCCCACACACACACACATTCACCCCACTTCTTCCTGGCAGACTTATCGTCATTTTGTTCATGACTGCTCATTTGATATTCACAGATAACCCATATATCCAGGTAGCACACTACTATTCACCACCTGTGGATATAAACCACTCAGTTTTGAATAAAAAAAAATTAAGCCAAATTACAAATCCACTGATTCGACTTTGTTTCAATCTTCTCGAATCAGTAAAATAGGTACCAATGTGAGGTGCACTCCATTGATATCTGGTGTCTTTAATAGGTACCAATGTGAGGTGCACTCCATTGATATCTGGTGTCTGTAATAGGTACCAATGTGAGGTGCACTCCATTGATATCTGGTGTCTGTAATAGGTACCAATGTGAGGTGCACTCCATTGGAATCTGGTGTCTGTAATAGGTACCAATGTGAAGTGCACTCCATTGATATCTGGTGTCTGTAATAGGTACCAATGTGAGGTGCACTCCATTGATATCTGGTGTCTGTAATAGGTACCAATGTGAGGTGCACTCCATTGATATCTGGTGTCTGTAATAGGTACCAATGTGAGGTGCACTCCATTGATATCTGGTGTCTGTAATAGGTACCAATGTGAGGTGCACTCCATTGATATCTGGTGTCTGTAATAGGTACCAATGTGAGGTGCACTCCATTGATATCTGGTGTCTGTAATAGGTACCAATGTGAGGTGCACTCCATTGATATCTGGTGTCTTTAATAGGTACCAATGTGAGGTGCACTCCATTGATATCTGGTGTCTGTAATAGGTACCAATGTGAGGTGCACTCCATTGATATCTGGTGTCTGTAATAGGTACCAATGTGAGGTGCACTCCATTGATATATGGTGTCTGTAATAGGTACCAATGTGAGGTGCACTCCATTGGTATCTGGTGTCTGTAATAGGTACCAATGTGAGGTGCACTCCATTGATATCTGGTGTCTGTAATAGGTACCAATGTGAGGTGCACTCCATTGGTATCTGGTGTCTGTAATAGGTACCAATGTGAGGTGCACTCCATTGGTATCTGGTGTCTGTAATAGGTACCAATGTGAGGTGCACTCCATTGATATCTGGTGTCTGTAATAGGTACCAATGTGAGGTGCACTCCATTGATATCTTGTGTCTGTAATAGGTACCAATGTGAGGTGCACTCCATTGATATATGGTGTCTGTAATAGGTACCAATGTTTGGTGCACTCCATTGATATCTGGTGTCTGTAATAGGTACCAATGTGAGGTGCACTCCATTCATATCTGGTGTCTGTAATAGGTACCAATGTGAGGTGCACTCCATTGATATCTGGTGTCTGTAATAGGTACCAATGTGAGGTGCACTCCATTGATATCTGGTGTCTGTAATAGGTACCAATGTGAGGTGCACTCCATTGGAATCTGGTGTCTGTAATAGGTACCAATGTGAGGTGCACTCCATTGGTATCTGGTGTCTGTAATAGGTGCCAATGTGAGGCGCACTCCATTGATATCTGGTGTCTGTAATAGGTACCAATGTGAGGTGCACTCCATTGATATCTGGTGTCTGTAATAGGTACCAATGTGAGGTGCATTCCATTGGTATCTGGTGTCTGTAATAGGTACCAATGTGAGGTGCACTCCATTGATATCTGGTGTCTGTAATAGGTACCAATGTGAGGTGCACTCCATTGATATCTGGTGTCTGTAATAGGTACCAATGTGAGGTGCACTCCATTGATATCTGGTGTCTGTAATAGGTACCAATGTGAGGTGCACTCCATTGGTATCTGGTGTCTGTAATAGGTACCAATGTGAGGTGCACTCCATTGGTATCTGGTGTCTGTAATAGGTACCAATGTGAGGTGCACTCCATTGATATCTGGTGTCTGTAATAGGTACCAATGTGAGGTGCACTCCATTGGTATCTGGTGTCTGTAATAGGTAGCAATGTGAGGTGCACTCCATTGATATCTGGTGTCTGTAATAGGTACCAATGTGAGGTGCACTCCATTGGTATCTGGTGTCTGTAATAGGTACCAATGTGAGGTGCACTCCATTGGTATCTGGTGTCTGTAATAGGTACCAATGTGAGGTGCACTCCATTGATATCTGGTGTCTGTAATAGGTACCAATGTGAGGTGCACTCCATTGATATCTGGTGTCTGTAATAGGTACCAATGTGAGGTGCACTCCATTGATATCTGGTGTCTGTAATAGGTACCAATGTGAGGTGCACTCCATTGATATCTGGTGTCTTTAATAGGTACCAATTTGAGGTGCACTCCATTGATATCTGGTGTCTGTAATAGGTACCAATGTGAGGTGCACTCCATTGATATCTGGTGTCTGTAATAGGTACCAATGTGAGGTGCACTCCATTGATATATGGTGTCTGTAATAGGTACCAATGTGAGGTGCACTCCATTGATATCTGGTGTCTGTAATAGGTACCAATGTGAGGTGCACTCCATTGATATCTGGTGTCTTTAATAGGTACCAATGTGAGGTGCACTCCATTGGTATCTGGTGTCTGTAATAGGTACCAATGTGAGGTGCACTCCATTGATATCTGGTGTCTGTAATAGGTACCAATGTGAGGTGCACTCCATTGATATCTGGTGTCTGTAATAGGTACCAATGTGAGGTGCACTCCATTGATATCTGGTGTCTGTAATAGGTACCAATGTGAGGTGCACTCCATTGATATCTGGTGTCTTTAATAGGTACCAATGTGAGGTGCACTCCATTGATATCTGGTGTCTGTAATAGGTACCAATGTGAGGTGCACTCCATTGATATCTGGTGTCTGTAATAGGTACCAATGTGAGGTGCACTCCATTGATATATGGTGTCTGTAATAGGTACCAATGTGAGGTGCACTCCATTGGTATCTGGTGTCTGTAATAGGTACCAATGTGAGGTGCACTCCATTGATATCTGGTGTCTGTAATAGGTACCAATGTGAGGTGCACTCCATTGGTATCTGGTGTCTGTAATAGGTACCAATGTGAGGTGCACTCCATTGGTATCTGGTGTCTGTAATAGGTACCAATGTGAGGTGCACTCCATTGATATCTGGTGTCTGTAATAGGTACCAATGTGAGGTGCACTCCATTGATATCTGGTGTCTGTAATAGGTACCAATGTGAGGTGCACTCCATTGATATATGGTGTCTGTAATAGGTACCAATGTTTGGTGCACTCCATTGATATCTGGTGTCTGTAATAGGTACCAATGTGAGGTGCACTCCATTGATATCTGGTGTCTGTAATAGGTACCAATGTGAGGTGCACTCCATTGATATCTGGTGTCTGTAATAGGTACCAATGTGAGGTGCACTCCATTGGTATCTGGTGTCTGTAATAGGTACCAATGTGAGGTGCACTCCATTGATATCTGGTGTCTGTAATAGGTACCAATGTGAGGTGCACTCCATTGATATCTGGTGTCTGTAATAGGTACCAATGTGAGGTGCACTCCATTGATATCTGGTGTCTGTAATAGGTACCAATGTGAGGTGCACTCCATTGATATCTGGTGTCTTTAATAGGTACCAATGTGAGGTGCACTCCATTGATATCTGGTGTCTGTAATAGGTACCAATGTGAGGTGCACTCCATTGATATCTGGTGTCTGTAATAGGTACCAATGTGAGGTGCACTCCATTGATATATGGTGTCTGTAATAGGTACCAATGTGAGGTGCACTCCATTGGTATCTGGTGTCTGTAATAGGTACCAATGTCAGGTGCACTCCATTGATATCTGGTGTCTGTAATAGGTACCAATGTGAGGTGCACTCCATTGGTATCTGGTGTCTGTAATAGGTACCAATGTGAGGTGCACTCCATTGGTATCTGGTGTCTGTAATAGGTACCAATGTGAGGTGCACTCCATTGATATCTGGTGTCTGTAATAGGTACCAATGTGAGGTGCACTCCATTGATATCTGGTGTCTGTAATAGGTACCAATGTGAGGTGCACTCCATTGGTATCTGGTGTCTGTAATAGGTACCAATGTGAGGTGCACTCCATTGGTATCTGGTGTCTGTAATAGGTACCAATGTGAGGTGCACTCCATTGATATCTGGTGTCTGTAATAGGTACCAATGTGAGGTGCACTCCATTGGTATCTGGTGTCTGTAATAGGTAGCAATGTGAGGTGCACTCCATTGATATCTGGTGTCTATAATAGGTACCAATGTGAGGTGCACTCCATTGGTATCTGGTGTCTGTAATAGGTACCAATGTGAGGTGCACTCCATTGGTATCTGGTGTCTGTAATAGGTACCAATGTGAGGTGCACTCCATTGATATCTGGTGTCTGTAATAGGTACCAATGTGAGGTGCACTCCATTGATATCTGGTGTCTGTAATAGGTACCAATGTGAGGTGCACTCCATTGATATCTGGTGTCTTTAATAGGTACCAATGTGAGGTGCACTCCATTGATATCTGGTGTCTGTAATAGGTACCAATGTGAGGTGCACTCCATTGATATCTGGTGTCTGTAATAGGTACCAATGTGAGGTGCACTCCATTGATATATGGTGTCTGTAATAGGTACCAATGTGAGGTGCACTCCATTGGTATCTGGTGTCTGTAATAGGTACCAATGTGAGGTGCACTCCATTGATATCTGGTGTCTGTAATAGGTACCAATGTGAGGTGCACTCCATTGGTATCTGGTGTCTGTAATAGGTACCAATGTGAGGTGCACTCCATTGGTATCTGGTGTCTGTAATAGGTACCAATGTGAGGTGCACTCCATTGATATCTGGTGTCTGTAATAGGTACCAATGTGAGGTGCACTCCATTGATATCTGGTGTCTGTAATAGGTACCAAAGTGAGGTGCACTCCATTGATATATGGTGTCTGTAATAGGTACCAATGTGAGGTGCACTCCATTGATATCTGGTGTCTGTAATAGGTACCAATGTGAGGTGCACTCCATTGATATCTGGTGTCTTTAATAGGTACCAATGTGAGGTGCACTCCATTGGTATCTGGTGTCTGTAATAGGTACCAATGTGAGGTGCACTCCATTGATATCTGGTGTCTGTAATAGGTACCAAAGTGAGGTGCACTCCATTGATATATGGTGTCTGTAATAGGTACCAATGTGAGGTGCACTCCATTGATATCTGGTGTCTGTAATAGGTACCAATGTGAGGTGCACTCCATTGGAATCTGGTGTCTGTAATAGGTACCAGTGTGAGGTGCACTCCATTGATATCTGGTGTCTGAAATAGGTACCAATGTGAGGTGCACTCCATTCGATATCTGGTGTCTGTAATAGGTACCAATGTGAGGTGCACTCCATTGATATCTGGTGTCTGTAATAGGTACCAATGTGAGGTGCACTCCATTGATATCTGGTGTCTGTAATAGGTACCAATGTGAGGTGCACTCCATTGGAATCTGGTGTCTGTAATAGGTACCAATGTGAGGTGCACTCCATTGATATCTGGTGTCTGTAATAGGTACCAATGTGAGGCTGCACTCCATTGATATCTGGTGTCTGTAATAGGTACCAATGTGAGGTGCACTCCATTGATATCTGGTGTCTGTAATAGGTACCAATGTGAGGTGCACTCCATTGGTACCTGGTGTCTGTAATAGGTACCAATGTGAGGTGCACTCCATTGATATCTGGTGTCTGTAATAGGTACCAATGTGAGGTGCACTCCATTGATATCTGGTGTCTGTAATAGGTACCAATGTGAGGTGCACTCCATTGATATCTGGTGTCTGTAATAGGTACCAATGTGAGGTGCACTCCATTGATATCTGGTGTCTGTAATAGGTACCAATGTGGGGTGCACTCCATTGGTATCTGGTGTCTGTAATAGGTACCAATGTGAGGTGCACTCCATTGGTATCTGGTGTCTGTAATAGGTACCAATGTGAGGTGCACTCCATTGATTATCTGGTGTCTATAGGTACCAATGTGAGGTGCACTCCATTGATATCTGGTGTCTGTAATAGGTACCAATGTGAGGTGCACTCCATTGATATCTGGTGTCTGTAATAGGTACCAATGTGAGGTGCACTCCATTGATATCTGGTGTCTGTAATAGGTACCAATGTGAGGTGTACTCCATTGATATCTGGTGTCTGTAATAGGTACCAATGTAAGGTGCACTCCATTGATATCTGGTGTCTGTAATAGGTACCAATGTAAGGTGCACTCCATTGATATCTGGTGTCTGTAATAGGTACCAATATGAGGTGCACTCCATTGATATCTGGTGTCTGTAATAGGTACCAATGTGAGGTGCACTCCATTGATATCTGGTGTCTGTAATAGGTACCAATGTGAGGTGCACTCCATTGATATCTGGTGTCTGTAATAGGTACCAATGTGAGGTGCACTCCATTGATATCTGGTGTCTGTAATAGGTACCAATGTGAGGTGCACTCCATTGATATCTGGTGTCTGTAATAGGTACCAATGTGAGGTGCACTCCATTGATATCTGGTGTCTGTAATAGGTACCAGTGTGAGGTGCACTCCATTGATATCTGGTGTCTGTAATAGGTATCAATGTGAGGTGTACTCCATTCATATCTGGTGTCTGTAATAGGTACCAATGTGAGGTGCACTCCATTGATATCTGGTGTCTGTAATAGGTACCAATGTGAGGTGTACTCCATTGATATCTGGTGTCTGTAATAGGTACCAATGTAAGGTGCACTCCATTGATATCTGGTGTCTGTAATAGGTACCAATGTAAGGTGCACTCCATTGATATCTGGTGTCTGTAATAGGTACCAATATGAGGTGCACTCCATTGATATCTGCTGTACGTAATAGGTACCAATGTGAGGTGCACTCCATTGATATCTGGTGTCTGTAATAGGTACCAACGTGAGGTGCACTCCATTGATATCTGGTGTCTATAATAGGTACCAAAGTGAGGTGTACTCCATTGATATCTGGTGTCTGTAATAGGTACCAATGTGAGGTGCACTCCATTGATATCTGGTGTCTGTAATAGGTACCAATGTGAGGTGCACTCCATTGATATCTGGTGTCTGTAATAGGTACCAATGTGAGGTGCACTCCATTGATATCTGGTGTCTGTAATAGGTACCAATGTGAGGTGCACTCCATTGATATCTGGTATCTGTAATATGTACCAATGTGAGGTGCACTCCATTGGTATCTGGTGTCTGTAATAGGTACCAATGTGAGGTACACTCCATTGATATATGGTGTCTGTAATAGGTACCAATGTGAGGTGCACTCCATTGATATCTGGTGTCTGTAATAGGTACCAACGTGAGGTGCACTCCATTGATATCTGGTGTCTATAATAGGTACCAATGTGAGGTGTACTCCATTGATATCTGGTGTCTGTAATAGGTACCAATGTGAGGTGCACTGCATTGATATCTGGTGTCTGTAATAGGTACCAATGTGAGGTGCACTCCATTGATATCTGGTGTCTGTAATATGTACCAATGTGAGGTGCACTCCATTGATATCTGGTGTCTGTAATAGGTACCAATGTGTGGTGCACTCCATTGATATCTGGTGTCTGTAATAGGTACCAATGTGAGGTGCACTCCATTGATATCTGGTGTCTGTAATAGGTACCAATGTGAGGTGCACTCCATTGATATCTGGTGTCTGTAATAGGTACCAATGTGAGGTGTACTCTATTGATATCTGGTATCTGTAATATGTACGAATGTGAGGTACACTCCATTGATATATGGTGTCTGTAATAGGTACCAATGTGAGGTGCACTCCATTGATATCTGGTGTCTGTAATAAGTACCAATGTAAGGTGCACTCCATTGACATCTGGTGTCTGTAATAGGTACCAATGTGAGGTGCACTCCATTGATATCTGGTGTCTGTAATAGGTAACAATGTGAGGTGCACTCCATTGATATCTGGTGTCTGTAATCGGTACCAATGTGAGGTGCACTCCATTGATATCTGGTGTCTGTAATAGGTACCAATGTGAGGTGCACTCCATTGGTATCTGGTGTCTGTAATAGGTACCAATGTGAGGTGCACTCCATTGATATCTGGTGTCTGTAATAGGTACCAATGTCAGGTGCACTCCATTGGTATCTGGTGTCTGTAATAGGTAGCAATGTGAGGTGCACTCCATTGATATCTGGTGTCTGTAATAGGTACCAATGTGAGGTGCACTCCATTGGTATCTGGTGTCTGTAATAGGTACCAATGTGAGGTGCACTCCATTGGTATCTGGTGTCTGTAATAGGTACCAATGTGAGGTGCACTCCATTGATATCTGGTGTCTGTAATAGGTACCAATGTGAGGTGCACTCCATTGATATCTGGTGTCTGTAATAGGTACCAATGTGAGGTGCACTCCATTGATATCTGGTGTCTGTAATAGGTACCAATGTGAGGTGCACTCCATTGATATCTGGTGTCTGTAATAGGTACCAATGTGAGGTGCACTCCATTGATATCTGGTGTCTGTAATAGGTACCAATGTGAGGTGCACTCCATTGATATCTGGTGTCTGTAATAGGTACCAATGTGAGGTGCACTCCATTGATATCTGGTGTCTGTAATAGGTACCAATGTTAGGTGCACTCCATTGATATCTGGTGTCTGTAATAGGTACCAATGTGAGGTGTACTCCATTGATATCTGGTGTCTGTAATAGGTACCAATGTAAGGTGCACTCCATTGATATCTGGTGTCTGTAATAGGTACCAATGTAAGGTGCACTCCATTGATATCTGGTGTCTGTAATAGGTACCAATATGAGGTGCACTCCATTGATATCTGGTGTCTGTAATAGGTACCAAGGTGAGGTGCACTCCATTGATATCTGGTGTCTGTAATAGGTACCAATGTGAGGTGCACTCCATTGATATCTGGTGTCTGTAATAGGTACCAATGTGAGGTGCACTCCATTGATATCTGGTGTCTGTAATAGGTACCAATGTGAGGTGCACTCCATTGATATCTGGTGTCTGTAATAGGTACCAATGTGAGGTGCACTCCATTGATATCTGGTGTCTGTAATAGGTACCAGTGTGAGGTGCACTCCATTGATATCTGGTGTCTGTAATAGGTATCAATGTGAGGTGTACTCCATTCATATCTGGTGTCTGTAATAGGTACCAATGTGAGGTGCACTCCATTGATATCTGGTGTCTGTAATAGGTACCAATGTGAGGTGTACTCCATTGATATCTGGTGTCTGTAATAGGTACCAATGTAAGGTGCACTCCATTGATATCTGGTGTCTGTAATAGGTACCAATGTAAGGTGCACTCCATTGATATCTGGTGTCTGTAATAGGTACCAATATGAGGTGCACTCCATTGATATCTGGTGTCTGTAATAGGTACCAATGTGAGGTGCACTCCATTGATATCTGGTGTCTGTAATAGGTACCAATGTGAGGTGCACTCCATTGATATCTGGTGTCTGTAATAGGTACCAATGTGAGGTGCACTCCATTGATATCTGGTGTCTGTAATAGGTACCAATGTGAGGTGCACTCCATTGATATCTGGTGTCTGTAATAGGTACCAATGTGAGGTGCACTCCATTGATATCTTGTGTCTGTAATAGGTACCAGTGTGAGGTGCACTCCATTGATATCTGGTGTCTGTAATAGGTATCAATGTGAGGTGTACTCCATTCATATCTGGTGTCTGTAATAGGTACCAATGTGAGGTGCACTCCATTGATATCTGGTGTCTGTAATAGGTACCAATGTGAGGTGAACTCCATTGATATATGGTGTCTGTAATAGGTACCAATGTGAGGTGCACTCCGTTGATATCTGTTGTCTGTAATAGGTACCAATATGAGGTGCACTCCATTGATATCTGCTGTACGTAATAGGTACCAATGTGAGGTGCACTCCATTGATATCTGGTGTCTGTAATAGGTACCAACGTGAGGTGCACTCCATTGATATCTGGTGTCTATAATAGGTACCAATGTGAGGTGTACTCCATTGATATCTGGTGTCTGTAATAGGTACCAATGTGAGGTGCACTGCATTGATATCTGGTGTCTGTAATAGGTACCAATGTGAGGTGCACTCCATTGATATCTGGTGTCTGTAATATGTACCAATGTGAGGTGCACTCCATTGATATCTGGTGTCTGTAATAGGTACCAATGTGTGGTGCACTCCATTGATATCTGGTGTCTGTAATAGGTACCAATGTGAGGTGCACTCCATTGATATCTGGTGTCTGTAATAGGTACAAATGTGAGGTGCCCTCCATTGATATCTGGTGTCTGTAATAGGTACCAATGTGAGGTGCACTCCATTGATATCTGGTGTCTGTAATAGGTACCAATGTGAGGTGTACTCTATTGATATCTGGTGTCTGTAATAGGTACCAATGTGAGGTGCACTCCATTGATATCTGGTGTCTGTAATAGGTACCAATGTGAGGTGCACTCCATTGATATCTGGTGTCTGTAATAGGTACCAGTGTGAGGTGCACTCCATTGATATCTGGTGTCTGTAATAGGTACCAATGTGAGGTGCACTCCATTGATATCTGGTGTCTGTAATAGGTACCAATGTGAGGTGCACTCCATTGATATCTGGTGTCTGTAATAGGTACCAATGTGAGGTGCACTCCATTGATATCTGGTGTCTGTAATAGGTACCAATGTGAGGTGCACTCCATTGGTATCTGGTGTCTGTAATAGGTACCAATGTGAGGTGCACTCCATTGATATCTGGTGTCTGTAATAGGTACCAATGTCAGGTGCACTCCATTGGTATCTGGTGTCTGTAATAGGTAGCAATGTGAGGTGCACTCCATTGATATCTGGTGTCTGTAATAGGTACCAATGTGAGGTGCACTCCATTGGTATCTGGTGTCTGTAATAGGTACCAATGTGAGGTGCACTCCATTGGTATCTGGTGTCTGTAATAGGTACCAATGTGAGGTGCACTCCATTGATATCTGGTGTCTGTAATAGGTACCAATGTGAGGTGCACTCCATTGATATCTGGTGTCTGTAATAGGTACCAATGTGAGGTGCACTCCATTGATATCTGGTGTCTGTAATAGGTACCAATGTGAGGTGCACTCCATTGATATCTGGTGTCTGTAATAGGTACCAATGTGAGGTGCACTCCATTGATATCTGGTGTCTGTAATAGGTACCAATGTGAGGTGCACTCCATTGATATCTGGTGTCTGTAATAGGTACCAATGTGAGGTGCACTCCATTGATATCTGGTGTCTGTAATAGGTACCAATGTGAGGTGCACTCCATTGATATCTGGTGTCTGTAATAGGTACCAATGTGAGGTGTACTCCATTGATATCTGGTGTCTGTAATAGGTACCAATGTAAGGTGCACTCCATTGATATCTGGTGTCTGTAATAGGTACCAATGTAAGGTGCACTCCATTGATATCTGGTGTCTGTAATAGGTACCAATATGAGGTGCACTCCATTGATATCTGGTGTCTGTAATAGGTACCAATGTGAGGTGCACTCCATTGATATCTGGTGTCTGTAATAGGTACCAATGTGAGGTGCACTCCATTGATATCTGGTGTCTGTAATAGGTACCAATGTGAGGTGCACTCCATTGATATCTGGTGTCTGTAATAGGTACCAATGTGAGGTGCACTCCATTGATATCTGGTGTCTGTAATAGGTACCAATGTGAGGTGCACTCCATTGATATCTGGTGTCTGTAATAGGTACCAGTGTGAGGTGCACTCCATTGATATCTGGTGTCTGTAATAGGTATCAATGTGAGGTGTACTCCATTCATATCTGGTGTCTGTAATAGGTACCAATGTGAGGTGCACTCCATTGATATCTGGTGTCTGTAATAGGTACCAATGTGAGGTGCACTCCATTGATATATGGTGTCTGTAATAGGTACCAATGTGAGGTGCACTCCGTTTATATCTGGTGTCTGTAATAGGTACCAATATGAGGTGCACTCCATTGATATCTGCTGTCCGTAATATGTACCAGTGTGAGGTGCACTCCATTGATATCTGGTGTCTGTAATAGGTACCAATGTGAGGTGCACTCCATTGATATCTGGTGTCTGTAATAGGTACCAATGTGAGGTGCACTCCATTGATATCTGGTGTCTGTAATAGTTACCAATGTGAGGTGCACTCCATTGATATCTGGTGTCTGTAATAGGTACCAAGGTGAGGTGCACTCCATTGATATCTGGTGTCTGTAATAGGTACCAATGTGAGGTGCACTCCATTGATATCTGGTGTCTGTAATAGGTACCAATGTGAGGTGCACTCCATTGATATCTGGTGTCTGTAATAGGTACCAATGTGAGGTGCACTCCATTGATATCTGGTATCTGTAATATGTACCAATGTGAGGTGCACTCCATTGGTATCTGGTGTCTGTAATAGGTACCAATGTGAGGTACACTCCATTGATATATGGTGTCTGTAATAGGTACCAATGTGAGGTGCACTCCATTGATATCTGGTGTCTGTAATAGGTACCAACGTGAGGTGCACTCCATTGATATCTGGTGTCTATAATAGGTACCAATGTGAGGTGTACTCCATTGATATCTGGTGTCTGTAATAGGTACCAATGTGAGGTGCACTGCATTGATATCTGGTGTCTGTAATAGGTACCAATGTGAGGTGCACTCCATTGATATCTGGTGTCTGTAATATGTACCAATGTGAGGTGCACTCCATTGATATCTGGTGTCTGTAATAGGTACCAATGTGTGGTGCACTCCATTGATATCTGGTGTCTGTAATAGGTACCAATGTGAGGTGCACTCCATTGATATCTGGTGTCTGTAATAGGTACCAATGTGAGGTGCCCTCCATTGATATCTGGTGTCTGTAATAGGTACCAATGTGAGGTGCACTCCATTGATATCTGGTGTCTGTAATAGGTACCAATGTGAGGTGTACTCTATTGATATCTGGTATCTGTAATATGTACGAATGTGAGGTACACTCTATTGATATATGGTGTCTGTAATAGGTACCAATGTGAGGTGCACTCCATTGATATCTGGTGTCTGTAATAAGTACCAATGTAAGGTGCACTCCATTGATATCTGGTGTCTGTAATAGATACCAATGTAAGGTGCACTCCATTGATATCTGGTGTCTGTAATAGGTACCAGTGTGAGGTGCACTCCATTGATATATGGTGTCTGTAATAGGTACCAATGTGAGGTGCACTCCGTTGATATCTGGTGTCTGTAATAGGTACCAGTGTGAGGTGCACTCCGTTGATATCTGGTGTCTGTAATAGGTACCAATGTGAGGTGCACTCCATTGATATCTGGTGTCTGTAATAGGTACCAATGTGAGGTGCACTCCATTGATATCTGGTGTCTGTAATAGGTACCAATATGAGGTGCACTCCATTGATATCTGCTGTCCGTAATATGTACCAGTGTGAGATGCATTCCATTGATATCTGGTGTCTGTAATAGGTACCAATGTGAGGTGCACTCCATTGATATCTGGTGTCTGTAATAGGTACCAATGTGAGGTGCACTCCATTGATATCTGGTGTCTGTAATAGGTACCAATGTGAGGTGCACTCCATTGATATCTGGTGTCTGTAATAGGTACCAAGGTGAGGTGCACTCCATTGATATCTGGTGTCTGTAATAGGTACCAATGTGAGGTGCACTCCATTGATATCTGGTGTCTGTAATAGGTACCAATGTGAGGTGCACTCCATTGATATCTGGTGTCTGTAATAGGTACCAATGTGAGGTGCACTCCATTGATATCTGGTATCTGTAATATGTACCAATGTGAGGTGCACTCCATTGGTATCTGGTGTCTGTAATAGGTACCAATGTGAGGTACACTCCATTGATATATGGTGTCTGTAATAGGTACCAATGTGAGGTGCACTCCATTGATATCTGGTGTCTGTAATAGGTACCAACGTGAGGTGCACTCCATTGATATCTGGTGTCTATAATAGGTACCAATGTGAGGTGTACTCCATTGATATCTGGTGTCTGTAATAGGTACCAATGTGAGGTGCACTGCATTGATATCTGGTGTCTGTAATAGGTACCAATGTGAGGTGCACTCCATTGATATCTGGTGTCTGTAATATGTACCAATGTGAGGTGCACTCCATTGATATCTGGTGTCTGTAATAGGTACCAATGTGTGGTGCACTCCATTGATATCTGGTGTCTGTAATAGGTACCAATGTGAGGTGCACTCCATTGATATCTGGTGTCTGTAATAGGTACCAATGTGAGGTGCCCTCCATTGATATCTGGTGTCTGTAATAGGTACCAATGTGAGGTGCACTCCATTGATATCTGGTGTCTGTAATAGGTATCAATGTGAGGTGTACTCTATTGATATCTGGTATCTGTAATATGTACGAATGTGAGGTACACTCCATTGATATATGGTGTCTGTAATAGGTACCAATGTGAGGTGCACTCCATTGATATCTGGTGTCTGTAATAAGTACCAATGTAAGGTGCACTCCATTGATATCTGGTGTCTGTAATAGGTACCAATGTGAGGTGCACTCCATTGATATCTGGTGTCTGTAATAGGTACCAAGGTGAGGTGCACTCCATTGATATCTGGTGTCTGTAATAGGTACCAGTGTGAGGTGCACTCCATTGATATCTGGTGTCTGTAATAGGTACCAGTGTGAGGTGCACTCCATTGATATCTGGTGTCTGTAATAGGTACCAATGTGAGGTGCACTCCATTGATATCTGGTGTCTGTAATAGGTACCAATGTGAGGTGCACTCCATTGATATCTGGTGTCTGTAATAGGTACCAATGTGAGGTGCACTCCATTGATATCTGGTGTCTGTAATAGGTACTAATGTGAGGTGCACTCCATTGATATCTGGTGTCTGTAATAGGTACCAATGAGAGGTGCACTCCATTGATATCTGGTGTCTGTAATAGGTACCAATGTGAGGTGCACTCCATTGATATCTGGTGTCTGTAATAGGTAACAATGTGAGGTGCACTCCATTGATATCTGGTGTCTGTAATAGGTACCAATGTGAGGTGCACTCCATTGATATCTGGTGTCTGTAATAGGTACCAATGTGAGGTGCACTCCATTGGTATCTGGTGTCTGTAATAGGTACCAATGTGAGGTGCACTCCATTGATATCTGGTGTCTGTAATAGGTACCAATGTCAGGTGCACTCCATTGGTATCTGGTGTCTGTAATAGGTAGCAATGTGAGGTGCACTCCATTGATATCTGGTGTCTGTAATAGGTACCAATGTGAGGTGCACTCCATTGGTATCTGGTGTCTGTAATAGGTACAAATGTGAGGTGCACTCCATTGGTATCTGGTGTCTGTAATAGGTACCAATGTGAGGTGCACTCCATTGATATCTGGTGTCTGCAATAGGTACCAATGTGAGGTGCACTCCATTGATATCTGGTGTCTGTAATAGGTACCAATGTGAGGTGCACTCCATTGATATCTGGTGTCTGTAATAGGTACCAATGTGAGGTGCACTCCATTGATATCTGGTGTCTGTAATAGGTACCAATGTGAGGTGCACTCCATTGATATCTGGTGTCTGTAATAGGTACCAATGTGAGGTGCACTCCATTGATATCTGGTGTCTGTAATAGGTACCAATGTGAGGTGCACTCCATTGATATCTGGTGTCTGTAATAGGTACCAATGTGAGGTGCACTCCATTGATATCTGGTGTCTGTAATAGGTACCAATGTGAGGTGTACTCCATTGATATCTGGTGTCTGTAATAGGTACCAATGTAAGGTGCACTCCATTGATATCTGGTGTCTGTAATAGGTACCAATGTAAGGTGCACTCCATTGATATCTGGTGTCTGTAATAGGTACCAATGTGAGGTGCACTCCATTGATATCTGGTGTCTGTAATAGGTACCAATGTGAGGTGCACTCCATTGATATCTGGTGTCTGTAATAGGTACCAGTGTGAGGTGCACTCCATTAATATCTGGTGTCTGTAATAGGTACCAGTGTGAGGTGCACTCCATTGATATCTGGTGTCTGTAATAGGTACCAATGTGAGGTGCACTCCATTGATATCTGGTGTCTGTAATAGGTACCAATGTGAGGTGCACTCCATTGATATCTGGTGTCTGTAATAGGTACCAATATGAGGTGCACTCCATTGATATCTGGTGTCTGTAATAGGTACTAATGTGAGGTGCACTCCATTGATATCTGGTGTCTGTAATAGGTACCAATGAGAGGTGCACTCCATTGATATCTGGTGTCTGTAATAGGTACCAATGTGAGGTGCACTCCATTGATATCTGGTGTCTGTAATAGGTACCAATGTGAGGTGCACTCCATTGATATCTGGTGTCTGTAATAGGTACTAATGTGAAGTGTACTCCATTGATATCTGGTGTCCGTAATAGGTACCAATATGAGGTGCACTCCATTGATATCTGGTGTCTGTAATAGGTACCAATGTGAGGTGCACTCCATTGATATCTGGTGTCTGTAATAGGTACCAATGTGAGGTGCACTCCATTGATATCTGGTGGCTGTAATAGGTACCAATGTGAGGTGCACTCCATTGGTATCTGGTGTCTGTAATAGGTACTAATGTGAGGTACACTCCATTGATATCTGGTGTCTGTAATAGGTACCAATGTGAGGTGCACTCCATTGATATCTGGTGTCTGTAATAGGTACCAATGTGAGGTTCACTCCATTGATATATGGTGTCTGTAATAGGTACCAATGTGAGGTGCACTCCATTGATATCTGGTGTCTGTAATAGGTACCAATGTGAGGTGCACTCCATTGATATCTGGTGTCTGTAATAGGTACCAATGTGAGGTGCACTCCATTGATATCTGGTGTCTGTAATAGGTACCAATGTGAGGTACACTCCATTGATATCTGGTGTCTGTAATAGGTACCAATGTGAGGTGCACTCCATTGATATCTGGTGTCTGTAATAGGTACCAATGTGAGGTGCACTCCATTAATATCTGGTGTCTGTAATAGGTACCAATATGAGGTGCACTCCATTGATATCTGGTGTCTGTAATAGGTACAAATGTGAGGTGCACTCCATTGATATCTGGTGTCTGTAATAGGTACCAATGTGAGGTGCACTCCATTGATATCTGGTGTCTGTAATAGGTACCAATGTGAGGTGCACTCCATTGATATCTGGTGTCTGTAATAGGTACCAATGTGAGGTGCACTCCATTGATATCTGGTGTCTGTAATAGGTACCAATGTGAGGTGCACTCCATTGATATCTGGTGTCTGTATTAGGTACCAGTGTGAGATGCACTCCATTGATATCTGGTGTCTGTAATAGGTATCAATGTGAGGTGTACTCCATTCATATCTGGTGTCTGTAATAGGTACCAATGTGAGGTGCACTCCATTGATATCTGGTGTCTGTAATAGGTACCAATGTGAGGTGTACTCTATTGATATCTGGTATCTGTAATATGTACGAATGTGAGGTACACTCTATTGATATATGGTGTCTGTTATAGGTACCAATGTGAGGTGCACTCCATTGATATCTGGTGTCTGTAATAAGTACCAATGTAAGGTGCACTCCATTGATATCTGGTGTCTGTAATAGATACCAATGTAAGGTGCACTCCATTGATATCTGGTGTCTGTAATAGGTACCAGTGTGAGGTGCACTCCATTGATATATGGTGTCTGTAATAGGTACCAATGTGAGGTGCACTCCGTTGATATCTGGTGTCTGTAATAGGTACCAGTGTGAGGTGCACTCCGTTGATATCTGGTGTCTGTAATAGGTACCAATGTGAGGTGCACTCCATTGATATCTGGTGTCTGTAATAGGTACCAATGTGAGGTGCACTCCATTGATATCTGGTGTCTGTAATAGGTACCAATATGAGGTGCACTCCATTGATATCTGCTGTCCGTAATATGTACCAGTGTGAGATGCATTCCATTGATATCTGGTGTCTGTAATAGGTACCAATGTGAGGTGCACTCCATTGATATCTGGTGTCTGTAATAGGTACCAATGTGAGGTGCACTCCATTGATATCTGGTGTCTGTAATAGGTACCAATGTGAGGTGCACTCCATTGATATCTGGTGTCTGTAATAGGTACCAAGGTGAGGTGCACTCCATTGATATCTGGTGTCTGTAATAGGTACCAATGTGAGGTGCACTCCATTGATATCTGGTGTCTGTAATAGGTACCAATGTGAGGTGCACTCCATTGATATCTGGTGTCTGTAATAGGTACCAATGTGAGGTGCACTCCATTGATATCTGGTATCTGTAATATGTACCAATGTGAGGTGCACTCCATTGGTATCTGGTGTCTGTAATAGGTACCAATGTGAGGTACACTCCATTGATATATGGTGTCTGTAATAGGTACCAATGTGAGGTGCACTCCATTGATATCTGGTGTCTGTAATAGGTACCAACGTGAGGTGCACTCCATTGATATCTGGTGTCTATAATAGGTACCAATGTGAGGTGTACTCCATTGATATCTGGTGTCTGTAATAGGTACCAATGTGAGGTGCACTGCATTGATATCTGGTGTCTGTAATAGGTACCAATGTGAGGTGCACTCCATTGATATCTGGTGTCTGTAATATGTACCAATGTGAGGTGCACTCCATTGATATCTGGTGTCTGTAATAGGTACCAATGTGTGGTGCACTCCATTGATATCTGGTGTCTGTAATAGGTACCAATGTGAGGTGCACTCCATTGATATCTGGTGTCTGTAATAGGTACCAATGTGAGGTGCCCTCCATTGATATCTGGTGTCTGTAATAGGTACCAATGTGAGGTGCACTCCATTGATATCTGGTGTCTGTAATAGGTATCAATGTGAGGTGTACTCTATTGATATCTGGTATCTGTAATATGTACGAATGTGAGGTACACTCCATTGATATATGGTGTCTGTAATAGGTACCAATGTGAGGTGCACTCCATTGATATCTGGTGTCTGTAATAAGTACCAATGTAAGGTGCACTCCATTGATATCTGGTGTCTGTAATAGGTACCAATGTGAGGTGCACTCCATTGATATCTGGTGTCTGTAATAGGTACCAAGGTGAGGTGCACTCCATTGATATCTGGTGTCTGTAATAGGTACCAGTGTGAGGTGCACTCCATTGATATCTGGTGTCTGTAATAGGTACCAGTGTGAGGTGCACTCCATTGATATCTGGTGTCTGTAATAGGTACCAATGTGAGGTGCACTCCATTGATATCTGGTGTCTGTAATAGGTACCAATGTGAGGTGCACTCCATTGATATCTGGTGTCTGTAATAGGTACCAATGTGAGGTGCACTCCATTGATATCTGGTGTCTGTAATAGGTACTAATGTGAGGTGCACTCCATTGATATCTGGTGTCTGTAATAGGTACCAATGAGAGGTGCACTCCATTGATATCTGGTGTCTGTAATAGGTACCAATGTGAGGTGCACTCCATTGATATCTGGTGTCTGTAATAGGTAACAATGTGAGGTGCACTCCATTGATATCTGGTGTCTGTAATAGGTACCAATGTGAGGTGCACTCCATTGATATCTGGTGTCTGTAATAGGTACCAATGTGAGGTGCACTCCATTGGTATCTGGTGTCTGTAATAGGTACCAATGTGA
Organism: Eledone cirrhosa; assembly: GCA_964016885.1. Classification (NCBI taxonomy): domain Eukaryota; kingdom Metazoa; phylum Mollusca; class Cephalopoda; order Octopoda; family Eledonidae; genus Eledone; species Eledone cirrhosa. The sequence goes on along the minus strand of OZ024740.1, from coordinate 406,939,280 downwards.
GGTGCACTCCATTGATATCTGGTGTCTGTAATAGGTACCAATGTCAGGTGCACTCCATTGGTATCTGGTGTCTGTAATAGGTAGCAATGTGAGGTGCACTCCATTGATATCTGGTGTCTGTAATAGGTACCAATGTGAGGTGCACTCCATTGGTATCTGGTGTCTGTAATAGGTACAAATGTGAGGTGCACTCCATTGGTATCTGGTGTCTGTAATAGGTACCAATGTGAGGTGCACTCCATTGATATCTGGTGTCTGCAATAGGTACCAATGTGAGGTGCACTCCATTGATATCTGGTGTCTGTAATAGGTACCAATGTGAGGTGCACTCCATTGATATCTGGTGTCTGTAATAGGTACCAATGTGAGGTGCACTCCATTGATATCTGGTGTCTGTAATAGGTACCAATGTGAGGTGCACTCCATTGATATCTGGTGTCTGTAATAGGTACCAATGTGAGGTGCACTCCATTGATATCTGGTGTCTGTAATAGGTACCAATGTGAGGTGCACTCCATTGATATCTGGTGTCTGTAATAGGTACCAATGTGAGGTGCACTCCATTGATATCTGGTGTCTGTAATAGGTACCAATGTGAGGTGTACTCCATTGATATCTGGTGTCTGTAATAGGTACCAATGTAAGGTGCACTCCATTGATATCTGGTGTCTGTAATAGGTACCAATGTAAGGTGCACTCCATTGATATCTGGTGTCTGTAATAGGTACCAATGTGAGGTGCACTCCATTGATATCTGGTGTCTGTAATAGGTACCAATGTGAGGTGCACTCCATTGATATCTGGTGTCTGTAATAGGTACCAGTGTGAGGTGCACTCCATTAATATCTGGTGTCTGTAATAGGTACCAGTGTGAGGTGCACTCCATTGATATCTGGTGTCTGTAATAGGTACCAATGTGAGGTGCACTCCATTGATATCTGGTGTCTGTAATAGGTACCAATGTGAGGTGCACTCCATTGATATCTGGTGTCTGTAATAGGTACCAATATGAGGTGCACTCCATTGATATCTGGTGTCTGTAATAGGTACTAATGTGAGGTGCACTCCATTGATATCTGGTGTCTGTAATAGGTACCAATGAGAGGTGCACTCCATTGATATCTGGTGTCTGTAATAGGTACCAATGTGAGGTGCACTCCATTGATATCTGGTGTCTGTAATAGGTACCAATGTGAGGTGCACTCCATTGATATCTGGTGTCTGTAATAGGTACTAATGTGAAGTGTACTCCATTGATATCTGGTGTCCGTAATAGGTACCAATATGAGGTGCACTCCATTGATATCTGGTGTCTGTAATAGGTACCAATGTGAGGTGCACTCCATTGATATCTGGTGTCTGTAATAGGTACCAATGTGAGGTGCACTCCATTGATATCTGGTGGCTGTAATAGGTACCAATGTGAGGTGCACTCCATTGGTATCTGGTGTCTGTAATAGGTACTAATGTGAGGTACACTCCATTGATATCTGGTGTCTGTAATAGGTACCAATGTGAGGTGCACTCCATTGATATCTGGTGTCTGTAATAGGTACCAATGTGAGGTTCACTCCATTGATATATGGTGTCTGTAATAGGTACCAATGTGAGGTGCACTCCATTGATATCTGGTGTCTGTAATAGGTACCAATGTGAGGTGCACTCCATTGATATCTGGTGTCTGTAATAGGTACCAATGTGAGGTGCACTCCATTGATATCTGGTGTCTGTAATAGGTACCAATGTGAGGTACACTCCATTGATATCTGGTGTCTGTAATAGGTACCAATGTGAGGTGCACTCCATTGATATCTGGTGTCTGTAATAGGTACCAATGTGAGGTGCACTCCATTAATATCTGGTGTCTGTAATAGGTACCAATATGAGGTGCACTCCATTGATATCTGGTGTCTGTAATAGGTACAAATGTGAGGTGCACTCCATTGATATCTGGTGTCTGTAATAGGTACCAATGTGAGGTGCACTCCATTGATATCTGGTGTCTGTAATAGGTACCAATGTGAGGTGCACTCCATTGATATCTGGTGTCTGTAATAGGTACCAATGTGAGGTGCACTCCATTGATATCTGGTGTCTGTAATAGGTACCAATGTGAGGTGCACTCCATTGATATCTGGTGTCTGTATTAGGTACCAGTGTGAGATGCACTCCATTGATATCTGGTGTCTGTAATAGGTATCAATGTGAGGTGTACTCCATTCATATCTGGTGTCTGTAATAGGTACCAATGTGAGGTGCACTCCATTGATATCTGGTGTCTGTAATAGGTACCAATGTGAGGTGCACTCCATTGATATATGGTGTCTGTAATAGGTACTAATGTGAGGTGCACTCCATTGATATCTGGTGTCTGTAATAGGTACCAATGTGAGGTGCACTCCATTGATATCTGGTGTCTGTAATAGGTTCCAATGTGAGGTGCACTCCATTGATATCTGGTGTCTGTAATAAGTACCAATGTAAGGTGCACTCCATTGATATCTGGTGTCTGTAATAGGTCCCAATGTGAGGTGCACTCCATTGATATCTGGTGTCTGTAATAGGTACCAATGTGAGGTGCACTCCATTGATATCTGGTGTCTGTAATAGGTACCAGTGTGAGGTGCACTCCATTGATATCTGGTGTCTGTAATAGGTACCAATGTGAGGTGCACTCCATTGATATCTGGTGTCTGTAATAGGTACCAATGTGAGGTGCACTCCATTGATATCTGGTGTCTGTAATAGGTACCAATGTGAGGTGCACTCCATTGATATCTGGTGTCTGTAATAGGTACTAATGTGAGGTGCACTCCATTGATATCTGGTGTCTGTAATAGGTACCAATGAGAGGTGCACACCATTGATATCTGGTGTCTGTAATAGGTACCAATGTGAGGTGCACTCCATTGATATCTGGTGTCTGTAATAGGTAACAATGTGAGGTGCACTCCATTGATATCTGGTGTCTGTAATAGGTACCAATGTGAGGTGCACTCCATTGATATCTGGTGTCTGTAATAGGTACCAATGTGAGGTGCACTCCATTGGTATCTGGTGTCTGTAATAGGTACCAATGAGAGGTGCACTCCATTGATATCTGGTGTCTGTAATAGGTACCAATGTGAGGTGCACTCCATTGATATCTGGTGTCTGTAATAGGTAACAATGTGAGGTGCACTCCATTGATATCTGGTGTCTGTAATAGGTACCAATGTGAGGTGCACTCCATTGATATCTGGTGTCTGTAATAGGTACCAATGTGAGGTGCACTCCATTGGTATCTGGTGTCTGTAATAGGTACCAATGTGAGGTGCACTCCATTGATATTTGGTGTCTGTAATAGGTACCAATGTCAGGTGCACTCCATTGGTATCTGGTGTCTGTAATAGGTAGCAATGTGAGGTGCACTCCATTGATATCTGGTGTCTGTAATAGGTACCAATGTGAGGTGCACTCCATTGGTATCTGGTGTCTGTAATAGGTACAAATGTGAGGTGCACTCCATTGATATCTGGTGTCTGTAATAGGTACCAATGTGAGGTGCACTCCATTGATATCTGGTGTCTGTAATAGGTACCAATGTGAGGTGCACTCCATTGATATCTGGTGTCTGTAATAGGTACCAGTGTGAGGTGCACTCCATTAATATCTGGTGTCTCTAATAGGTACCAGTGTGAGGTGCACTCCATTGATATCTGGTGTCTGTAATAGGTACCAATGTGAGGTGCACTCCATTGATATCTGGTGTCTGTAATAGGTACCAATGTGAGGTGCACTCCATTGATATCTGGTGTCTGTAATAGGTACCAATATGAGGTGCACTCCATTGATATCTGGTGTCTGTAATAGGTACTAATGTGAGGTGCACTCCATTGATATCTGGTGTCTGTAATAGGTACCAATGAGAGGTGCACTCCATTGATATCTGGTGTCTGTAATAGGTACCAATGTGAGGTGCACTCCATTGATATCTGGTGTCTGTAATAGGTACCAATGTGAGGTGCACTCCATTGATATCTGGTGTCTGTAATAGGTACTAATGTGAAGTGTACTCCATTGATATCTGGTGTCCGTAATAGGTACCAATATGAGGTGCTCTCCATTGATATCTGGTGTCTGTAATAGGTACCAATGTGAGGTGCACTCCATTGATATCTGGTGTTTGTAATAGGTACCAATGTGAGGTGCACTCCATTGATATCTGGTGTCTGTAATAGGTACCAATGTGAGGTGCACTCCATTGATATCTGGTGTCTGTAATAGGTACCAATGTGAGGTGCACTCCATTGATATCTGGTGTCTGTAATAGGTACCAATGTGAGGTGCACTCCATTGGTATCTGGTGTCTGTAATAGGTACCAATGTGAGGTACACTCCATTGATATATGGTGTCTGTAATACGTACAAATGTAAGGTGCACTCCATTGATATCTGGTGTCTGTAATAAGTACCAATGTGAGGTGCACTCCATTGATATATGGTGTCTGTAATAGGTACCAATGTGAGGTGCACTCCATTGATATCTGGTGTCTGTAATAGGTACCAATGTGAGGTGCACTCCATTGATATCTGGTGTCTGTAATAGGTACCAATATGAGGTGCACTCCATTGATATCTGGTGTCTGTAATAGGTACTAATGTGAGGTGCACTCCATTGATATCTGGTGTCTGTAATAGGTACCAATGAGAGGTGCACTCCATTGATAACTGGTGTCTGTAATAGGTACCAATGTGAGGTGCACTCCATTGATATCTGGTGTCTGTAATAGGTACCAATGTGAGGTGCACTCCATTGATATCTGGTGTCTGTAATAGGTACTAATGTGAAGTGTACTCCATTGATATCTGGTGTCCGTAATAGGTACCAATATGAGGTGCTCTCCATTGATATCTGGTGTCTGTAATAGGTACCAATGTGAGGTGCACTCCATTGATATCTGGTGTTTGTAATAGGTACCAATGTGAGGTGCACTCCATTGATATCTGGTGTCTGTAATAGGTACCAATGTGAGGTGCACTCCATTGATATCTGGTGTCTGTAATAGGTACCAATGTGAGGTGCACTCCATTGATATCTGGTGTCTGTAATAGGTACCAATGTGAGGTGCACTCCATTGGTATCTGGTGTCTGTAATAGGTACCAATGTGAGGTACACTCCATTGATATATGGTGTCTGTAATACGTACAAATGTAAGGTGCACTCCATTGATATCTGGTGTCTGTAATAAGTACCAATGTGAGGTGCACTCCATTGATATATGGTGTCTGTAATAGGTACCAATGTGAGGTGCACTCCATTGATATCTGGTGTCTGTAATAGGTACCAATGTGAGGTGCACTCCATTGATATCTGGTGTCTGTAATAGGTACCAATGTGAGGTGCACTCCATTGATATCTGGTGTCTGTAATAGGTACCAATGTGAGGTACACTCCATTGATATCTGGTGTCTGTAATAGGTACCAATGTGAGGTGCACTCCATTGATATCTGGTGTCTGTAATAGGTACCAATGTGAGGTGCACTCCATTAATATCTGGTGTCTGTAATAGGTACCAATATGAGGTGCACTCCATTGATATCTGGTGTCTGTAATAGGTACAAATGTGAGGTGCACTCCATTGATATCTGGTGTCTGTAATAGGTACCAATGTGAGGTGCACTCCATTGATATCTGGTGTCTGTAATAGGTACCAATGTGAGGTGCACTCCATTGATATCTGGTGTCTGTAATAGGTACCAATGTGAGGTGCACTCCATTGATATCTGGTGTCTGTAATAGGTACCAATGTGAGGTGCACTCCATTGATATCTGGTGTCTGTATTAGGTACCAGTGTGAGGTGCACTCCATTGATATCTGGTGTCTGTAATAGGTATGAATGTGAGGTGTACTCCATTCATATCTGGTGTCTGTAATAGGTACCAATGTGAGGTGCACTCCATTGATATCTGGTCTCTGTAATAGGTACCAATGTGAGGTGCACTCCATTGATATATGGTGTCTGTAATAGGTACTAATGTGAGGTGCACTCCATTGATATCTGGTGTCTGTAATAGGTACCAATGTGATGTGCACTCCATTGATATCTGGTGTCTGTAATAGGTACCAATGTGAGGTGCACTCCATTGATATCTGGTGTCTGTAATAAGTACCAATGTAAGGTGCACTCCATTGATATCTGGTGTCTGTAATAGGTACCAATGTGAGGTGCACTCCATTGATATCTGGTGTCTGTAATAGGTACCAATGTGAGGTGCACTCCATTGATATCTGGTGTCTGTAATAGGTACCAGTGTGAGGTGCACTCCATTGATATCTGGTGTCTGTAATAGGTACCAATGTGAGGTGCACTCCATTGATATCTGGTGTCTGTAATAGGTACCAATGTGAGGTGCACTCCATTGATATCTGGTGTCTGTAATAGGTACCAATGTGAGGTGCACTCCATTGATATCTGGTGTCTGTAATAGGTACTAATGTGAGGTGCACTCCATTGATATCTGGTGTCTGTAATAGGTACCAATGAGAGGTGCACTCCATTGATATCTGGTGTCTGTAATAGGTACCAATGTGAGGTGCACTCCATTGATATCTGGTGTCTGTAATAGGTAACAATGTGAGGTGCACTCCATTGATATCTGGTGTCTGTAATAGGTACCAATGTGAGGTGCACTCCATTGATATCTGGTGTCTGTAATAGGTACCAATGTGAGGTGCACTCCATTGGTATCTGGTGTCTGTAATAGGTATCAATGTGAGGTGCACTCCATTGATATCTGGTGTCTGTAATAGGTACCAATGTCAGGTGCACTCCATTGGTATCTGGTGTCTGTAATAGGTAGCAATGTGAGGTGCACTCCATTGATATCTGGTGTCTGTAATAGGTACCAATGTGAGGTGCACTCCATTGGTATCTGGTGTCTGTAATAGGTACCAATGTGAGGTGCACTCCATTGATATCTGGTGTCTGTAATATGTACCAATGTGAGGTGCACTCCATTGATATCTGGTGTCTGTAATAGGTACCAATGTGTGGTGCACTCCATTGATATCTGGTGTCTGTAATAGGTACCAATGTGAGGTGCACTCCATTGATATCTGGTGTCTGTAATAGGTACCAATGTGAGGTGCCCTCCATTGATATCTGGTGTCTGTAATAGGTACCAATGTGAGGTGCACTCCATTGATATCTGGTGTCTGTAATAGGTACCAATGTGAGGTGTACTCTATTGATATCTGGTATCTGTAATATGTACGAATGTGAGGTACACTCCATTGATATATGGTGTCTGTAATAGGTACCAATGTGAGGTGCACTCCATTGATATCTGGTGTCTGTAATAAGTACCAATGTAAGGTGCACTCCATTGATATCTGGTGTCTGTAATAGATACCAATGTAAGGTGCACTCCATTGATATCTGGTGTCTGTAATAGGTACCAGTGTGAGGTGCACTCCATTGATATATGGTGTCTGTAATAGGTACCAATGTGAGGTGCACTCCGTTGATATCTGGTGTCTGTAATAGGTACCAGTGTGAGGTGCACTCCGTTGATATCTGGTGTCTGTAATAGGTACCAATGTGAGGTGCACTCCATTGATATCTGGTGTCTGTAATAGGTACCAATGTGAGGTGCACTCCATTGATATCTGGTGTCTGTAATAGGTACCAATATGAGGTGCACTCCATTGATATCTGCTGTCCGTAATATGTACCAGTGTGAGATGCATTCCATTGATATCTGGTGTCTGTAATAGGTACCAATGTGAGGTGCACTCCATTGATATCTGGTGTCTGTAATAGGTACCAATGTGAGGTGCACTCCATTGATATCTGGTGTCTGTAATAGGTACCAATGTGAGGTGCACTCCATTGATATCTGGTGTCTGTAATAGGTACCAAGGTGAGGTGCACTCCATTGATATCTGGTGTCTGTAATAGGTACCAATGTGAGGTGCACTCCATTGATATCTGGTGTCTGTAATAGGTACCAATGTGAGGTGCACTCCATTGATATCTGGTGTCTGTAATAGGTACCAATGTGAGGTGCACTCCATTGATATCTGGTATCTGTAATATGTACCAATGTGAGGTGCACTCCATTGGTATCTGGTGTCTGTAATAGGTACCAATGTGAGGTACACTCCATTGATATATGGTGTCTGTAATAGGTACCAATGTGAGGTGCACTCCATTGATATCTGGTGTCTGTAATAGGTACCAACGTGAGGTGCACTCCATTGATATCTGGTGTCTATAATAGGTACCAATGTGAGGTGTACTCCATTGATATCTGGTGTCTGTAATAGGTACCAATGTGAGGTGCACTGCATTGATATCTGGTGTCTGTAATAGGTACCAATGTGAGGTGCACTCCATTGATATCTGGTGTCTGTAATATGTACCAATGTGAGGTGCACTCCATTGATATCTGGTGTCTGTAATAGGTACCAATGTGAGGTGCACTCCATTGATATCTGGTGTCTGTAATAGGTACCAATGTGAGGTGCCCTCCATTGATATCTGGTGTCTGTATTAGGTACCAATGTGAGGTGCACTCCATTGATATCTGGTGTCTGTAATAGGTATCAATGTGAGGTGTACTCTATTGATATCTGGTATCTGTAATATGTACGAATGTGAGGTACACTCCATTGATATATGGTGTCTGTAATAGGTACCAATGTGAGGTGCACTCCATTGATATCTGGTGTCTGTAATAAGTACCAATGTAAGGTGCACTCCATTGATATCTGGTGTCTGTAATAGGTACCAATGTGAGGTGCACTCCATTGATATCTGGTGTCTGTAATAGGTACTAATGTGAGGTGCACTCCATTGATATCTGGTGTCTGTAATAGGTACCAATGAGAGGTGCACTCCATTGATATCTGGTGTCTGTAATAGGTACCAATGTGAGGTGCACTCCATTGATATCTGGTGTCTGTAATAGGTAACAATGTGAGGTGCACTCCATTGATATCTGGTGTCTGTAATAGGTACCAATGTGAGGTGCACTCCATTGATATCTGGTGTCTGTAATAGGTACCAATGTGAGGTGCACTCCATTGGTATCTGGTGTCTGTAATAGGTACCAATGTGAGGTGCACTCCATTGATATCTGGTGTCTGTAATAGGTACCAATGTCAGGTGCACTCCATTGGTATCTGGTGTCTGTAATAGGTAGCAATGTGAGGTGCACTCCATTGATATCTGGTGTCTGTAATAGGTACCAATGTGAGGTGCACTCCATTGGTATCTGGTGTCTGTAATAGGTACAAATGTGTGGTGCACTCCATTGGTATCTGGTGTCTGCAATAGGTACCAATGTGAGGTGCACTCCATTGATATCTGGTGTCTGTAATAGGTACCAATGTGAGGTGCACTCCATTGATATCTGGTGTCTGTAATAGGTACCAATGTGAGGTGCACTCCATTGATATCTGGTGTCTGTAATAGGTACCAATGTGAGGTGCACTCCATTGATATCTGGTGTCTGTAATAGGTACCAATGTGAGGTGCACTCCATTGATATCTGGTGTCTGTAATAGGTACCAATGTGAGGTGCACTCCATTGATATCTGGTGTCTGTAATAGGTACCAATGTGAGGTGCACTCCATTGATATCTGGTGTCTGTAATAGGTACCAATGTGAGGTGTACTCCATTGATATCTGGTGTCTGTAATAGGTACCAATGTAAGGTGCACTCCATTGATATCTGGTGTCTGTAATAGGTACCAATGTAAGGTGCACTCCATTGATATCTGGTGTCTGTAATAGGTACCAATGTGAGGTGCACTCCATTGATATCTGGTGTCTGTAATAGGTACCAATGTGAGGTGCACTCCATTGATATCTGGTGTCTGTAATAGGTACCAGTGTGAGGTGCACTCCATTAATATCTGGTGTCTGTAATAGGTACCAGTGTGAGGTGCACTCCATTGATATCTGGTGTCTGTAATAGGTACCAATGTGAGGTGCACTCCATTGATATCTGGTGTCTGTAATAGGTACCAATGTGAGGTGCACTCCATTGATATCTGGTGTCTGTAATAGGTACCAATATGAGGTGCACTCCATTGATATCTGGTGTCTGTAATAGGTACCAATGTGAGGTTCACTCCATTGATATCTGGTGTCTGTAATAAGTACCAATGTAAGGTGCACTCCATTGATATATGGTGTCTGTAATAGGTACTAATGTGAGGTGCACTCCATTGATATCTGGTGTCTGTAATAGGTACCAATGTGAGGTGCACTCCATTGATATCTGGTGTCTGTAATAGGTACCAATGTGAGGTGCACTCCATTGATATCTGGTGTCTGTAATAAGTACCAATGTAAGGTGCACTCCATTGATATCTGGTGTCTGTAATAGGTACCAATGTGAGGTGCACTCCATTGATATCTGGTGTCTGTAATAGGTACCAATGTGAGGTGCACTCCATTGATATCTGGTGTCTGTAATAGGTACCAGTGTGAGGTGCACTCCATTGATATCTGGTGTCTGTAATAGGTACCAATGTGAGGTGCACTCCATTGATATCTGGTGTCTGTAATAGGTACCAATGTGAGGTGCACTCCATTGATATCTGGTGTCTGTAATAGGTACCAATGTGAGGTGCACTCCATTGATATCTGGTGTCTGTAATAGGTACTAATGTGAGGTGCACTCCATTGATATCTGGTGTCTGTAATAGGTACCAATGAGAGGTGCACTCCATTGATATCTGGTGTCTGTAATAGGTACCAATGTGAGGTGCACTCCATTGATATCTGGTGTCTGTAATAGGTAACAATGTGAGGTGCACTCCATTGATATCTGGTGTCTGTAATAGGTACCAATGTGAGGTGCACTCCATTGATATCTGGTGTCTGTAATAGGTACCAATGTGAGGTGCACTCCATTGATATCTGGTGTCTGTAATAGGTACCAATGTGAGGTGCACTCCATTGGTATCTGGTGTCTGTAATAGGTATCAATGTGAGGTGCACTCCATTGATATCTGGTGTCTGTAATAGGTACCAATGTCAGGTGCACTCCATTGGTATCTGGTGTCTGTAATAGGTAGCAATGTGAGGTGCACTCCATTGATATCTGGTGTCTGTAATAGGTACCAATGTGAGGTGCACTCCATTGGTATCTGGTGTCTGTAATAGGTACCAATGTGAGGTGCACTCCATTGATATCTGGTGTCTGTAATATGTACCAATGTGAGGTGCACTCCATTGATATCTGGTGTCTGTAATAGGTACCAATGTGTGGTGCACTCCATTGATATCTGGTGTCTGTAATAGGTACCAATGTGAGGTGCACTCCATTGATATCTGGTGTCTGTAATAGGTACCAATGTGAGGTGCCCTCCATTGATATCTGGTGTCTGTAATAGGTACCAATGTGAGGTGCACTCCATTGATATCTGGTGTCTGTAATAGGTACCAATGTGAGGTGTACTCTATTGATATCTGGTATCTGTAATATGTACGAATGTGAGGTACACTCCATTGATATATGGTGTCTGTAATAGGTACCAATGTGAGGTGCACTCCATTGATATCTGGTGTCTGTAATAAGTACCAATGTAAGGTGCACTCCATTGATATCTGGTGTCTGTAATAGATACCAATGTAAGGTGCACTCCATTGATATCTGGTGTCTGTAATAGGTACCAGTGTGAGGTGCACTCCATTGATATATGGTGTCTGTAATAGGTACCAATGTGAGGTGCACTCCGTTGATATCTGGTGTCTGTAATAGGTACCAGTGTGAGGTGCACTCCGTTGATATCTGGTGTCTGTAATAGGTACCAATGTGAGGTGCACTCCATTGATATCTGGTGTCTGTAATAGGTACCAATGTGAGGTGCACTCCATTGATATCTGGTGTCTGTAATAGGTACCAATATGAGGTGCACTCCATTGATATCTGCTGTCCGTAATATGTACCAGTGTGAGATGCATTCCATTGATATCTGGTGTCTGTAATAGGTACCAATGTGAGGTGCACTCCATTGATATCTGGTGTCTGTAATAGGTACCAATGTGAGGTGCACTCCATTGATATCTGGTGTCTGTAATAGGTACCAATGTGAGGTGCACTCCATTGATATCTGGTGTCTGTAATAGGTACCAAGGTGAGGTGCACTCCATTGATATCTGGTGTCTGTAATAGGTACCAATGTGAGGTGCACTCCATTGATATCTGGTGTCTGTAATAGGTACCAATGTGAGGTGCACTCCATTGATATCTGGTGTCTGTAATAGGTACCAATGTGAGGTGCACTCCATTGATATCTGGTATCTGTAATATGTACCAATGTGAGGTGCACTCCATTGGTATCTGGTGTCTGTAATAGGTACCAATGTGAGGTACACTCCATTGATATATGGTGTCTGTAATAGGTACCAATGTGAGGTGCACTCCATTGATATCTGGTGTCTGTAATAGGTACCAACGTGAGGTGCACTCCATTGATATCTGGTGTCTATAATAGGTACCAATGTGAGGTGTACTCCATTGATATCTGGTGTCTGTAATAGGTACCAATGTGAGGTGCACTGCATTGATATCTGGTGTCTGTAATAGGTACCAATGTGAGGTGCACTCCATTGATATCTGGTGTCTGTAATATGTACCAATGTGAGGTGCACTCCATTGATATCTGGTGTCTGTAATAGGTACCAATGTGAGGTGCACTCCATTGATATCTGGTGTCTGTAATAGGTACCAATGTGAGGTGCCCTCCATTGATATCTGGTGTCTGTAATAGGTACCAATGTGAGGTGCACTCCATTGATATCTGGTGTCTGTAATAGGTATCAATGTGAGGTGTACTCTATTGATATCTGGTATCTGTAATATGTACGAATGTGAGGTACACTCCATTGATATATGGTGTCTGTAATAGGTACCAATGTGAGGTGCACTCCATTGATATCTGGTGTCTGTAATAAGTACCAATGTAAGGTGCACTCCATTGATATCTGGTGTCTGTAATAGGTACCAATGTGAGGTGCACTCCATTGATATCTGGTGTCTGTAATAGGTACTAATGTGAGGTGCACTCCATTGATATCTGGTGTCTGTAATAGGTACCAATGAGAGGTGCACTCCATTGATATCTGGTGTCTGTAATAGGTACCAATGTGAGGTGCACTCCATTGATATCTGGTGTCTGTAATAGGTAACAATGTGAGGTGCACTCCATTGATATCTGGTGTCTGTAATAGGTACCAATGTGAGGTGCACTCCATTGATATCTGGTGTCTGTAATAGGTACCAATGTGAGGTGCACTCCATTGGTATCTGGTGTCTGTAATAGGTACCAATGTGAGGTGCACTCCATTGATATCTGGTGTCTGTAATAGGTACCAATGTCAGGTGCACTCCATTGGTATCTGGTGTCTGTAATAGGTAGCAATGTGAGGTGCACTCCATTGATATCTGGTGTCTGTAATAGGTACCAATGTGAGGTGCACTCCATTGGTATCTGGTGTCTGTAATAGGTACAAATGTGTGGTGCACTCCATTGGTATCTGGTGTCTGCAATAGGTACCAATGTGAGGTGCACTCCATTGATATCTGGTGTCTGTAATAGGTACCAATGTGAGGTGCACTCCATTGATATCTGGTGTCTGTAATAGGTACCAATGTGAGGTGCACTCCATTGATATCTGGTGTCTGTAATAGGTACCAATGTGAGGTGCACTCCATTGATATCTGGTGTCTGTAATAGGTACCAATGTGAGGTGCACTCCATTGATATCTGGTGTCTGTAATAGGTACCAATGTGAGGTGTACTCCATTGATATCTGGTGTCTGTAATAGGTACCAATGTAAGGTGCACTCCATTGATATCTGGTGTCTGTAATAGGTACCAATGTAAGGTGCACTCCATTGATATCTGGTGTCTGTAATAGGTACCAATGTGAGGTGCACTCCATTGATATCTGGTGTCTGTAATAGGTACCAATGTGAGGTGCACTCCATTGATATCTGGTGTCTGTAATAGGTACCAGTGTGAGGTGCACTCCATTAATATCTGGTGTCTGTAATAGGTACCAGTGTGAGGTGCACTCCATTGATATCTGGTGTCTGTAATAGGTACCAATGTGAGGTGCACTCCATTGATATCTGGTGTCTGTAATAGGTACCAATGTGAGGTGCACTCCATTGATATCTGGTGTCTGTAATAGGTACCAATATGAGGTGCACTCCATTGATATCTGGTGTCTGTAATAGGTACCAATGTGAGGTTCACTCCATTGATATCTGGTGTCTGTAATAAGTACCAATGTAAGGTGCACTCCATTGATATATGGTGTCTGTAATAGGTACTAATGTGAGGTGCACTCCATTGATATCTGGTGTCTGTAATAGGTACCAATGTGAGGTGCACTCCATTGATATCTGGTGTCTGTAATAGGTACCAATGTGAGGTGCACTCCATTGATATCTGGTGTCTGTAATAAGTACCAATGTAAGGTGCACTCCATTGATATCTGGTGTCTGTAATAGGTACCAATGTGAGGTGCACTCCATTGATATCTGGTGTCTGTAATAGGTACCAATGTGAGGTGCACTCCATTGATATCTGGTGTCTGTAATAGGTACCAGTGTGAGGTGCACTCCATTGATATCTGGTGTCTGTAATAGGTACCAATGTGAGGTGCACTCCATTGATATCTGGTGTCTGTAATAGGTACCAATGTGAGGTGCACTCCATTGATATCTGGTGTCTGTAATAGGTACCAATGTGAGGTGCACTCCATTGATATCTGGTGTCTGTAATAGGTACTAATGTGAGGTGCACTCCATTGATATCTGGTGTCTGTAATAGGTACCAATGAGAGGTGCACTCCATTGATATCTGGTGTCTGTAATAGGTACCAATGTGAGGTGCACTCCATTGATATCTGGTGTCTGTAATAGGTAACAATGTGAGGTGCACTCCATTGATATCTGGTGTCTGTAATAGGTACCAATGTGAGGTGCACTCCATTGATATCTGGTGTCTGTAATAGGTACCAATGTGAGGTGCACTCCATTGGTATCTGGTGTCTGTAATAGGTATCAATGTGAGGTGCACTCCATTGATATCTGGTGTCTGTAATAGGTACCAATGTCAGGTGCACTCCATTGGTATCTGGTGTCTGTAATAGGTAGCAATGTGAGGTGCACTCCATTGATATCTGGTGTCTGTAATAGGTACCAATGTGAGGTGCACTCCATTGGTATCTGGTGTCTGTAATAGGTACCAATGTGAGGTGCACTCCATTGATATCTGGTGTCTGTAATATGTACCAATGTGAGGTGCACTCCATTGATATCTGGTGTCTGTAATAGGTACCAATGTGTGGTGCACTCCATTGATATCTGGTGTCTGTAATAGGTACCAATGTGAGGTGCACTCCATTGATATCTGGTGTCTGTAATAGGTACCAATGTGAGGTGCCCTCCATTGATATCTGGTGTCTGTAATAGGTACCAATGTGAGGTGCACTCCATTGATATCTGGTGTCTGTAATAGGTACCAATGTGAGGTGTACTCTATTGATATCTGGTATCTGTAATATGTACGAATGTGAGGTACACTCCATTGATATATGGTGTCTGTAATAGGTACCAATGTGAGGTGCACTCCATTGATATCTGGTGTCTGTAATAAGTACCAATGTAAGGTGCACTCCATTGATATCTGGTGTCTGTAATAGATACCAATGTAAGGTGCACTCCATTGATATCTGGTGTCTGTAATAGGTACCAGTGTGAGGTGCACTCCATTGATATATGGTGTCTGTAATAGGTACCAATGTGAGGTGCACTCTGTTGATATCTGGTGTCTGTAATAGGTACCAGTGTGAGGTGCACTCCGTTGATATCTGGTGTCTGTAATAGGTACCAATGTGAGGTGCACTCCATTGATATCTGGTGTCTGTAATAGGTACCAATGAGAGGTGCACTCCATTGATATCTGGTGTCTGTAATAGGTACCAATGTGAGGTGCACTCCATTGATATCTGGTGTCTGTAATAGGTAACAATGTGAGGTGCACTCCATTGATATCTGGTGTCTGTAATAGGTACCAATGTGAGGTGCACTCCATTGATATCTGGTGTCTGTAATAGGTACCAATGTGAGGTGCACTCCATTGGTATCTGGTGTCTGTAATAGGTATCAATGTGAGGTGCACTCCATTGATATCTGGTGTCTGTAATAGGTACCAATGTCAGGTGCACTCCATTGGTATCTGGTGTCTGTAATAGGTAGCAATGTGAGGTGCACTCCATTGATATCTGGTGTCTGTAATAGGTACCAATGTGAGGTGCACTCCATTGGTATCTGGTGTCTGTAATAGGTACCAATGTGAGGTGCACTCCATTGATATCTGGTGTCTGTAATATGTACCAATGTGAGGTGCACTCCATTGATATCTGGTGTCTGTAATAGGTACCAATGTGTGGTGCACTCCATTGATATCTGGTGTCTGTAATAGGTACCAATGTGAGGTGCACTCCATTGATATCTGGTGTCTGTAATAGGTACCAATGTGAGGTGCCCTCCATTGATATCTGGTGTCTGTAATAGGTACCAATGTGAGGTGCACTCCATTGATATCTGGTGTCTGTAATAGGTACCAATGTGAGGTGTACTCTATTGATATCTGGTATCTGTAATATGTACGAATGTGAGGTACACTCCATTGATATATGGTGTCTGTAATAGGTACCAATGTGAGGTGCACTCCATTGATATCTGGTGTCTGTAATAAGTACCAATGTAAGGTGCACTCCATTGATATCTGGTGTCTGTAATAGATACCAATGTAAGGTGCACTCCATTGATATCTGGTGTCTGTAATAGGTACCAGTGTGAGGTGCACTCCATTGATATATGGTGTCTGTAATAGGTACCAATGTGAGGTGCACTCCGTTGATATCTGGTGTCTGTAATAGGTACCAGTGTGAGGTGCACTCCGTTGATATCTGGTGTCTGTAATAGGTACCAATGTGAGGTGCACTCCATTGATATCTGGTGTCTGTAATAGGTACCAATGTGAGGTGCACTCCATTGATATCTGGTGTCTGTAATAGGTACCAATATGAGGTGCACTCCATTGATATCTGCTGTCCGTAATATGTACCAGTGTGAGATGCATTCCATTGATATCTGGTGTCTGTAATAGGTACCAATGTGAGGTGCACTCCATTGATATCTGGTGTCTGTAATAGGTACCAATGTGAGGTGCACTCCATTGATATCTGGTGTCTGTAATAGGTACCAATGTGAGGTGCACTCCATTGATATCTGGTGTCTGTAATAGGTACCAAGGTGAGGTGCACTCCATTGATATCTGGTGTCTGTAATAGGTACCAATGTGAGGTGCACTCCATTGATATCTGGTGTCTGTAATAGGTACCAATGTGAGGTGCACTCCATTGATATCTGGTGTCTGTAATAGGTACCAATGTGAGGTGCACTCCATTGATATCTGGTATCTGTAATATGTACCAATGTGAGGTGCACTCCATTGGTATCTGGTGTCTGTAATAGGTACCAATGTGAGGTACACTCCATTGATATATGGTGTCTGTAATAGGTACCAATGTGAGGTGCACTCCATTGATATCTGGTGTCTGTAATAGGTACCAACGTGAGGTGCACTCCATTGATATCTGGTGTCTATAATAGGTACCAATGTGAGGTGTACTCCATTGATATCTGGTGTCTGTAATAGGTACCAATGTGAGGTGCACTGCATTGATATCTGGTGTCTGTAATAGGTACCAATGTGAGGTGCACTCCATTGATATCTGGTGTCTGTAATATGTACCAATGTGAGGTGCACTCCATTGATATCTGGTGTCTGTAATAGGTACCAATGTGTGGTGCACTCCATTGATATCTGGTGTCTGTAATAGGTACCAATGTGAGGTGCACTCCATTGATATCTGGTGTCTGTAATAGGTACCAATGTGAGGTGCCCTCCATTGATATCTGGTGTCTGTAATAGGTACCAATGTGAGGTGCACTCCATTGATATCTGGTGTCTGTAATAGGTATCAATGTGAGGTGTACTCTATTGATATCTGGTATCTGTAATATGTACGAATGTGAGGTACACTCCATTGATATATGGTGTCTGTAATAGGTACCAATGTGAGGTGCACTCCATTGATATCTGGTGTCTGTAATAAGTACCAATGTAAGGTGCACTCCATTGATATCTGGTGTCTGTAATAGGTACCAATGTGAGGTGCACTCCATTGATATCTGGTGTCTGTAATAGGTACTAATGTGAGGTGCACTCCATTGATATCTGGTGTCTGTAATAGGTACCAATGAGAGGTGCACTCCATTGATATCTGGTGTCTGTAATAGGTACCAATGTGAGGTGCACTCCATTGATATCTGGTGTCTGTAATAGGTAACAATGTGAGGTGCACTCCATTGATATCTGGTGTCTGTAATAGGTACCAATGTGAGGTGCACTCCATTGATATCTGGTGTCTGTAATAGGTACCAATGTGAGGTGCACTCCATTGGTATCTGGTGTCTGTAATAGGTACCAATGTGAGGTGCACTCCATTGATATCTGGTGTCTGTAATAGGTACCAATGTCAGGTGCACTCCATTGGTATCTGGTGTCTGTAATAGGTAGCAATGTGAGGTGCACTCCATTGATATCTGGTGTCTGTAATAGGTACCAATGTGAGGTGCACTCCATTGGTATCTGGTGTCTGTAATAGGTACAAATGTGTGGTGCACTCCATTGGTATCTGGTGTCTGCAATAGGTACCAATGTGAGGTGCACTCCATTGATATCTGGTGTCTGTAATAGGTACCAATGTGAGGTGCACTCCATTGATATCTGGTGTCTGTAATAGGTACCAATGTGAGGTGCACTCCATTGATATCTGGTGTCTGTAATAGGTACCAATGTGAGGTGCACTCCATTGATATCTGGTGTCTGTAATAGGTACCAATGTGAGGTGCACTCCATTGATATCTGGTGTCTGTAATAGGTACCAATGTGAGGTGCACTCCATTGATATCTGGTGTCTGTAATAGGTACCAATGTGAGGTGCACTCCATTGATATCTGGTGTCTGTAATAGGTACCAATGTGAGGTGTACTCCATTGATATCTGGTGTCTGTAATAGGTACCAATGTAAGGTGCACTCCATTGATATCTGGTGTCTGTAATAGGTACCAATGTAAGGTGCACTCCATTGATATCTGGTGTCTGTAATAGGTACCAATGTGAGGTGCACTCCATTGATATCTGGTGTCTGTAATAGGTACCAATGTGAGGTGCACTCCATTGATATCTGGTGTCTGTAATAGGTACCAGTGTGAGGTGCACTCCATTAATATCTGGTGTCTGTAATAGGTACCAGTGTGAGGTGCACTCCATTGATATCTGGTGTCTGTAATAGGTACCAATGTGAGGTGCACTCCATTGATATCTGGTGTCTGTAATAGGTACCAATGTGAGGTGCACTCCATTGATATCTGGTGTCTGTAATAGGTACCAATATGAGGTGCACTCCATTGATATCTGGTGTCTGTAATAGGTACCAATGTGAGGTTCACTCCATTGATATCTGGTGTCTGTAATAAGTACCAATGTAAGGTGCACTCCATTGATATATGGTGTCTGTAATAGGTACTAATGTGAGGTGCACTCCATTGATATCTGGTGTCTGTAATAGGTACCAATGTGAGGTGCACTCCATTGATATCTGGTGTCTGTAATAGGTACCAATGTGAGGTGCACTCCATTGATATCTGGTGTCTGTAATAAGTACCAATGTAAGGTGCACTCCATTGATATCTGGTGTCTGTAATAGGTACCAATGTGAGGTGCACTCCATTGATATCTGGTGTCTGTAATAGGTACCAATGTGAGGTGCACTCCATTGATATCTGGTGTCTGTAATAGGTACCAGTGTGAGGTGCACTCCATTGATATCTGGTGTCTGTAATAGGTACCAATGTGAGGTGCACTCCATTGATATCTGGTGTCTGTAATAGGTACCAATGTGAGGTGCACTCCATTGATATCTGGTGTCTGTAATAGGTACCAATGTGAGGTGCACTCCATTGATATCTGGTGTCTGTAATAGGTACTAATGTGAGGTGCACTCCATTGATATCTGGTGTCTGTAATAGGTACCAATGAGAGGTGCACTCCATTGATATCTGGTGTCTGTAATAGGTACCAATGTGAGGTGCACTCCATTGGTATCTGGTGTCTGTAATAGGTACCAATGTGAGGTGCACTCCATTGATATCTGGTGTCTGTAATATGTACCAATGTGAGGTGCACTCCATTGATATCTGGTGTCTGTAATAGGTACCAATGTGTGGTGCACTCCATTGATATCTGGTGTCTGTAATAGGTACCAATGTGAGGTGCACTCCATTGATATCTGGTGTCTGTAATAGGTACCAATGTGAGGTGCCCTCCATTGATATCTGGTGTCTGTAATAGGTACCAATGTGAGGTGCACTCCATTGATATCTGGTGTCTGTAATAGGTACCAATGTGAGGTGTACTCTATTGATATCTGGTATCTGTAATATGTACGAATGTGAGGTACACTCCATTGATATATGGTGTCTGTAATAGGTACCAATGTGAGGTGCACTCCATTGATATCTGGTGTCTGTAATAAGTACCAATGTAAGGTGCACTCCATTGATATCTGGTGTCTGTAATAGATACCAATGTAAGGTGCACTCCATTGATATCTGGTGTCTGTAATAGGTACCAGTGTGAGGTGCACTCCATTGATATATGGTGTCTGTAATAGGTACCAATGTGAGGTGCACTCCGTTGATATCTGGTGTCTGTAATAGGTACCAGTGTGAGGTGCACTCCGTTGATATCTGGTGTCTGTAATAGGTACCAATGTGAGGTGCACTCCATTGATATCTGGTGTCTGTAATAGGTACCAATGTGAGGTGCACTCCATTGATATCTGGTGTCTGTAATAGGTACCAATATGAGGTGCACTCCATTGATATCTGCTGTCCGTAATATGTACCAGTGTGAGATGCATTCCATTGATATCTGGTGTCTGTAATAGGTACCAATGTGAGGTGCACTCCATTGATATCTGGTGTCTGTAATAGGTACCAATGTGAGGTGCACTCCATTGATATCTGGTGTCTGTAATAGGTACCAATGTGAGGTGCACTCCATTGATATCTGGTGTCTGTAATAGGTACCAAGGTGAGGTGCACTCCATTGATATCTGGTGTCTGTAATAGGTACCAATGTGAGGTGCACTCCATTGATATCTGGTGTCTGTAATAGGTACCAATGTGAGGTGCACTCCATTGATATCTGGTGTCTGTAATAGGTACCAATGTGAGGTGCACTCCATTGATATCTGGTATCTGTAATATGTACCAATGTGAGGTGCACTCCATTGGTATCTGGTGTCTGTAATAGGTACCAATGTGAGGTACACTCCATTGATATATGGTGTCTGTAATAGGTACCAATGTGAGGTGCACTCCATTGATATCTGGTGTCTGTAATAGGTACCAACGTGAGGTGCACTCCATTGATATCTGGTGTCTATAATAGGTACCAATGTGAGGTGTACTCCATTGATATCTGGTGTCTGTAATAGGTACCAATGTGAGGTGCACTGCATTGATATCTGGTGTCTGTAATAGGTACCAATGTGAGGTGCACTCCATTGATATCTGGTGTCTGTAATATGTACCAATGTGAGGTGCACTCCATTGATATCTGGTGTCTGTAATAGGTACCAATGTGTGGTGCACTCCATTGATATCTGGTGTCTGTAATAGGTACCAATGTGAGGTGCACTCCATTGATATCTGGTGTCTGTAATAGGTACCAATGTGAGGTGCCCTCCATTGATATCTGGTGTCTGTAATAGGTACCAATGTGAGGTGCACTCCATTGATATCTGGTGTCTGTAATAGGTATCAATGTGAGGTGTACTCTATTGATATCTGGTATCTGTAATATGTACGAATGTGAGGTACACTCCATTGATATATGGTGTCTGTAATAGGTACCAATGTGAGGTGCACTCCATTGATATCTGGTGTCTGTAATAAGTACCAATGTAAGGTGCACTCCATTGATATCTGGTGTCTGTAATAGGTACCAATGTGAGGTGCACTCCATTGATATCTGGTGTCTGTAATAGGTACTAATGTGAGGTGCACTCCATTGATATCTGGTGTCTGTAATAGGTACCAATGAGAGGTGCACTCCATTGATATCTGGTGTCTGTAATAGGTACCAATGTGAGGTGCACTCCATTGATATCTGGTGTCTGTAATAGGTAACAATGTGAGGTGCACTCCATTGATATCTGGTGTCTGTAATAGGTACCAATGTGAGGTGCACTCCATTGATATCTGGTGTCTGTAATAGGTACCAATGTGAGGTGCACTCCATTGGTATCTGGTGTCTGTAATAGGTACCAATGTGAGGTGCACTCCATTGATATCTGGTGTCTGTAATAGGTACCAATGTCAGGTGCACTCCATTGGTATCTGGTGTCTGTAATAGGTAGCAATGTGAGGTGCACTCCATTGATATCTGGTGTCTGTAATAGGTACCAATGTGAGGTGCACTCCATTGGTATCTGGTGTCTGTAATAGGTACAAATGTGTGGTGCACTCCATTGGTATCTGGTGTCTGCAATAGGTACCAATGTGAGGTGCACTCCATTGATATCTGGTGTCTGTAATAGGTACCAATGTGAGGTGCACTCCATTGATATCTGGTGTCTGTAATAGGTACCAATGTGAGGTGCACTCCATTGATATCTGGTGTCTGTAATAGGTACCAATGTGAGGTGCACTCCATTGATATCTGGTGTCTGTAATAGGTACCAATGTGAGGTGCACTCCATTGATATCTGGTGTCTGTAATAGGTACCAATGTGAGGTGCACTCCATTGATATCTGGTGTCTGTAATAGGTACCAATGTGAGGTGCACTCCATTGATATCTGGTGTCTGTAATAGGTACCAATGTGAGGTGTACTCCATTGATATCTGGTGTCTGTAATAGGTACCAATGTAAGGTGCACTCCATTGATATCTGGTGTCTGTAATAGGTACCAATGTAAGGTGCACTCCATTGATATCTGGTGTCTGTAATAGGTACCAATGTGAGGTGCACTCCATTGATATCTGGTGTCTGTAATAGGTACCAATGTGAGGTGCACTCCATTGATATCTGGTGTCTGTAATAGGTACCAGTGTGAGGTGCACTCCATTAATATCTGGTGTCTGTAATAGGTACCAGTGTGAGGTGCACTCCATTGATATCTGGTGTCTGTAATAGGTACCAATGTGAGGTGCACTCCATTGATATCTGGTGTCTGTAATAGGTACCAATGTGAGGTGCACTCCATTGATATCTGGTGTCTGTAATAGGTACCAATATGAGGTGCACTCCATTGATATCTGGTGTCTGTAATAGGTACCAATGTGAGGTGCACTCCATTGATATCTGGTGTCTGTAATAAGTACCAATGTAAGGTGCACTCCATTGATATCTGGTGTCTGTAATAGGTACCAATGTGAGGTGCACTCCATTGATATCTGGTGTCTGTAATAGGTACTAATGTGAGGTGCACTCCATTGATATCTGGTGTCTGTAATAGGTACCAATGAGAGGTGCACTCCATTGATATCTGGTGTCTGTAATAGGTACCAATGTGAGGTGCACTCCATTGATATCTGGTGTCTGTAATAGGTAACAATGTGAGGTGCACTCCATTGATATCTGGTGTCTGTAATAGGTACCAATGTGAGGTGCACTCCATTGATATCTGGTGTCTGTAATAGGTACCAATGTGAGGTGCACTCCATTGGTATCTGGTGTCTGTAATAGGTACCAATGTGAGGTGCACTCCATTGATATCTGGTGTCTGTAATAGGTACCAATGTCAGGTGCACTCCATTGGTATCTGGTGTCTGTAATAGGTAGCAATGTGAGGTGCACTCCATTGATATCTGGTGTCTGTAATAGGTACCAATGTGAGGTGCACTCCATTGGTATCTGGTGTCTGTAATAGGTACAAATGTGTGGTGCACTCCATTGGTATCTGGTGTCTGCAATAGGTACCAATGTGAGGTGCACTCCATTGATATCTGGTGTCTGTAATAGGTACCAATGTGAGGTGCACTCCATTGATATCTGGTGTCTGTAATAGGTACCAATGTGAGGTGCACTCCATTGATATCTGGTGTCTGTAATAGGTACCAATGTGAGGTGCACTCCATTGATATCTGGTGTCTGTAATAGGTACCAATGTGAGGTGCACTCCATTGATATCTGGTGTCTGTAATAGGTACCAATGTGAGGTGCACTCCATTGATATCTGGTGTCTGTAATAGGTACCAATGTGAGGTGCACTCCATTGATATCTGGTGTCTGTAATAGGTACCAATGTGAGGTGTACTCCATTGATATCTGGTGTCTGTAATAGGTACCAATGTAAGGTGCACTCCATTGATATCTGGTGTCTGTAATAGGTACCAATGTAAGGTGCACTCCATTGATATCTGGTGTCTGTAATAGGTACCAATGTGAGGTGCACTCCATTGATATCTGGTGTCTGTAATAGGTACCAATGTGAGGTGCACTCCATTGATATCTGGTGTCTGTAATAGGTACCAGTGTGAGGTGCACTCCATTAATATCTGGTGTCTGTAATAGGTACCAGTGTGAGGTGCACTCCATTGATATCTGGTGTCTGTAATAGGTACCAATGTGAGGTGCACTCCATTGATATCTGGTGTCTGTAATAGGTACCAATGTGAGGTGCACTCCATTGATATCTGGTGTCTGTAATAGGTACCAATATGAGGTGCACTCCATTGATATCTGGTGTCTGTAATAGGTACTAATGTGAGGTGCACTCCATTGATATCTGGTGTCTGTAATAGGTACCAATGGGAGGTGCACTCCATTGATATCTGGTGTCTGTAATAGGTACCAATGTGAGGTGCACTCCATTGATATCTGGTGTCTGTAATAGGTACCAATGTGAGGTGCACTCCATTGATATCTGGTGTCTGTAATAGGTACTAATGTGAAGTGTACTCCATTGATATCTGGTGTCCGTAATAGGTACCAATATGAGGTGCACTCCATTGATATCTGGTGTCTGTAATAGGTACCAATGTGAGGTGCACTCCATTGATATCTGGTGTCTGTAATAGGTACCAATGTGAGGTGCACTCCATTGATATCTGGTATCTGTAATATGTACCAATGTGAGGTGCACTGCATTGATATCTGGTGTCTGTAATAGGTACCAATGTGAGGTGCACTCCATTGATATCTGGTGTCTGTAATATGTACCAATGTGAGGTGCACTCCATTGATATCTGGTGTCTGTAATAGGTACCAATGTGTGGTGCACTCCATTGATATCTGGTGTCTGTAATAGGTACCAATGTGAGGTGCACTCCATTGATATCTGGTGTCTGTAATAGGTACCAATGTGAGGTGCCCTCCATTGATATCTGGTGTCTGTAATAGGTACCAATGTGAGGTGCACTCCATTGATATCTGGTGTCTGTAATAGGTATCAATGTGAGGTGTACTCTATTGATATCTGGTATCTGTAATATGTACGAATGTGAGGTACACTCCATTGATATATGGTGTCTGTAATAGGTACCAATGTGAGGTGCACTCCATTGATATCTGGTGTCTGTAATAAGTACCAATGTAAGGTGCACTCCATTGATATCTGGTGTCTGTAATAGGTACCAATGTGAGGTGCACTCCATTGATATCTGGTGTCTGTAATAGGTACCAATGTGAGGTGCACTCCATTGATATCTGGTGTCTGTAATAGGTACCAGTGTGAGGTGCACTCCATTGATATCTGGTGTCTGTAATAGGTACCAGTGTGAGGTGCACTCCATTGATATCTGGTGTCTGTAATAGGTACCAATGTGAGGTGCACTCCATTGATATCTGGTGTCTGTAATAGGTACCAATGTGAGGTGCACTCCATTGATATCTGGTGTCTGTAATAGGTACCAATGTGAGGTGCACTCCATTGATATCTGGTGTCTGTAATAGGTACTAATGTGAGGTGCACTCCATTGATATCTGGTGTCTGTAATAGGTACCAATGAGAGGTGCACTCCATTGATATCTGGTGTCTGTAATAGGTACCAATGTGAGGTGCACTCCATTGATATCTGGTGTCTGTAATAGGTAACAATGTGAGGTGCACTCCATTGATATCTGGTGTCTGTAATAGGTACCAATGTGAGGTGCACTCCATTGATATCTGGTGTCTGTAATAGGTACCAATGTGAGGTGCACTCCATTGGTATCTGGTGTCTGTAATAGGTACCAATGTGAGGTGCACTCCATTGATATCTGGTGTCTGTAATAGGTACCAATGTCAGGTGCACTCCATTGGTATCTGGTGTCTGTAATAGGTAGCAATGTGAGGAGCACTCCATTGATATCTGGTGTCTGTAATAGGTACCAATGTGAGGTGCACTCCATTGGTATCTGGTGTCTGTAATAGGTACAAATGTGAGGTGCACTCCATTGGTATCTGGTGTCTGCAATAGGTACCAATGTGAGGTGCACTCCATTGATATCTGGTGTCTGTAATAGGTACCAATGTGAGGTGCACTCCATTGATATCTGGTGTCTGTAATAGGTACCAATGTGAGGTGCACTCCATTGATATCTGGTGTCTGTAATAGGTACCAATGTGAGGTGCACTCCATTGATATCTGGTGTCTGTAATAGGTACCAATGTGAGGTGCACTCCATTGATATCTGGTGTCTGTAATAGGTACCAATGTGAGGTGCACTCCATTGATATCTGGTGTCTGTAATAGGTACCAATGTGAGGTGCACTCCATTGATATCTGGTGTCTGTAATAGGTACCAATGTGAGGTGTACTCCATTGATATCTGGTGTCTGTAATAGGTACCAATGTAAGGTGCACTCCATTGATATCTGGTGTCTGTAATAGGTACCAATGTAAGGTGCACTCCATTGATATCTGGTGTCTGTAATAGGTACCAATGTGAGGTGCACTCCATTGATATCTGGTGTCTGTAATAGGTACCAATGTGAGGTGCACTCCATTGATATCTGGTGTCTGTAATAGGTACCAGTGTGAGGTGCACTCCATTAATATCTGGTGTCTGTAATAGGTACCAGTGTGAGGTGCACTCCATTGATATCTGGTGTCTGTAATAGGTACCAATGTGAGGTGCACTCCATTGATATCTGGTGTCTGTAATAGGTACCAATGTGAGGTGCACTCCATTGATATCTGGTGTCTGTAATAGGTACCAATATGAGGTGCACTCCATTGATATCTGGTGTCTGTAATAGGTACTAATGTGAGGTGCACTCCATTGATATCTGGTGTCTGTAATAGGTACCAATGGGAGGTGCACTCCATTGATATCTGGTGTCTGTAATAGGTACCAATGTGAGGTGCACTCCATTGATATCTGGTGTCTGTAATAGGTACCAATGTGAGGTGCACTCCATTGATATCTGGTGTCTGTAATAGGTACTAATGTGAAGTGTACTCCATTGATATCTGGTGTCCGTAATAGGTACCAATATGAGGTGCACTCCATTGATATCTGGTGTCTGTAATAGGTACCAATGTGAGGTGCACTCCATTGATATCTGGTGTCTGTAATAGGTACCAATGTGAGGTGCACTCCATTGATATCTGGTGTTTGTAATAGGTACCAATGTGAGGTGCACTCCATTGATATCTGGTGTCTGTAATAGGTACCAATGTGAGGTGCACTCCATTGATATCTGGTGTCTGTAATAGGTACCAATGTGAGGTGCACTCCATTGATATCTGGTGTCTGTAATAGGTACCAATGTGAGGTGCACTCCATTGGTATCTGGTGTCTGTAATAGGTACCAATGTGAGGTACACTCCATTGATATATGGTGTCTGTAATACGTACAAATGTAAGGTGCACTCCATTGATATCTGGTGTCTGTAATAGGTACCAATGTGAGGTTCACTCCATTGATATATGGTGTCTGTAATAGGTACCAATGTGAGGTGCACTCCATTGATATCTGGTGTCTGTAATAGGTACCAATGTGAGGTGCACTCCATTGATATCTAGTGTCTGTAATAGGTACCAATGTGAGGTACACTCCATTGATATCTGGTGTCTGTAATAGGTACCAATGTGAGGTACACTCAATTGATATCTGGTGTCTGTAATAGGTACCAATGTGAGGTGCACTCCATTGATATCTGGTGTCTGTAATAGGTACCAATGTGAGGTGCACTCCATTAATATCTGGTGTCTGTAATAGGTACCAATATGAGGTGCACTCCATTGATATCTGGTGTCTGTAATAGGTACCAATGTGAGGTGCACTCCATTGATATATGGTGTCTGTAATAGGTACTAATGTGAGGTGCACTCCATTGATATCTGGTGTCTGTAATAGGTACCAATGTGAGGTGCACTCCATTGATATCTGGTGTCTGTAATAGGTACCAATGTGAGGTGCACTCCATTGATATCTGGTGTCTGTAATAAGTACCAATGTAAGGTGCACTCCATTGATATCTGGTGTCTGTAATAGGTACCAATGTGAGGTGCACTCCATTGATATCTGGTGTCTGTAATAGGTACCAATGTGAGGTGCACTCCATTGATATCTGGTGTCTGTAATAGGTACCAGTGTGAGGTGCACTCCATTGATATCTGGTGTCTGTAATAGGTACCAATGTGAGGTGCACTCCATTGATATCTGGTGTCTGTAATAGGTACCAATGTGAGGTGCACTCCATTGATATCTGGTGTCTGTAATAGGTACCAATGTGAGGTGCACTCCATTGATATCTGGTGTCTGTAATAGGTACTAATGTGAGGTGCACTCCATTGATATCTGGTGTCTGTAATAGGTACCAATGAGAGGTGCACACCATTGATATCTGGTGTCTGTAATAGGTACCAATGTGAGGTGCACTCCATTGATATCTGGTGTCTGTAATAGGTAACAATGTGAGGTGCACTCCATTGATATCTGGTGTCTGTAATAGGTACCAATGTGAGGTGCACTCCATTGATATCTGGTGTCTGTAATAGGTACCAATGTGAGGTGCACTCCATTGGTATCTGGTGTCTGTAATAGGTACCAATGAGAGGTGCACTCCATTGATATCTGGTGTCTGTAATAGGTACCAATGTCAGGTGCACTCCATTGATATCTGGTGTCTGTAATAGGTAACAATGTGAGGTGCACTCCATTGATATCTGGTGTCTGTAATAGGTACCAATGTGAGGTGCACTCCATTGATATCTGGTGTCTGTAATAGGTACCAATATGAGGTGCACTCCATTGATATCTGGTGTCTGTAATAGGTACTAATGTGAGGTGCACTCCATTGATATCTGGTGTCTGTAATAGGTACTAATGAGAGGTGCACTCCATTGATATCTGGTGTCTGTAATAGGTACCAATGTGAGGTGCACTCCATTGATATCTGGTGTCTGTAATAGGTACCAATGTGAGGTGCACTCCATTGATATCTGGTGTCTGTAATAGGTACTAATGTGAAGTGTACTCCATTGATATCTGGTGTCCGTAATAGGTACCAATATGAGGTGCTCTCCATTGATATCTGGTGTCTGTAATAGGTACCAATGTGAGGTGCACTCCATTGATATCTGGTGTCTGTAATAGGTACCAATGTGAGGTGCACTCCATTGATATCTGGTGTTTGTAATAGGTACCAATGTGAGGTGCACTCCATTGATATCTGGTGTCTGTAATAGGTACCAATGTGAGGTGCACACCATTGATATCTGGTGTCTGTAATAGGTACCAATGTGAGGTGCACTCCATTGAAATCTGGTGTCTGTAATAGGTACCAATGTGAGGTGCACTCCATTGGTATCTGGTGTCTGTAATAGGTACCAATGTGAGGTACACTCCATTGATATATGGTGTCTGTAATACGTACAAATGTAAGGTGCACTCCATTGATATCTGGTGTCTGTAATAAGTACCAATGTGAGGTGCACTCCATTGATATATGGTGTCTGTAATAGGTACCAATGTGAGGTGCACTCCATTGATATCTGGTGTCTGTAATAGGTACCAATGTGAGGTGCACTCCATTGATATCTGGTGTCTGTAATAGGTACCAATGTGAGGTGCACTCCATTGATATCTGGTGTCTGTAATAGGTACCAATGTGAGGTACACTCCATTGATATCTGGTGTCTGTAATAGGTACCAATGTGAGGTGCACTCCATTGATATCTGGTGTCTGTAATAGGTACCAATGTGAGGTGCACTCCATTAATATCTGGTGTCTGTAATAGGTACCAATATGAGGTGCACTCCATTGATATCTGGTGTCTGTAATAGGTACAAATGTGAGGTGCACTCCATTGATATCTGGTGTCTGTAATAGGTACCAATGTGAGGTGCACTCCATTGATATCTGGTGTCTGTAATAGGTACCAATGTGAGGTGCACTCCATTGATATCTGGTGTCTGTAATAGGTACCAATGTGAGGTGCACTCCATTGATATCTGGTGTCTGTATTAGGTACCAGTGTGAGGTGCACTCCATTGATATCTGGTGTCTGTAATAGGTATCAATGTGAGGTGTACTCCATTCATATCTGGTGTCTGTAATAGGTACCAATGTGAGGTGCACTCCATTGATATCTGGTGTCTGTAATAGGTACCAATGTGAGGTGCACTCCATTGATATATGGTGTCTGTAATAGGTACTAATGTGAGGTGCACTCCATTGATATCTGGTGTCTGTAATAGGTACCAATGTGAGGTGCACTCCATTGGTATCTGGTGTCTGTAATAGGTACCAATGAGAGGTGCACTCCATTGATATCTGGTGTCTGTAATAGGTACCAATGTGAGGTGCACTCCATTGATATCTGGTGTCTGTAATAGGTAACAATGTGAGGTGCACTCCATTGATATCTGGTGTCTGTAATAGGTACCAATGTGAGGTGCACTCCATTGATATCTGGTGTCTGTAATAGGTACCAATATGAGGTGCACTCCATTGATATCTGGTGTCTGTAATAGGTACTAATGTGAGGTGCACTCCATTGATATCTGGTGTCTGTAATAGGTACTAATGAGAGGTGCACTCCATTGATATCTGGTGTCTGTAATAGGTACCAATGTGAGGTGCACTCCATTGATATCTGGTGTCTGTAATAGGTACCAATGTGAGGTGCACTCCATTGATATCTGGTGTCTGTAATAGGTACTAATGTGAAGTGTACTCCATTGATATCTGGTGTCCGTAATAGGTACCAATATGAGGTGCTCTCCATTGATATCTGGTGTCTGTAATAGGTACCAATGTGAGGTGCACTCCATTGATATCTGGTGTCTGTAATAGGTACCAATGTGAGGTGCACTCCATTGATATCTGGTGTTTGTAATAGGTACCAATGTGAGGTGCACTCCATTGATATCTGGTGTCTGTAATAGGTACCAATGTGAGGTGCACACCATTGATATCTGGTGTCTGTAATAGGTACCAATGTGAGGTGCACTCCATTGAAATCTGGTGTCTGTAATAGGTACCAATGTGAGGTGCACTCCATTGGTATCTGGTGTCTGTAATAGGTACCAATGTGAGGTACACTCCATTGATATATGGTGTCTGTAATACGTACAAATGTAAGGTGCACTCCATTGATATCTGGTGTCTGTAATAAGTACCAATGTGAGGTGCACTCCATTGATATATGGTGTCTGTAATAGGTACCAATGTGAGGTGCACTCCATTGATATCTGGTGTCTGTAATAGGTACCAATGTGAGGTGCACTCCATTGATATCTGGTGTCTGTAATAGGTACCAATGTGAGGTGCACTCCATTGATATCTGGTGTCTGTAATAGGTACCAATGTGAGGTACACTCCATTGATATCTGGTGTCTGTAATAGGTACCAATGTGAGGTGCACTCCATTGATATCTGGTGTCTGTAATAGGTACCAATGTGAGGTGCACTCCATTAATATCTGGTGTCTGTAATAGGTACCAATATGAGGTGCACTCCATTGATATCTGGTGTCTGTAATAGGTACAAATGTGAGGTGCACTCCATTGATATCTGGTGTCTGTAATAGGTACCAATGTGAGGTGCACTCCATTGATATCTGGTGTCTGTAATAGGTACCAATGTGAGGTGCACTCCATTGATATCTGGTGTCTGTAATAGGTACCAATGTGAGGTGCACTCCATTGATATCTGGTGTCTGTATTAGGTACCAGTGTGAGGTGCACTCCATTGATATCTGGTGTCTGTAATAGGTATCAATGTGAGGTGTACTCCATTCATATCTGGTGTCTGTAATAGGTACCAATGTGAGGTGCACTCCATTGATATCTGGTGTCTGTAATAGGTACCAATGTGAGGTGCACTCCATTGATATATGGTGTCTGTAATAGGTACTAATGTGAGGTGCACTCCATTGATATCTGGTGTCTGTAATAGGTACCAATGTGAGGTGCACTCCATTGATATCTGGTGTCTGTAATAGGTACCAATGTGAGGTGCACTCCATTGATATCTGGTGTCTGTAATAAGTACCAATGTAAGGTGCACTCCATTGATATCTGGTGTCTGTAATAGGTACCAATGTGAGGTGCACTCCATTGATATCTGGTGTCTGTAATAGGTACCAATGTGAGGTGCACTCCATTGATATCTGGTGTCTGTAATAGGTACCAGTGTGAGGTGCACTCCATTGATATCTGGTGTCTGTAATAGGTACCAATGTGAGGTGCACTCCATTGATATCTGGTGTCTGTAATAGGTACCAATGTGAGGTGCACTCCATTGATATCTGGTGTCTGTAATAGGTACCAATGTGAGGTGCACTCCATTGATATCTGGTGTCTGTAATAGGTACTAATGTGAGGTGCACTCCATTGATATCTGGTGTCTGTAATAGGTACCAATGAGAGGTGCACTCCATTGATATCTGGTGTCTGTAATAGGTACCAATGTGAGGTGCACTCCATTGATATCTGGTGTCTGTAATAGGTACCAATGTGAGGTGCACTCCATTGATATCTGGTGTCTGTAATAGGTACCAATGTGAGGTACACTCCATTGATATCTGGTGTCTGTAATAGGTACCAATGTGAGGTGCACTCCATTGATATCTGGTGTCTGTAATAGGTACCAATGTGAGGTGCACTCCATTAATATCTGGTGTCTGTAATAGGTACCAATATGAGGTGCACTCCATTGATATCTGGTGTCTGTAATAGGTACTAATGTGAGGTGCACTCCATTGATATCTGGTGTCTGTAATAGGTACCAATGTGAGGTGCACTCCATTGATATCTGGTGTCTGTAATAGGTACCAATGTGAGGTGCACTCCATTGATATCTGGTGTCTGTAATAAGTACCAATGTAAGGTGCACTCCATTGATATCTGGTGTCTGTAATAGGTACCAATGTGAGGTGCACTCCATTGATATCTGGTGTCTGTAATAGGTACCAATGTGAGGTGCACTCCATTGATATCTGGTGTCTGTAATAGGTACCAGTGTGAGGTGCACTCCATTAATATCTGGTGTCTGTAATGGGTACCAGTGTGAGGTGCACTCCATTGATATCTGGTGTCTGTAATAGGTACCAATGTGAGGTGCACTCCATTGATATCTGGTGTCTGTAATAGGTACCAATGTGAGGTGCACTCCATTGATATCTGGTGTCTGTAATAGGTACCAATATGAGGTGCACTCCATTGATATCTGGTGTCTGTAATAGGTACTAATGTGAGGTGCACTCCATTGATATCTGGTGTCTGTAATAGGTACCAATGAGAGGTGCACTCCATTGATATCTGGTGTCTGTAATAGGTACCAATGTGAGGTGCACTCCATTGATATCTGGTGTCTGTAATAGGTACCAATGTGAGGTGCACTCCATTGATATCTGGTGTCTGTAATAGGTACTAATGTGAAGTGTACTCCATTGATATCTGGTGTCCGTAATAGGTACCAATATGAGGTGCTCTCCATTGATATCTGGTGTCTGTAATAGGTACCAATGTGAGGTGCACTCCATTGATATCTGGTGTCTGTAATAGGTACCAATGTGAGGTGCACTCCATTGATATCTGGTGTTTGTAATAGGTACCAATGTGAGGTGCACTCCATTGATATCTGGTGTCTGTAATAGGTACCAATGTGAGGTGCACACCATTGATATCTGGTGTCTGTAATAGGTACCAATGTGAGGTGCACTCCATTGAAATCTGGTGTCTGTAATAGGTACCAATGTGAGGTGCACTCCATTGGTATCTGGTGTCTGTAATAGGTACCAATGTGAGGTACACTCCATTGATATATGGTGTCTGTAATACGTACAAATGTAAGGTGCACTCCATTGATATCTGGTGTCTGTAATAAGTACCAATGTGAGGTGCACTCCATTGATATATGGTGTCTGTAATAGGTACCAATGTGAGGTGCACTCCATTGATATCTGGTGTCTGTAATAGGTACCAATGTGAGGTGCACTCCATTGATATCTGGTGTCTGTAATAGGTACCAATGTGAGGTGCACTCCATTGATATCTGGTGTCTGTAATAGGTACCAATGTGAGGTACACTCCATTGATATCTGGTGTCTGTAATAGGTACCAATGTGAGGTGCACTCCATTGATATCTGGTGTCTGTAATAGGTACCAATGTGAGGTGCACTCCATTAATATCTGGTGTCTGTAATAGGTACCAATATGAGGTGCACTCCATTGATATCTGGTGTCTGTAATAGGTACAAATGTGAGGTGCACTCCATTGATATCTGGTGTCTGTAATAGGTACCAATGTGAGGTGCACTCCATTGATATCTGGTGTCTGTAATAGGTACCAATGTGAGGTGCACTCCATTGATATCTGGTGTCTGTAATAGGTACCAATGTGAGGTGCACTCCATTGATATCTGGTGTCTGTAATAGGTACCAATGTGAGGTGCACTCCATTGATATCTGGTGTCTGTATTAGGTACCAGTGTGAGGTGCACTCCATTGATATCTGGTGTCTGTAATAGGTATCAATGTGAGGTGTACTCCATTCATATCTGGTGTCTGTAATAGGTACCAATGTGAGGTGCACTCCATTGATATCTGGTGTCTGTAATAGGTACCAATGTGAGGTGCACTCCATTGATATATGGTGTCTGTAATAGGTACTAATGTGAGGTGCACTCCATTGATATCTGGTGTCTGTAATAGGTACCAATGTGAGGTGCACTCCATTGATATCTGGTGTCTGTAATAGGTACCAATGTGAGGTGCACTCCATTGATATCTGGTGTCTGTAATAAGTACCAATGTAAGGTGCACTCCATTGATATCTGGTGTCTGTAATAGGTACCAATGTGAGGTGCACTCCATTGATATCTGGTGTCTGTAATAGGTACCAATGTGAGGTGCACTCCATTGATATCTGGTGTCTGTAATAGGTACCAGTGTGAGGTGCACTCCATTGATATCTGGTGTCTGTAATAGGTACCAATGTGAGGTGCACTCCATTGATATCTGGTGTCTGTAATAGGTACCAATGTGAGGTGCACTCCATTGATATCTGGTGTCTGTAATAGGTACCAATGTGAGGTGCACTCCATTGATATCTGGTGTCTGTAATAGGTACTAATGTGAGGTGCACTCCATTGATATCTGGTGTCTGTAATAGGTACCAATGAGAGGTGCACTCCATTGATATCTGGTGTCTGTAATAGGTACCAATGTGAGGTGCACTCCATTGATATCTGGTGTCTGTAATAGGTACCAATGTGAGGTGCACTCCATTGATATCTGGTGTCTGTAATAGGTACCAATGTGAGGTGCACTCCATTGGTATCTGGTGTCTGTAATAGGTATCAATGTGAGGTGCACTCCATTGATATCTGGTGTCTGTAATAGGTACCAATGTGAGGTGCACTCCATTGATATCTGGTGTCTGTAATAGGTACCAATGTGAGGTGCACTCCATTGATATCTGGTGTCTGTAATAGGTACCAATGTGAGGTACACTCCATTGATATCTGGTGTCTGTAATAGGTACCAATGTGAGGTGCACTCCATTGATATCCGGTGTCTGTAATAGGTACCAATGTGAGGTGCACTCCATTAATATCTGGTGTCTGTAATAGGTACCAATATGAGGTGCACTCCATTGATATCTGGTGTCTGTAATAGGTACAAATGTGAGGTGCACTCCATTGATATCTGGTGTCTGTAATAGGTACCAATGTGAGGTGCACTCCATTGATATCTGGTGTCTGTAATAGGTACCAATGTGAGGTGCACTCCATTGATATCTGGTGTCTGTAATAGGTACCAATGTGAGGTGCACTCCATTGATATCTGGTGTCTGTAATAGGTACCAATGTGAGGTGCACTCCATTGATATCTGGTGTCTGTATTAGGTACCAGTGTGAGGTGCACTCCATTGATATCTGGTGTCTGTAATAGGTATCAATGTGAGGTGTACTCCATTCATATCTGGTGTCTGTAATAGGTACCAATGTGAGGTGCACTCCATTGATATCCGGTGTCTGTAATAGGTACCAATGTGAGGTGCACTCCATTAATATCTGGTGTCTGTAATAGGTACCAATGTGAGGTGCACTCCATTGATATCTGGTGTCTGTAATAGGTACCAATGTGAGGTGCACTCCATTGATATATGGTGTCTGTAATAGGTACTAATGTGAGGTGCACTCCATTGATATCTGGTGTCTGTAATAGGTACCAATGTGAGGTGCACTCCATTGATATCTGGTGTCTGTAATAGGTACCAATGTGAGGTGCACTCCATTGATATCTGGTGTCTGTAATAAGTACCAATGTAAGGTGCACTCCATTGATATCTGGTGTCTGTAATAGGTACCAATGTGAGGTGCACTCCATTGATATCTGGTGTCTGTAATAGGTACCAATGTGAGGTGCACTCCATTGATATCTGGTGTCTGTAATAGGTACCAGTGTGAGGTGCACTCCATTGATATCTGGTGTCTGTAATAGGTACCAATGTGAGGTGCACTCCATTGATATCTGGTGTCTGTAATAGGTACCAATGTGAGGTGCACTCCATTGATATCTGGTGTCTGTAATAGGTACCAATGTGAGGTGCACTCCATTGATATCTGGTGTCTGTAATAGGTACTAATGTGAGGTGCACTCCATTGATATCTGGTGTCTGTAATAGGTACCAATGAGAGGTGCACACCATTGATATCTGGTGTCTGTAATAGGTACCAATGTGAGGTGCACTCCATTGATATCTGGTGTCTGTAATAGGTAACAATGTGAGGTGCACTCCATTGATATCTGGTGTCTGTAATAGGTACCAATGTGAGGTGCACTCCATTGATATCTGGTGTCTGTAATAGGTACCAATGTGAGGTGCACTCCATTGGTATCTGGTGTCTGTAATAGGTACCAATGAGAGGTGCACTCCATTGATATCTGGTGTCTGTAATAGGTACCAATGTGAGGTGCACTCCATTGATATCTGGTGTCTGTAATAGGTAACAATGTGAGGTGCACTCCATTGATATCTGGTGTCTGTAATAGGTACCAATGTGAGGTGCACTCCATTGATATCTGGTGTCTGTAATAGGTACCAATGTGAGGTGCACTCCATTGGTATCTGGTGTCTGTAATAGGTACCAATGTGAGGTGCACTCCATTGATATCTGGTGTCTGTAATAGGTACCAATGTCAGGTGCACTCCATTGGTATCTGGTGTCTGTAATAGGTAGCAATGTGAGGTGCACTCCATTGATATCTGGTGTCTGTAATAGGTACCAATGTGAGGTGCACTCCATTGGTATCTGGTGTCTGTAATAGGTACAAATGTGAGGTGCACTCCATTGGTATCTGGTGTCTGTAATAGGTACCAATGTGAGGTGCACTCCATTGATATCTGGTGTCTGCAATAGGTACCAATGTGAGGTGCACTCCATTGATATCTGGTGTCTGTAATAGGTACCAATGTGAGGTGCACTCCATTGATATCTGGTGTCTGTAATAGGTACCAGTGTGAGTTGCACTCCATTAATATCTGGTGTCTGTAATAGGTACCAGTGTGAGGTGCACTCCATTGATATCTGGTGTCTGTAATAGGTACCAATGTGAGGTGCACTCCATTGATATCTGGTGTCTGTAATAGGTACCAATGTGAGGTGCACTCCATTGATATCTGGTGTCTGTAATAGGTACCAATATGAGGTGCACTCCATTGATATCTGGTGTCTGTAATAGGTACTGATGTGAGGTGCACTCCATTGATATCTGGTGTCTGTAATAGGTACCAATGAGAGGTGCACTCCATTGATATCTGGTGTCTGTAATAGGTACCAATGTGAGGTGCACTCCATTGATATCTGGTGTCTGTAATAGGTACCAATGTGAGGTACACTCCATTGATATCTGGTGTCTGTAATAGGTACCAATGTGAGGTGCACTCCATTGATATCTGGTGTCTGTAATAGGTACCAATGTGAGGTGCACTCCATTAATATCTGGTGTCTGTAATAGGTACCAATATGAGGTGCACTCCATTGATATCTGGTGTCTGTAATAGGTACTAATGTGAGGTGCACTCCATTGATATCTGGTGTCTGTAATAGGTACCAATGTGAGGTGCACTCCATTGATATCTGGTGTCTGTAATAGGTACCAATGTGAGGTGCACTCCATTGATATCTGGTGTCTGTAATAAGTACCAATGTAAGGTGCACTCCATTGATATCTGGTGTCTGTAATAGGTACCAATGTGAGGTGCACTCCATTGATATCTGGTGTCTGTAATAGGTACCAATGTGAGGTGCACTCCATTGATATCTGGTGTCTGTAATAGGTACCAGTGTGAGGTGCACTCCATTGATATCTGGTGTCTGTAATAGGTACCAATGTGAGGTGCACTCCATTGATATCTGGTGTCTGTAATAGGTACCAATGCGAGGTGCACTCCATTGATATCTGGTGTCTGTAATAGGTACTAATGTGAGGTGCACTCCATTGATATCTGGTGTCTGTAATAGGTACCAATGAGAGGTGCACACCATTAATATCTGGTGTCTGTAATAGGTACCAATGTGAGGTGCACTCCATTGATATCTGGTGTCTGTAATAGGTAACAATGTGAGGTGCACTCCATTGATATCTGGTGTCTGTAATAGGTACCAATGTGAGGTGCACTCCATTGATATCTGGTGTCTGTAATAGGTACCAATGTGAGGTGCACTCCATTGGTATCTGGTGTCTGTAATAGGTACCAATGAGAGGTGCACTCCATTGATATCTGGTGTCTGTAATAGGTACCAATGTGAGGTGCACTCCATTGATATCTGGTGTCTGTAATAGGTAACAATGTGAGGTGCACTCCATTGATATCTGGTGTCTGTAATAGGTACCAATGTGAGGTGCACTCCATTGATATCTGGTGTCTGTAATAGGTACCAATGTGAGGTGCACTCCATTGGTATCTGGTGTCTGTAATAGGTACCAATGTGAGGTGCACTCCATTGATATCTGGTGTCTGTAATAGGTACCAATGTCAGGTGCACTCCATTGGTATCTGGTGTCTGTAATAGGTAGCAATGTGAGGTGCACTCCATTGATATCTGGTGTCTGTAATAGGTACCAATGTGAGGTGCACTCCATTGGTATCTGGTGTCTGTAATAGGTACAAATGTGAGGTGCACTCCATTGGTATCTGGTGTCTGTAATAGGTACCAATGTGAGGTGCACTCCATTGATATCTGGTGTCTGCAATAGGTACCAATGTGAGGTGCACTCCATTGATATCTGGTGTCTGTAATAGGTACCAATGTGAGGTGCACTCCATTGATATCTGGTGTCTGTAATAGGTACCAATGTGAGGTGCACTCCATTGATATCTGGTGTCTGTAATAGGTACCAGTGTGAGGTGCACTCCATTAATATCTGGTGTCTGTAATAGGTACCAGTGTGAGGTGCACTCCATTGATATCTGGTGTCTGTAATAGGTACCAATGTGAGGTGCACTCCATTGATATCTGGTGTCTGTAATAGGTACCAATGTGAGGTGCACTCCATTGATATCTGGTGTCTGTAATAGGTACCAATATCAGGTGCACTCCATTGATATCTGGTGTCTGTAATAGGTACTAATGTGAGGTGCACTCCATTGATATCTGGTGTCTGTAATAGGTACCAATGAGAGGTGCACTCCATTGATATCTGGTGTCTGTAATAGGTACCAATGTGAGGTGCACTCCATTGATATCTGGTGTCTGTAATAGGTACCAATGTGAGGTGCACTCCATTGATATCTGGTGTCTGTAATAGGTACTAATGTGAAGTGTACTCCATTGATATCTGGTGTCCGTAATAGGTACCAATATGAGGTGCTCTCCATTGATATCTGGTGTCTGTAATAGGTACCAATGTGAGGTGCACTCCATTGATATCTGGTGTCTGTAATAGGTACCAATGTGAGGTGCACTCCATTGATATCTGGTGTTTGTAATAGGTACCAATGTGAGGTGCACTCCATTGATATCTGGTGTCTGTAATAGGTACCAATGTGAGGTGCACACCATTGATATCTGGTGTCTGTAATAGGTACCAATGTGAGGTGCACTCCATTGATATCTGGTGTCTGTAATAGGTACCAATGTGAGGTGCACTCCATTGGTATCTGGTGTCTGTAATAGGTACCAATGTGAGGTACACTCCATTGATATATGGTGTCTGTAATACGTACAAATGTAAGGTGCACTCCATTGATATCTGGTGTCTGTAATAAGTACCAATGTGAGGTGCACTCCATTGATATATGGTGTCTGTAATAGGTACCAATGTGAGGTGCACTCGATTGATATCTGGTGTCTGTAATAGGTACCAATGTGAGGTGCACTCCATTGATATCTGGTGTCTGTAATAGGTACCAATGTGAGGTGCACTCCATTGATATCTGGTGTCTGTAATAGGTACCAATGTGAGGTGCACTCCATTGATATCTGGTGTCTGTAATAGGTACCAATGTGAGGTGCACTCCATTGATATCTGGTGTCTGTATTAGGTACCAGTGTGAGGTGCACTCCATTGATATCTGGTGTCTGTAATAGGTATCAATGTGAGGTGTACTCCATTCATATCTGGTGTCTGTAATAGGTACCAATGTGAGGTGCACTCCATTGATATCTGGTGTCTGTAATAGGTACCAATGTGAGGTGCACTCCATTGATATATGGTGTCTGTAATAGGTACTAATGTGAGGTGCACTCCATTGATATCTGGTGTCTGTAATAGGTACCAATGTGAGGTGCACTCCATTGATATCTGGTGTCTGTAATAGGTACCAATGTGAGGTGCACTCCATTGATATCTGGTGTCTGTAATAAGTACCAATGTAAGGTGCACTCCATTGATATCTGGTGTCTGTAATAGGTACCAATGTGAGGTGCACTCCATTGATATCTGGTGTCTGTAATAGGTACCAATGTGAGGTGCACTCCATTGATATCTGGTGTCTGTAATAGGTACCAGTGTGAGGTGCACTCCATTGATATCTGGTGTCTGTAATAGGTACCAATGTGAGGTGCACTCCATTGATATCTGGTGTCTGTAATAGGTACCAATGTGAGGTGCACTCCATTGATATCTGGTGTCTGTAATAGGTACCAATGTGAGGTGCACTCCATTGATATCTGGTGTCTGTAATAGGTACTAATGTGAGGTGCACTCCATTGATATCTGGTGTCTGTAATAGGTACCAATGAGAGGTGCACTCCATTGATATCTGGTGTCTGTAATAGGTACCAATGTGAGGTGCACTCCATTGATATCTGGTGTCTGTAATAGGTACCAATGTGAGGTGCACTCCATTGATATCTGGTGTCTGTAATAGGTACCAATGTGAGGTGCACTCCATTGGTATCTGGTGTCTGTAATAGGTATCAATGTGAGGTGCACTCCATTGATATCTGGTGTCTGTAATAGGTACCAATGTGAGGTGCACTCCATTGATATCTGGTGTCTGTAATAGGTACCAATGTGAGGTGCACTCCATTGATATCTGGTGTCTGTAATAGGTACCAATGTGAGGTACACTCCATTGATATCTGGTGTCTGTAATAGGTACCAATGTGAGGTGCACTCCATTGATATCTGGTGTCTGTAATAGGTACCAATGTGAGGTGCACTCCATTAATATCTGGTGTCTGTAATAGGTACCAATATGAGGTGCACTCCATTGATATCTGGTGTCTGTAATAGGTACAAATGTGAGGTGCACTCCATTGATATCTGGTGTCTGTAATAGGTACCAATGTGAGGTGCACTCCATTGATATCTGGTGTCTGTAATAGGTACCAATGTGAGGTGCACTCCATTGATATCTGGTGTCTGTAATAGGTACCAATGTGAGGTGCACTCCATTGATATCTGGTGTCTGTAATAGGTACCAATGTGAGGTGCACTCCATTGATATCTGGTGTCTGCAATAGGTACCAATGTGAGGTGCACTCCATTGATATCTGGTGTCTGTAATAGGTACCAATGTGAGGTGCACTCCATTGATATCTGGTGTCTGTAATAGGTACCAGTGTGAGTTGCACTCCATTAATATCTGGTGTCTGTAATAGGTACCAGTGTGAGGTGCACTCCATTGATATCTGGTGTCTGTAATAGGTACCAATGTGAGGTGCACTCCATTGATATCTGGTGTCTGTAATAGGTACCAATGTGAGGTGCACTCCATTGATATCTGGTGTCTGTATTAGGTACCAGTGTGAGGTGCACTCCATTGATATCTGGTGTCTGTAATAGGTATCAATGTGAGGTGTACTCCATTCATATCTGGTGTCTGTAATAGGTACCAATGTGAGGTGCACTCCATTGATATCTGGTGTCTGTAATAGGTACCAATGTGAGGTGCACTCCATTGATATATGGTGTCTGTAATAGGTACTAATGTGAGGTGCACTCCATTGATATCTGGTGTCTGTAATAGGTACCAATGTGAGGTGCACTCCATTGATATCTGGTGTCTGTAATAGGTACCAATGTGAGGTGCACTCCATTGATATCTGGTGTCTGTAATAAGTACCAATGTAAGGTGCACTCCATTGATATCTGGTGTCTGTAATAGGTACCAATGTGAGGTGCACTCCATTGATATCTGGTGTCTGTAATAGGTACCAATGTGAGGTGCACTCCATTGATATCTGGTGTCTGTAATAGGTACCAGTGTGAGGTGCACTCCATTGATATCTGGTGTCTGTAATAGGTACCAATGTGAGGTGCACTCCATTGATATCTGGTGTCTGTAATAGGTACCAATGTGAGGTGCACTCCATTGATATCTGGTGTCTGTAATAGGTACCAATGTGAGGTGCACTCCATTGATATCTGGTGTCTGTAATAGGTACTAATGTGAGGTGCACTCCATTGATATCTGGTGTCTGTAATAGGTACCAATGAGAGGTGCACACCATTGATATCTGGTGTCTGTAATAGGTACCAATGTGAGGTGCACTCCATTGATATCTGGTGTCTGTAATAGGTAACAATGTGAGGTGCACTCCATTGATATCTGGTGTCTGTAATAGGTACCAATGTGAGGTGCACTCCATTGATATCTGGTGTCTGTAATAGGTACCAATGTGAGGTGCACTCCATTGGTATCTGGTGTCTGTAATAGGTACCAATGAGAGGTGCACTCCATTGATATCTGGTGTCTGTAATAGGTACCAATGTGAGGTGCACTCCATTGATATCTGGTGTCTGTAATAGGTAACAATGTGAGGTGCACTCCATTGATATCTGGTGTCTGTAATAGGTACCAATGTGAGGTGCACTCCATTGATATCTGGTGTCTGTAATAGGTACCAATGTGAGGTGCACTCCATTGGTATCTGGTGTCTGTAATAGGTACCAATGTGAGGTGCACTCCATTGATATCTGGTGTCTGTAATAGGTACCAATGTCAGGTGCACTCCATTGGTATCTGGTGTCTGTAATAGGTAGCAATGTGAGGTGCACTCCATTGATATCTGGTGTCTGTAATAGGTACCAATGTGAGGTGCACTCCATTGGTATCTGGTGTCTGTAATAGGTACAAATGTGAGGTGCACTCCATTGGTATCTGGTGTCTGTAATAGGTACCAATGTGAGGTGCACTCCATTGATATCTGGTGTCTGCAATAGGTACCAATGTGAGGTGCACTCC
The DNA here is from genome assembly GCA_964016885.1 of Eledone cirrhosa. Lineage (NCBI taxonomy): Eukaryota > Metazoa > Mollusca > Cephalopoda > Octopoda > Eledonidae > Eledone > Eledone cirrhosa. The sequence continues at coordinate 406,894,972 of OZ024740.1, read as the reverse complement.
ATTGATATCTGGTGTCTGTAATAGGTACCAATGTGAGGTGCACTCCATTGATATCTGGTGTCTGTAATAGGTACCAATGTGAGGTGCACTCCATTGATATCTGGTGTCTGTAATAGGTACCAGTGTGAGGTGCACTCCATTAATATCTGGTGTCTGTAATAGGTACCAGTGTGAGGTGCACTCCATTGATATCTGGTGTCTGTAATAGGTACCAATGTGAGGTGCACTCCATTGATATCTGGTGTCTGTAATAGGTACCAATGTGAGGTGCACTCCATTGATATCTGGTGTCTGTAATAGGTACCAATATGAGGTGCACTCCATTGATATCTGGTGTCTGTAATAGGTACTAATGTGAGGTGCACTCCATTGATATCTGGTGTCTGTAATAGGTACCAATGAGAGGTGCACTCCATTGATATCTGGTGTCTGTAATAGGTACCAATGTGAGGTGCACTCCATTGATATCTGGTGTCTGTAATAGGTACCAATGTGAGGTGCACTCCATTGATATCTGGTGTCTGTAATAGGTACTAATGTGAAGTGTACTCCATTGATATCTGGTGTCCGTAATAGGTACCAATATGAGGTGCTCTCCATTGATATCTGGTGTCTGTAATAGGTACCAATGTGAGGTGCACTCCATTGATATCTGGTGTCTGTAATAGGTACCAATGTGAGGTGCACTCCATTGATATCTGGTGTTTGTAATAGGTACCAATGTAAGGTGCACTCCATTGATATCTGGTGTCTGTAATAGGTACCAATGTGAGGTGCACTCCATTGATATCTGGTGTCTGTAATAGGTACCAATGTGAGGTGCACTCCATTGGTATCTGGTGTCTGTAATAGGTACCAATGTGAGGTACACTCCATTGATATATGGTGTCTGTAATACGTACAAATGTAAGGTGCACTCCATTGATATCTGGTGTCTGTAATAAGTACCAATGTGAGGTGCACTCCATTGATATATGGTGTCTGTAATAGGTACCAATGTGAGGTGCACTCCATTGATATCTGGTGTCTGTAATAGGTACCAATGTGAGGTGCACTCCATTGATATCTGGTGTCTGTAATAGGTACCAATGTGAGGTGCACTCCATTGATATCTGGTGTCTGTAATAGGTACCAATGTGAGGTACACTCCATTGATATCTGGTGTCTGTAATAGGTACCAATGTGAGGTGCACTCCATTGATATCTGGTGTCTGTAATAGGTACCAATGTGAGGTGCACTCCATTGATATCTGGTGTCTGTAATAGGTATCAATGTGAGGTGTACTCCATTCATATCTGGTGTCTGTAATAGGTACCAATGTGAGGTGCACTCCATTGATATCTGGTGTCTGTAATAGGTACCAATGTGAGGTGCACTCCATTGATATATGGTGTCTGTAATAGGTACTAATGTGAGGTGCACTCCATTGATATCTGGTGTCTGTAATAGGTACCAATGTGAGGTGCACTCCATTGATATCTGGTGTCTGTAATAGGTACCAATGTGAGGTGCACTCCATTGATATCTGGTGTCTGTAATAAGTACCAATGTAAGGTGCACTCCATTGATATCTGGTGTCTGTAATAGGTACCAATGTGAGGTGCACTCCATTGATATCTGGTGTCTGTAATAGGTACCAATGTGAGGTGCACTCCATTGATATCTGGTGTCTGTAATAGGTACCAGTGTGAGGTGCACTCCATTGATATCTGGTGTCTGTAATAGGTACCAATGTGAGGTGCACTCCATTGATATCTGGTGTTTGTAATAGGTACCAATGTGAGGTGCACTCCATTGATATCTGGTGTCTGTAATAGGTACCAATGTGAGGTGCACTCCATTGATATCTGGTGTCTGTAATAGGTACTAATGTGAGGTGCACTCCATTGATATCTGGTGTCTGTAATAGGTACCAATGAGAGGTGCACTCCATTGATATCTGGTGTCTGTAATAGGTACCAATGTGAGGTGCACTCCATTGATATCTGGTGTCTGTAATAGGTACCAATGTGAGGTGCACTCCATTGATATCTGGTGTCTGTAATAGGTACCAATGTGAGGTGCACTCCATTGGTATCTGGTGTCTGTAATAGGTATCAATGTGAGGTGCACTCCATTGATATCTGGTGTCTGTAATAGGTACCAATGTCAGGTGCACTCCATTGGTATCTGGTGTCTGTAATAGGTAGCAATGTGAGGTGCACTCCATTGATATCTGGTGTCTGTAATAGGTACCAATGTCAGGTGCACTCCATTGGTATCTGGTGTCTGTAATAGGTACCAATGTCAGGTGCACTCCATTGGTATCTGGTGTCTGTAATAGGTACCAATGTGAGGTGCACTCCATTGATATCTGGTGTCTGTAATAGGTACCAAGGTGAGGTGCACTCCATTGATATCTGGTGTCTGTAATAGGTACCAATGTGAGGTGCACTCCATTGATATCTGGTGTCTGTAATAGGTACCAATGTGAGGTGCACTCCATTGATATCTGGTGTCTGTAATAGGTACCAATGTGAGGTGCACTCCATTGATATCTGGTGTCTGTAATAGGTACCAATGTGAGGTGCACTCCATTGATATCTGGTGTCTGTAATAGGTACCAATGTGAGGTGCACTCCATTGATATCTGGTGTCTGTAATAGGTACCAATGTGAGGTGCACTCCATTGATATCTGGTGTCTGTAATAGGTACCAATGTGAGGTGCACTCCATTGATATCTGGTGTCTGTAATAGGTACCAATGTGAGGTGCACTCCATTGATATCTGGTGTCTGTAATAGGTACCAATGTGAGGTGCACTCCATTGACATCTGGTGTCTGTAATAGGTACCAATATGAGGTGCACTCCATTGATATCTGGTGTCTGTAATAGGTACTAATGTGAGGTGCACTCCATTGATATCTGGTGTCTGTAATAGGTACCAATGAGAGGTGCACTCCATTGATATCTGGTGTCTGTAATAGGTACCAATGTGAGGTGCACTCCATTGATATCTGGTGTCTGTAATAGGTACCAATGTGAGGTGCACTCCATTGATATCTGGTGTCTGTAATAGGTACTAATGTGAAGTGTACTCCATTGATATCTGGTGTCCGTAATAGGTACCAATATGAGGTGCACTCCATTGATATCTGGTGTCTGTAATAGGTACCAATGTGAGGTGTACTCCATTGATATCTGGTGTTTGTAATAGGTACCAATGTGAGGTGCACTCCATTGATATCTGGTGTCTGTAATAGGTACCAATGTGAGGTGCACTCCATTGATATCTGGTGTCTGTAATAGGTACCAATGTGAGGTGCACTCCATTGATATCTGGTGTCTGTAATAGGTACCAATGTGAGGTGCACTCCATTGGTATCTGGTGTCTGTAATACGTACCAATGTGAGGTACACTCCATTGATATATGGTGTCTGTAATAGGTACAAATGTAAGGTGCACTCCATTGATATCTGGTGTCTGTAATAGGTACCAATGTGAGGTGCACTCCATTGATATATGGTGTCTGTAATAGGTACCAATGTGAGGTGCACTCCATTGATATCTGGTGTCTGTAATAGGTACCAATGTGAGGTGCACTCCATTGATATCTGGTGTCTGTAATAGGTACCAATGTGAGGTGCACTCCATTGATATCTGGTGTCTGTAATAGGTACCAATGTGAGGTACACTCCATTGATATCTGGCGTCTGTAATAGGTACCAATGTGAGGTGCACTCCATTGATATCTGGTGTCTGTAATAGGTACCAATGTGAGGTGCACTCCATTAATATCTGGTGTCTGTAATAGGTACCAATATGAGGTGCACTCCATTGATATCTGGTGTCTGTAATAGGTACAAATGTGAGGTGCACTCCATTGATATCTGGTGTCTGTAATAGGTACCAATGTGAGGTGCACTCCATTGATATCTGGTGTCTGTAATAGGTACCAATGTGAGGTGCACTCCATTGATATCTGGTGTCTGTAATAGGTACCAATGTGAGGTGCACTCCATTGATATCTGGTGTCTGTAATAGGTACCAATGTGAGGTGCACTCCATTGATATCTGGTGTCTGTATTAGGTACCAGTGTGAGGTGCACTCCATTGATATCTGGTGTCTGTAATAGGTATCAATGTGAGGTGTACTCCATTCATATCTGGTGTCTGTAATAGGTACCAATGTGAGGTGCACTCCATTAATATCTGGTGTCTGTAATAGGTACCAATATGAGGTGCACTCCATTGATATCTGGTGTCTGTAATAGGTACAAATGTGAGGTGCACTCCATTGATATCTGGTGTCTGTAATAGGTACCAATGTGAGGTGCACTCCATTGATATCTGGTGTCTGTAATAGGTACCAGTGTGAGGTGAACTCCGTTGATATCTGGTGTCTGTAATAGGTACCAATGTGAGGTGCACTCCATTGATATCTGGTGTCTGTAATAGGTACCAATGTGAGGTGCACTCCATTGATATCCGGTGTCTGTAATAGGTACCAATATGAGGTGCACTCCATTGATATCTGCTGTCCGTAATATGTACCAGTGTGAGGTGCACTCCATTGATATCTGGTGTCTGTAATAGGTACCAATGTGAGGTGCACTCCATTGATATCTGGTGTCTGTAATAGGTACCAATGTGAGGTGCACTCCATTGATATCTGGTGTCTGTAATAGGTACCAATGTGAGGTACACTCCATTGATATCTGGTGTCTGTAATAGGTACCAATGTGAGGTGCACTCCATTGATATCTGGTATCTGTAATAGGTACCAATATGAGGTGCACTCCATTGATATCTGCTGTCCGTAATATGTACCAGTGTGAGGTGCACTCCATTGATATCTGGTGTCTGTAATAGGTACCAAGGTGAGGTGCACTCCATTGATATCTGGTGTCTGTAATAGGTACCAATGTGAGGTGTACTCCATTGATATCTGGTGTCTGTAATAGGTACCAATGTGAGGTGCACTCCATTGATATCTGGTGTCTGTAATAGGTACCAATGTGAGGTGCACTCCATTGATATCTGGTATCTGTAATATGTACCAATGTGAGGTGCACTCCATTGGTATCTGGTGTCTGTAATAGGTACCAATGTGAGGTACACTCCATTGATATATGGTGTCTGTAATAGGTACCAATGTGAGGTGCACTCCATTGATATCTGGTGTCTGTAATAGGTACCAACGTGAGGTGCACTCCATTGATATCTGGTGTCTATAATAGGTACCAATGTGAGGTGTACTCCATTGATATCTGGTGTCTGTAATAGGTACCAATGTGAGGTGCACTCAATTGATATCTGGTGTCTGTAATAGGTACCAATGTGAGATGCACTCCATTGATATCTGGTGTCTGTAATATGTACCAATGTGAGGTGCACTCCATTGATATGTGGTGTCTGTAATAGGTACCAATGTGTGGTGCACTCCATTGATATCTGGTGTCTGTAATAGGTACCAATGTGAGGTGCACTCCATTGATATCTGGTGTCTGTAATAGGTACCAATGTGAGGTGCCCTCCATTGATATCTGGTGTCTGTAATAGGTACCAATGTGAGGTGCACTCCATTGATATCTGGTGTCTGTAATAGGTACCAATGTGAGGTGTACTCTATTGATATCTGGTATCTGTAATATGTACGAATGTGAGGTACACTCCATTGATATATGGTGTCTGTAATAGGTACCAATGTGAGGTGCACTCCATTGATATCTGGTGTCTGTAATAGGTACCAACGTGAGGTGCACTCCATTGATATCTGGTGTCTGTAATAGGTACCAATGTGAGTTGTACTCCATTGATATCTGGTGTCTGTAATAGGTACCAATGTGAGGTGCACTCCATTGATATCTGGTGTCTGTAATAGGTACCTATGTGAGGTGCACTCCATTGATATCTGGTGTCTGTAATAGGTACCAATGTGAGGTGCCCTCCATTGATATCTGGTGTCTGTAATAGGTACCAATGTGAGGTGCACTCCATTGATATCTGGTGTCTGTAATAGGTACCAACGTGAGGTGCACTCCATTGATATCTGGTGTCTGTAATAGGTACCAATGTGAGGTGCACTCCATTGATATCTGGTGTCTGTAATAGGTACCAATGTGAGGTGCACTCCATTGATATCTGGTGTCTGTAATAGGTACCAATGTGAGGTGCACTCCATTGATATCTGGTGTCTGTAATAGGTACCAATGTGAGGTGCACTCCATTGATATCTGGTGTCTGTAATAGGTACCAATGTGAGGTGCACTCCATTGATATCTGGTGTCTGTAATAGGTACCAATGTGAGGTGCACTCCATTGATATATGGTGTCTGTAATAGGTACCAATGTGAGGTGCACTCCATTGATATCTGGTGTCTGTAATAGGTACCAACGTGAGGTGCACTCCATTGATATCTGGTGTCTATAATAGGTACCAATGTGAGGTGTACTCCATTGATATCTGGTGTCTGTAATAGGTACCAATGTGAGGTGCACTCAATTGATATCTGGTGTCTGTAATAGGTACCAATGTGAGGTGCACTCCATTGATATCTGGTGTCTGTAATATGTACCAATGTGAGGTGCACTCCATTGATATCTGGTGTCTGTAATAGGTACCAATGTGTGGTGCACTCCATTGATATCTGGTGTCTGTAATAGGTACCAATGTGAGGTGCACTCCATTGATATCTGGTGTCTGTAATAGGTACCAATGTGAGGTGCCCTCCATTGATATCTGGTGTCTGTAATAGGTACCAATGTGAGGTGCACTCCATTGATATCTGGTGTCTGTAATAGGTACCAATGTGAGGTGTACTCTATTGATATCTGGTGTCTGTAATATGTACGAATGTGAGGTGCACTCCATTGATATCTGGTGTCTGTAATAGGTACCAATGTGAGGTGCACTCCATTGATATCTGGTGTCTGTAATAGGTCCCAACGTGAGGTGCACTCCATTGATATCTGGTGTCTGTAATAGGTACCAATGTGAGTTGTACTCCATTGATATCTGGTGTCTGTAATAGGTACCAATGTGAGGTGCACTCCATTGATATCTGGTGTCTGTAATAGGTACCAATGTGAGGTGCACTCCATTGATATCTGGTGTCTGTAATAGGTACCAATGTGAGGTGCCCTCCATTGATATCTGGTGTCTGTAATAGGTACCAGTGTGAGGTACACTCCATTGATATATGGTGTCTGTAATAGGTACCAATGTGAAGTGCACTCCATTGATATCTGGTGTCTGTAATAGGTACCAATGTGAGGTGCACTCCATTGATATCTGGTGTCTGTAATAGGTACCAATGTGAGGTGCACTCCATTGGTATCTGGTGTCTGTAATAGGTACCAACATGAGGTGCACTCCATTGATATCTGGTGTCTGTAATAGGTACCAATGTGAGGTGTACTCCATTGATATCTGGTGTCTGTAATAGGTACCAATGTGAGGTGCACTCCATTGTTATCTGGTGTCTGTAATAGGTACCAATGTGAGGTGCACTCCATTGATATCTGGTGTCTGTAATAGGTACCAATGTGAGGTGCACTCTATTGATATCTGGTGTCTGTAATAGGTACCAAGGTGAGGTGCACTCTATTGATATCTGGTATCTGTAATAGGTACCAAGGTGAGGTGCACTCCATTGATATCTGGTGTCTGTAATAGGTACCAATGTGAGGTGCACTCCATTGATATATGGTGTCTGTAATAGGTACCAATGTGAGGTGCACTCCGTTGATATCTGGTGTCTGTAATAGGTACCAATGTGTGGTGCACTCCATTGATATCTGGTGTCTGTAATAGGTACCAATGTGAGGTGCACTCCATTGATATCTGGTGTCTGTTATAGGTACCAATGTGAGGTGCACTCCATTGATATCTGGTGTCTGTAATAGGTACCAATGTGGGGTGCACTCCATTGATATCTGGTGTCTGTAATAGGTACCAATGTGAGGTGCACTCCATTGATATCTGGTGTCTGTAATAGGTACCAATGTGAGGTGCACTCCATTGATATCTGGTGTCTGTAATAGGTACCAATGTGAGGTGCACTCCATTGATATCTGGTGTCTGTAATAGGTACCAATGTGTGGTGCACTCCATTGATATCTGGTGTCTGTAATAGGTACCAACGTGAGGTGCACTCCATTGATATCTGGTGTCTGTAATAGGTGCCAATGTGAGGTGCACTCCATTGATATCTGGTGTCTGTAATAGGTACCAGTGTGAGGTGCACTCCATTGATATCTGGTGTCTGTAATAGGTACCTGTGTGAGGTGCACTCCATTGATATCTGGTGTCTGTAATAGGTACCAATGTGAGGTGCACTCCATTGATATCTGGTGTCTGTAATAGATACCAATGTGAGGTGCACTCCATTGATATCTGGTGTCTGTAATAGGTACCAACGTGAGGTGCACTCCATTGATATATGGTGTCTGTAATAGGTACCAATGTGAGGTGCACTCCATTGATATCTGGTGTCTGTAATAGGTACCAATGTGAGGTGCATTCCATTGATATCTGGTGTCTGTAATAGGTACCAATGTGAGGTGCACTCCATTGATATCTGGTGTCTGTAATAGGTACCAATGTGAGGTGCACTCCATTGATATCTGGTGTCTGTAATAGGTATCAATGTGAGGTGCACTCCATTGATATCTGGTGTCTGTAATAGGTACCAATGTGAGGTGCACTCCATTGATATCTGGTGTCTGTAATAGGTACCAATGTGTGGTGCACTCCATTGATATCTGGTGTCTGTAATAGGTACCAATGTGAGGTGCACTCCATTGATATCTGGTGTCTGTAATAGGTACCAATGTGAGGTGCACTCCGTTGATATCTGGTGTCTGTAATAGGTACCAGTGTGAGGTGCACTCCATTGATGTCTGGTGTCTGTAATAGGTACCAGTGTGAGGTGCACTCCATTGATATCTGGTGTCTGTAATAGGTACCAGTGTGAGGTGCACTCCATTGATATCTGGTGTCTGTAATAGGTACCAATGTGAGGTGCACTCCATTGATATCTGGTGTCTGTAATAGGTACCAATGTGAGGTGCACTCCATTGATATCTGGTGTCTGTAATAGATACCAATGTTAGGTGCACTCCATTGATATCTGGTGTCCGTAATAGGTACCAATGTGAGGTGCACTCCATTGATATCTGGTGTCTGTAATAGGTACCAATGTGAGGTGCACTCCATTGATATCTGGTGTCTGTAATAGGTACCAATGTGAGGTGCACTCCATTGATATCTGGTGTCTGTAATAGGTACCAATGTGAGGTGCACACCATTGATATCTGGTGTCTGTAATAGGTACCAATGTGTGGTGCACTCCATTGATATCTGGTGTCTGTAATAGGTACCAATGTGAGGTGCACACCATTGATATCTGGTGTCTGTAATAGGTACCAATGTGAGGTGCACTCCGTTGATATCTGGTGTCTGTAATAGGTACCAGTGTGAGGTGCACTCCATTGATATCTGGTGTCTGTAATAGGTACCAGTGTGAGGTGCACTCCATTGATATCTGGTGTCTGTAATAGGTACCAGTGTGATGTGCACTCCATTGATATCTGGTGTCTGTAATAGGTACCAATGTGAGGTGCACTCCATTGATATCTGGTGTCTGTAATAGGTCCCAATGTGAGGTGCACTCCATTGATATCTGGTGTCTGTAATAGGTACCAATGTGAGGTGCACTCCATTGATATCTGGTGTCTGTAATAGGTACCAATGTGAGGTGCACTCCATTGATATCTGGTGTCTGTAATAGGTACCAATGTGAGGTGCACTCCATTGATATCTGGTGTCTGTAATAGGTACCAATGTGAGGTGCATTCCATTGATATGTGGTATCTGTAATAGGTACCAATGTGAGGTGCACTCCATTGATATCTGGTGTCTGTAATAGGTACCAAGGTGAGGTGCACTCCATTGATATCTGGTGTCTGTAATAGGTACCAATGTGAGGTGTACTCCATTGATATCTGGTATCTGTAATAGGAACCAATGTGAGGTGCACTCCATTGATATATGGTGTCTGTAATAGGTACCAATGTGAGGTGCACTCCATTGATATCTGGTGTCTGTAATAGGTACCAATGTGAGGTGCACTCCATTGATATATGGTGTCTGTAATAGGTACCAATGTGAGGTGCACTCCATTGACATCTGGTGTCTGTAATAGGTACCAATGTGAGGTGCACTCCATATATATCTGGTGTCTGTAATAGGTACCAATGTGAGCTGTACTCCATTGATATCTGGTGTCTGTAATAGGTACCAATGTGAGGTGCACTCCATTGATATCTGGTGTCTGTAATAGGTACCAATGTGAGGTGCACTCCATTGATATCTGGTGTCTGTAATAGGTACCAACGTGAGGTGCACTCCATTGATATCTGGTGTCTGTAATAGGTACCAATGTGAGGTGTACTCCATTGATATCTGGTGTCTGTAATAGGTACCAATGTGAGGTGCACTCCACTGATATCTGGTTTCTGTAATAGGTACCAATGTGAGGTGCACTCCATTGATATCTGGTGTCTGTAATAGGTACCAATGTGAGGTGCACTCCATTGATATCTGGTGTCTGTAATAGGTACCAATGTGAGGTGCACTTCATTGATATCTGGTGTCTGTAATAGGTACCAATGTGAGGTGCACTCCATTGATATCTGGTGTCTGTAATAGGTACCAATGTGAGGTGCACTCCATTGATATCTGGTGTCTGTAATAGGTACCAATGTTAGGTGCACTCCATTGATATCTGGTGTCTGTAATAGGTACCAATGTGAGGTGCACTCCATTGATATCTGGTGTCTGTAATAGGTACCAATGTGAGGTGCACTCCATTGATATCTGGTGTCTGTAATAGGTACCAATGTGAGGTGCACTCCATTGATATCTGGTGTCTGTAATAGGTACCAATGTGAGGTGCACTCCATTGATATCTGGTGTCTGTAATAGGTACCAATGTGAGGTGCACTCCATTGATATCTGGTGTCTGTAATAGGTACCAATGTGAGGTGCACTCAATTGATATCTGGTGCCTGTAATAGGTCCCAATGTGAAGTGCACTCCATTGATATCTGGTGTCTGTAATAGGTACCAATGTGAGGTGCACTCCATTGATATCTGGTGTCTGTAATAGGTACCAATGTGAGGTGCACTCCATTGATATCTGGTGTCTGTAATAGGTACCAATGTGAGGTGCACTCCATTGATATCTGGTGTCTGTAATAGGTACCAATGTGAGGTGCACTCCATTGATATCTGGTGTCTGTAATAGGTACCAATGTGATGTGCACTCCATTGATATCTGGTGTCTGTAATAGGTACCAATGTGAGGTGCACTCCATTGATATCTGGTGTCTGTAATAGGTAGCAATGTGATGTGCACTCTATTGATATCTGGTGTCTGTAAACGATTTAATTGACTTTCTATTCTCCCAAAATTGCTGGCTTGTGCCTAAACATAAACCATTATTGGTGGATTGGCATTATCGGTAGAGAGTCGGACGCCATGCTTTGTAGCATAGAGTTACGCCCCTTTACGGTCTGAGTTAAAATCCCACTGAAGTTAACTTTGCCTTTCACGGGGTCGATAAAATAAAGTACCAGTAATACACTGGGATAATTGCTGGCCTTGTGCCAAAAGTAGAAACAATTATTATTATTAGGGCGGTGGATTGGCAGTATCGGTAGAGGGTCGGACGCCATGCTTTGCAGCAAAGAGTTACGGCCCTTGCCATTCTGAGTTTAAATCCTGACGAGGTTAAGTTGCCTTTCATCCTTACGGGGTCGATAAAATAAAGTACCAGTAATGTACTGGGTAATTGCTCGCCTTGTGCCAAAAGAAGAAACAATTATTAGGGGAGGGTGGTGGATTGGTAGTATCAGAAGACCGTGAGACAACATGCTTTGCAACATAGAGTTAAGTCCCTTTACGTTCTGAGTTCAAATTCCACCGAGGTTAGCGTTGCCTTATGGTGTCGATGAAATAAAGTACCAGTAACACACTAGGGTTAATTTAATTGACTTCCTCCCCTAAAGTTAGCCTTGTGTCTCGATCAGAAAACATTATTGTTAGAGCAATGGATTGGCAGTGTCAGTAGAACGTCGGACAAAATGCTTTGTGGCATATAGATACATCGAGTTCTCAGTTCAAATCTCATCGAAGTTAGCCTTGCCTTTTATCCTTACAGGATCGATAAAATAAATCACCAGTAACATTCTAAGATTGATTTAATCGATTTTCCTTTCCCCTTCAAATTGTTGGCTTTATGCCAAAAGTAGAAATTATTTTCAATGTGTCCAATTTCAAGATCATAGTGGACGCAGGGTGTTGTGGGCGATTATTCACAGGTGCAGTTTTAAAGGGGTGCAAATTTTCCTTTGGTATATCATGATTGAACTTTTATTTTTCCTCCTACTATGTTTTGTCTGAACAATGGTGTTAAGAATGTAAACATAAACTGCAATTTAATTGACAATGCCATTCGTTTGCTAACCATCGAATGTTATCCAGCTTCCTGGCATTCACTTTCATTTCCTTTCAGTTTCATTTTAGTATCGTCCAATTCCG
>OZ024740.1:406834882-406877382 GCA_964016885.1 Eledone cirrhosa | reverse complement strand
TAGAATACGTCACGTATTACAACTAGATTCTCGATAAAAGCAAGGGAAGTAATCTACGCGTTTCATTCTCGTTAGAAATCATCAGGACTACATATCCAGTGCTTTTATCGAGAATGACACAGCTAGAGACTTATAGAATACTTAGCTGTAACGAGAATGAAACGCGTAGATTACTTCCCTTGCTTTTATCGAGAATCTAGTTGTAATACGTGACGTATTCTATTATATAGCGATTAGGTCTTCAAAATGTTTATTATAAACATACAGAATATTTTCGAATATTCTATGTCTATATTCACATATATATCGCTATTTCAGAGCATTTATTCCAATTTCTAATTTCTGCCGGACCGGCAACCGCTCTTTCAAACCAGTTCCTGTACACAGCTAAGTATTCTATAAGTCTCTAGCTGTGTCATTCTCGATAAAAGCACTGGATATGTAGTCCTGATGATTTCTAACGAGAATGAAACGCGTAGATTACTTCCCTTGCTTTTATCGAGAATCTAGTTGTAATACGTGACGTATTCTATTATATAGCGATTAGGTCTTCAAAATGTTTATTATAAACATACAGAATATTTTCGAATATTCTATGTCTATATTCACATATATATCGCTATTTCAGAGCATTTATTCCAATTTCTAATTTCTGCCGGACCGGCAACCGCTCTTTCAAACCAGTTCCTGTACACAGCTAAGTATTCTATAAGTCTCTAGCTGTGTCATTCTCGATAAAAGCACTGGATATGTAGTCCTGATGATTTCTAACGAGAATGAAACGCGTAGATTACTTCCCTTGCTTTTATCGAGAATCTAGTTGTAATACGTGACGTATTCTATTATATAGCGATTAGGTCTTCAAAATGTTTATTATAAACATACAGAATATTTTCGAATATTCTATGTCTATATTCACATATATATCGCTATTTCAGAGCATTTATTCCAATTTGTATATATATATATATATATATATATATATATATATATATATATATATATGCGATGAATTAGTTTTGCGAGGTTTTTTATATGAAATCGTGTGTCGAAACAGATATTGTTATATTTGGGGAGGGTCATATTTGCGTAATATTGCCAGAATTAATAACAGAACACACTCACTGTTTGGTTGGTTTTCGCTTCTCGCTGTCTTTTATATATATATATCTGCGATCTAACTTACTCGGTCCTCAATGTTGCCATTGACTGACCGGCGGTCAAAAATAATACAGATACAATATAGACAAACACATATATATATAGTTTACATAAATCTTTCGTTGCACATCTGCAACATCGTCAGTGGTGTTATATTCATTGTTCCTCCTGTTGTGTTGAATAGCTTAGATAGGGCTAGACATAAGATAGGGAAGGCCACATCATGGTACGACAACCAGAGATATCAGAGTGTCATGTTTGTGGACGCCACCCCTGGAGGGAAATTAGCTAACCAGTGTAGAAAGGCCCTGAGAAAGACCCACTTAAAAATAAAGGTGGTAGAAAAGCCAGGAACCACCATAAAATCCCTGATCAGCAAAACCTACCCTTTTAAGAAAACCCACTGTACCAATAGGAAATGTATCATATGTAAGGTGAACCCCCGGATAAACTGTAAAACTAGAAACGTAGTCTATAGCATAAGATGTACAGAGGGTACTTGCAGAAACACGACAACAACATACATAGGTGAGACAGCTCGTAGCATAGGTGAAAGGATAGACCAACACTGGGGGGAACTAAAAGGACGAAAAAACGGGTCAGTACTATACGAACATGCTAGACAACATCATGACGGTAACATAGACAACATAGAAATTAGAATAATATCTAAACATAGGAATGACCCAGCAGATAGGCAAATCAGAGAGGCCAGTGAAATAGAAATTAGAAGACCAAAGCTAAACAGAAAGAATGAGTGGAACAACAACAACACCCAAACAAACAACACTGACCTAAGAGAAGTATAAATAAATAAGTAAATTAAATTAAATAAAATAAGATAAATAAATACATACACAAGCACATAAACACACACTAGTCACCCAGCAGACACAACACTATACACACTAGTCACACATCACACATAACACTATACACACACGCAAACGCATGCGCAAAGAAGACAAAATAAAATAAGATAAACAAACAAGCAAATAAATAAATAAATATATAGACAGACTGAACAAAAAAAAAAAATGGCGTAGACATACAACACAACAGGAGGAACAATGAATATAACACCACTGACGATGTTGCAGATGTGCAACGAAAGATTTATGTAAACTATATATATATGTGTTTGTCTATATTGTATCTGTATTATTTTTGACCGCCGGTCAGTCAATGGCAACATTGAGGACCGAGTAAGTTAGATCGCAGATATATATATATAAAAGACAGCGAGAAGCGAAAACCAACCAAACAGTGAGTGTGTTCTGTTATTAATTCTGGCAATATTACGCAAATATGACCCTCCCCAAATATAACAATATATATATATATGTATATATATATATATATATGTATATATATATATATATGTATATATATATATGTATATATATATATATGGAAAAGGAAACATACTACGAAAAGGCTGAACACTACAATCAACAGAAAATCATGAGAATCCTAAAAACTCTGATCAACCAATACAAAGAACGACTCACTAACAAGGAATTCAGCTTCATCACAGACTTCACAAGTAAATCCAGCCTTTTCTACGGTATCCCTAAAGTACATAAAAGTGAATTAATAAGTAAGGCATGCAAGGAAACCACAGACATAGTCATCAATGTCCCCTCACCCAATGATCTCAAATTAAGACCTATAATAGCAGGCCCGCTTGCGAAATCCACCGCCTTAGCAACTTCATTGATATCCTTCTCAAGCCTTTTCTCAAACACATCAAAAGCTATATAAGGGACGACCTAGATATGCTCAATCACCTCCCTAATATGCCCCTTTCTGAACAAACCCTACTAGTGACGTTCGATGTAGTCAACCTATATTCCAACATCCCCCACAACCTAGGAATAGAAGTTATCCAATTCTGGCTGGATAATTACCACAATGAACTCCCACAACGCATCAAAAATGAATTCGTGATAGAAGGACTCAAATTTATCTTGGAGAACAATTACTTCGTTTTCAATAACAAACCCTACAGGCAGAAATCTGGGACCGCTATGGGAACGAAAACAGCCCCCACTTATGCCAACCTAGTCATGGGATACCTGGAAATCACCCTCTACACTAAAGTCCTAAACAAATTTGGAAACACTCTCCACTTACACATAGAAAGGAACTGGAAGCGATATCTAGATGACTGCTTCATCCTTTGGCACGAAAACATCGAGAAACTTAAAGAATTTCACACCCTTATAAATGGGCTCAACACGAATATTAACTTCATGGTGGAATACAGCCATCAACAACTCCCCTTCCTCGACATCCTCATTAAGATCCATAACAAAAAATAGAAACAGACATATACTACAAGCCCACAGACTCCAAGCAATATCTTCCTTTCAACTCTTGCCACCCTAGACACGTTAAAATTAATATTCCCTACAATTTAGCCAAGATAATCTGTACTATAGTCTCCAATAAAAACACATGCTACTTACGGCTACAAGAACTAAAGGACACACTCATAGGCAGGGACTACCCTGCATCACTAATTGACAATGGAATCCAACGTCCCCTAAAACTCAGTACCCAGGACCTTAGACACCCTAAAGTAAATCAACCGAAACTAAAAGCTCTTCCATACATCTCCACACACAACCCCCTCAACAATGAGGCCTTTGACACCATCCTCCAGAACATCCCTGTGTTGAAAAAGGACCATAGAATGAACCAAATCCTACGAACACACGATATCATAAAGAGCAAAAGACAATCTAAGTCAATGAAAAACATCCTAACACATGCCAAAGTACTGCCAACCACAACAACGAAACCCACAGTAAAAAAATGCGATAGACCCAACTGTGGCATATGCATCAACCTAATAGAGAGTTCGGAATTCTATTTCAAAGAAGGACAACATTTTATAGTAAAACACAATTTCACATGCGCATCAGAAAATCTAATATATGTATTAACTTGCTCAGGTTATCGAGAACAATACATAGGCCAGACCAAAAACAGCCTCCGCCAACGCATGACTGTCCATAGATCCCAAATTAAAATACGGGAATACAGGAAAATACCACTGAGTGAACGCATTGATACCTGTGCCGCCCAAAATCATCCCAACTTCAGAATCTTTGCCCTCTACAAATTTAAAGATAATGCCACCCACACCCAGCGCATCAGCAAGGAATCTTACTTTATTAACAAATACGGACCCCGTCTAAACACTTCTCCCTAAGACGAACCCACAACATACACACGTCAACATACATACCTACATCAGCATACATCTCTACCCACATATAAACACAATGACATACGTAAACACACATGTTCTATGGTGCAACACAAATATACACAAATTTGCATACCTTTTGATGTCTATAGATATAAACGTGCCGACACACACACATACATAAACGCACACATACATTGCACACTGATGGGCACATACATATTTGTACACAAGTATTCCAATACGGCAAGGCCTAATGGATTACCCTTGCAGTACGTACAATCTGGACACACTCACACACACCTTGGTATTATGCCAATACTATATATCATTTCACACCTTTTATTATTAAGGTTTTTGATGTTCTATTGAGAGAATCGATATATATATATATATATATATATATATATATATATATATATATATATATATATATATATATATATATATATATATATATATATATATATATATATATATATATATATATATATATATATATATATATATATATATATATATATATATATATATATATGGCTTAGTGGTTAGAGCATTGGCCTTGCAATCGAAAGGTTGTGAGTTCAATTCTCAGACCGGGTGATATCTTGTTTCCTTGAGCAAGACACTATATTTCACATTGCTCCAGTTTACTCAGCTGTAGAAATGAGATGAGATGATAGGGACTGGGTTCTCTATCATTCCACTGCAAAGTGGACGTGTAGGTGCCACGGCAAAAAAGCGCCAAGCACATATATATATATATAATCGGAAAAGAAAATGCTGACAAATTGTTCACTGTGAAAAATAGTTTAATTTAATTAGGAATAAGTGAGAATTAGTAATAGTATTGGTTAGTATTCAGTTTTGGTTTTAAATTTTACTGGTTGCGCATTTTTAATGCTTTTCAAAAATAATTTTGAGATAGAGCGTCCGTGATGTTTGCTCTAATCTGGAAATTCTACCTGTTTTTATGTTAAAAAGTGGCTCTAGCGGTATTAAAATAAGCTTTGCGCCAATTCGTGTTGCAAAAATTCTTGTGGTCAAAACAATTTTGATTGGTCGGTAGAGGTCATGTGAATGTTAAAAATTGATTTTGCACCAAATGTAGGTTTGTGTCGGCTGATTGAGAAGTCACTGAAAAATAAGTCTTTCAAAACAAATATGTGTGTGTGTGTAGTAGTAGTAGTAAAGAGGTTCGTTGTTGTGATAATGGTCAGCAGCGATGTGCGTGCGAACCGCAGCCTGTTGACAGTTCAAATGCCTATTAAGACAAGTGTGTGTGTGTGTGTAGCAGAGTAATTCGTGGTAGAGGGATGGTCAGTAGGAATGTGTCTGTAAGTGTGTGGGGGATATTTTAACATGTTAAAAGATATTTTTCAGCTCTTGTCTTATACGGAGAAGTGTGTGTGTGTGTGTGTGTGTGTATATATGTCTCTTTGTATGTTAATGTACGCGTGTGTATGTGTGTGTTTATATATGTGGGTGTGTGCGCATACACGTGTGTGTGTGTGAGAATGTGTGTGGGTGGACCAGTAATTATTTTTGTGATACTGGTGAAATGGTGTACATTATTCGATATTTTCAGTAAAATCGATTCTCTCAATAGAACATCAAAAACCTTAATAATAAAAGGTGTGAAATGATATATAGTATTGGCATAATACCAAGGTGTGTGTGAGTGTGTCCAGATTGTACGTACTGCAAGGGTAATCCATTAGGCCTTGCCGTATTGGAATACTTGTGTACAAATATGTATGTGCCCATCAGTGTGCAATGCATGTGTGCGTTTATGTATGTGTGTGTGTCGCCACGTTTATATCTATAGACATCAAAAGGTATGCAAATTTGTGTATATTTGTGTTGCACCATAGAGCATGTGTGTTTACGTATGTCATTGTGTTTATATGTGGGTAGAGATGTATGCTGATGTAGGTATGTATGTTGACGTGTGTATATTGTGGGTTCGTCTTAGGGAGAAGTGTTTAGACGGGGTCCGTATTTGTTAATAAAGTAAGATTCCTTGCTGATGCGCTGGGTGTGGGTGGCATTATCTTTAAATTTGTAGAGGGCAAAGATTCTGAAGTTGGGATGATTTTGGGCGGCACAGGTATCAATGCGTTCACTCAGTGGTATTTTCCTGTATTCCCGTATTTTAATTTGGGATCTATGGACAGTCATGCGTTGGCGGAGGCTGTTTTTGGTCTGGCCTATGTATTGTTCTCGATAACCTGAGCAAGTTAATACATATATTAGATTTTCTGATGCGCATGTGAAATTGTGTTTTACTATAAAATGTTGTCCTTCTTTGAAATAGAATTCCGAACTCTCTATTAGGTTGATGCATATGCCACAGTTGGGTCTATCGCATTTTTTTACTGTGGGTTTCGTTGTTGTGGTTGGCAGTACTTTGGCATGTGTTAGGATGTTTTTCATTGACTTAGATTGTCTTTTGCTCTTTATGATATCGTGTGTTCGTAGGATTTGGTTCATTCTATGGTCCTTTTTCAACACAGGGATGTTCTGGAGGATGGTGTCAAAGGCCTCATTGTTGAGGGGGTTGTGTGTGGAGATGTATGGAAGAGCTTTTAGTTTCGGTTGATTTACTTTAGGGTGTCTAAGGTCCTGGGTACTGAGTTTTAGGGGACGTTGGATTCCATTGTCAATTAGTGATGCAGGGTAGTCCCTGCCTATGAGTGTGTCCTTTAGTTCTTGTAGCCGTAAGTAGCATGTGTTTTTATTGGAGACTATAGTACAGATTATCTTGGCTAAATTGTAGGGAATATTAATTTTAACGTGTCTAGGGTGGCAAGAGTTGAAAGGAAGATATTGCTTGGAGTCTGTGGGCTTGTAGTATATGTCTGTTTCTATTTTTTGTTATGGATCTTAATGAGGATGTCGAGGAAGGGGAGTTGTTGATGGCTGTATTCCACCATGAAGTTAATATTCGTGTTGAGCCCATTTATAAGGGTGTGAAATTCTTTAAGTTTCTCGATGTTTTCGTGCCAAAGGATGAAGCAGTCATCTAGATATCGCTTCCAGTTCCTTTCTATGTGTAAGTGGAGAGTGTTTCCAAATTTGTTTAGGACTTTAGTGTAGAGGGTGATTTCCAGGTATCCCATGACTAGGTTGGCATAAGTGGGGGCTGTTTTCGTTCCCATAGCGGTCCCAGATTTCTGCCTGTAGGGTTTGTTATTGAAAACGAAGTAATTGTTCTCCAAGATAAATTTGAGTCCTTCTATCACGAATTCATTTTTGATGCGTTGTGGGAGTTCATTGTGGTAATTATCCAGCCAGAATTGGATAACTTCTATTCCTAGGTTGTGGGGGATGTTGGAATATAGGTTGACTACATCGAACGTCACTAGTAGGGTTTGTTCAGAAAGGGGCATATTAGGGAGGTGATTGAGCATATCTAGGTCGTCCCTTATATAGCTTTTGATGTGTTTGAGAAAAGGCTTGAGAAGGATATCAATGAAGTTGCTAAGGCGGTGGATTTCGCAAGCGGGGCCTGCTATTATAGGTCTTAATTTGAGATCATTGGGTGAGGGGACATTGATGACTATGTCTGTGGTTTCCTTGCATGCCTTACTTATTAATTCACTTTTATGTACTTTAGGGATACCGTAGAAAAGGCTGGATTTACTTGTGAAGTCTGTGATGAAGCTGAATTCCTTGTTAGTGAGTCGTTCTTTGTATTGGTTGATCAGAGTTTTTAGGATTCTCATAATTTTCTGTTGATTGTAGTGTTCAGCCTTTTCGTAGTATGTTTCCTTTTCCATATATATATATATATACATATATATATATACATATATATATATATATACATATATATATATATATATACATATATATATATATATATATATATATACATATATATATATATATATATATATACATATATATATATATATACATATATATATATACACATATACATATATATATATATATATACATATATATATATATATATATACATATATATATATATATATATATATATATATATATATATATATATATATATATATATATATATGGAGGCACATGGCTTAGTGGTTAGAGCATTGGCCTTGCAATCGAAAGGTTGTGAGTTCAATTCTCAGACCGGGTGATATCTTGTTTCCTTGAGCAAGACACTATATTTCACATTGCTCCAGTTTACTCAGCTGTAGAAATGAGATGAGATGATAGGGACTGGGTTCTCTATCATTCCACTGCAAAGTGGACGTGTAGGTGCCACGGCAAAAAAGCGCCAAGCACTCACTGTAAATGAGGTTGGTGTTAGGGCATCCACCTGTAGAAATCAAGCCAGAATCAGTTCCCGTCCCACCTTGCAAGCAGGGAAAAGCGGACGTAAAATGAAATGATGATGAAAATGATATATATATATATATATATATATATAGGGCGGGTAAAATTCCCGAGATCCATGGACGAGTTCTCTCCAGCGGTCTCTGTCCCTCATTATCGCTACCATATCCTGCATCTTCCTCTTCTAGTGTGTCCATATAGGGGCTCCCAAAGGAGCACTGAGTGCAATGTCAACTCTGGATGCCGGTGAGCATGTCCAGCCAACCTCAGTCTCCTCTGTGTCACTTTTGAGCTGACTTTTAGGATGCTCCCATACAGCTCTGAGTTTTTCATCCTCAGTGTATACTGATTAATGTTCAGAGCCATATATATATATGTTCAGAGCCATATACATATATATATATATATATGTATATATATATATATACATATACATATAAATGTATATATATATATATATATATATGTATATATATGTATATATATATATATATATGTATATGTATATATATGTATATGTATATATATATGTATAGTAATAATAATAAATTTGAAGACTAAAATCCAAAGAGGGCTCGATAAGGATAGATATATATCAAATATAGAGCAAATATTTATTAAAATAACAGATTAAAGTTTAAGCAAAGAATCGCTGCTTTCACCCTTAACGGGATCTTCTGAAACTAACAAAGTCAATCTGTAAACGCAGAACTGGATATTTCAAAAAACGTTGCAACCGGAGGAAGACAGGAAGACGATACTTTGGTTCGTGGTAACGTTCGCTGGCAAAGAAGGGGGAAAATTAATAGGAGTGGTGAAAAACAATTACGCGCAAAGACAGAACCACGTTTATGGTATAAAAGAGGTCGTAGACTAATGTTCTCTTAGGTGATGCATAGAGACGTTCTCTGGCAATGAACGAAAAAACGAAGATAATACGTCAATGTGGAGCGTGGAGAGAAAAAACCACGTAAATGGTATAGCAGAAGTCGTAGACTAAAATTCTAACTAGGAGACCAAATGAATCTCCGCTACAGAGTTAAGAACAAAGTAAATAAATACCGAAGTAATAGAAATAAATAAATACATACACGCAAACAAATACGTACATACACAAGCATACGCAAAACCTTACCATAGGTATACAAAACCACGAACATATAAATATGTGTGTGTATGTATGCGTGTATACAAATAAATAATTATATAAACGTATATAAATAAATACATACGTATATAACAAGCGCACACACATACCTACATATAAATACATGAATGTTCGGAGACGTAAGTCAACTAAAACAAGAAATACACATATACACACACCCACCATACGTACGAACCTGCATACTCACACAGACGCAAAACTCCCGTATTCACATAGCCAAACCCTATGTACCAGAATATATAAAAAATTACAATCAAATAAACGTACGAGAAGGTATACGTACCTTCACAAAACATATGGGTAATATATACTTACCTATGCAAATAAGTAAAGGAATAATCAAAACATATACTTAGCTCCCACATCAAGACGTAAAATATCCACGTATAGATCGTACTATCCGTTAGGGTATAACGTGGGGCTGTAATACAGGAAAGTTTTGTGCAATTTATGTTTACAAGCCGAAATTGCCTCAGATATTTTGTTTAAGATGTGGTCTGTGGCGTAGAGTATTTCCAGGGCCTCAGCAGCGCAGAGGTCACACGGTCTTTTATTTCCGTTATACGATCTAGCCCTAGCTAGGATCTCCCAGTATAACTTATATTGGGTGTGGTTGTCTTTTAGACTCCAGATATAAGCTGAAAGTGACGTCATATTCCTTCTTAGAGGGTAACGAAAAGAATGGGTATGCATGTAAAGACGCTGCTTGAAACT
Source organism: Eledone cirrhosa (assembly GCA_964016885.1). NCBI lineage: Eukaryota > Metazoa > Mollusca > Cephalopoda > Octopoda > Eledonidae > Eledone > Eledone cirrhosa. The sequence goes on along the minus strand of OZ024740.1, from coordinate 406,866,799 downwards.
ATTGGCGGTTAACCCTATGTAGGCCCTACGAGACGTGGGTGTTACAACCTTACATTTGTAGACAATGTTACTAGTTAGAATTTTAGTCTACGACTTCTGCTATACCATTTACGTGGTTTTGTCTCTCCACGCTCCACATTGACGTATTATCTTCGTTTTTTCGTTCATTGCCAGAGAACGTCTCTATGCACCACCTAAGAGAACATTAGTCTACGACCTCTTTTATACCATAAACGTGGTTCTGTCTTTGCGCGTAATTGTTTTTCACTGCTCCTATTAATGACGTCCGTGATGTTTGCTCTGATCTGAGCAAACATCACGGACGCTCTATCTCAAAATTATTTTTGAAAAGCATTTAAAAATGCGCAACCGGTAAAACTTAAAACCAAAACTGAATACTAACCAATACAATTACTAATTCTCATTTATTCCTAATTAAACTATTTTTCACTGTGAACAATTTGTCAGCATTTTCTATTCCGTTTACCAATATATATATATATATATATATATATATATATATATATATATATATATATATATATATATATATATATATATATATATATACATATACATATATATATATATATATATATATATATATATATATATATATATATGATCCATATATAAATATCTGATCCACCGAAACTCAGCTGTTTCGGATCACACCAAAATCAACATACTGATTGCGGATTTGGTACGGGGATGAGAAATGGAAAAAAACGGGTGATGAGAAATGGGAAAAAATGGTAAATAATGATACAAATGAGACCTGCCCCTTGCATAGGAGCAAATTTTGGAATAGAATAGAAAGAACTAGGAATAAGGTTAATAGAATAAACTCATGGTATGATAGCAATAAATACCAGAGTGTAATGTTCATCAATACAACCCCTAGAGGTGAATTAGCTTACAAATTTAGAAGGGCCCTAGATAAACATAAACTTAATATTAAGATAGTAGAAAGACCAGGTACCTCCATAAAAACACTTATTAGCAATACATACCCTTTTCAAAGACCTCCCTGTATAGATAAGAAATGCATAACCTGTAAATTAAGCCCCCATATTAACTGTAAAACTAGAAATGTAGTATATAGCATAAGATATACTGAAGGACAATGTAAAGATAAGAATATAGTGTACACTAGCAGTTTAGCGCGGCGTTTCTTGGGTTTGTTCATTTGCTATGAAAAGTTACATACAGGTAAACGTGGCTTGAAAGCGAATAAGCTTATCAATTAAGTGCATAAAGCAGTTGAACCAATTAGCATTTTGGACAATCAATGATGGGTTAATAATCTTCCAATAGCAAATTTAGTAGACCAAAGTTGCAAGATCGTGGCCCTGATGCCGCTGGGTGTCAGATCTGTCCGCGATGGGTGACCCTACCCATTTTCCAGACGGCATAGTTCCAGAACCAACATCTATAGCACCTCTTTGTAGACGATATTGCATGTCATCCCTTGAGGAGTGTAAGCAAAAAGTCCATTCCTGCTCCCTACGCGGGAACAGGCAACATAAAGTTGGCCATGGGAGAAGCATGGCTCCCCCAAATGGATGCTCGCCACCAACAATGTTTGCCCTTGTGACTTGTTAATGGACATGGCAAAACATAGTCTCATCGGAAATTGGGATCGCTGGAAATCGAACTGGATATCTGACGCCGAGGGGTAAAGGTTCATCCGTTTGCTGAGCCAATCGAAGTTTTTAAAGTTAAATGAGACATTAGGAAAAATTGCTTCCCAAAGATCACAATGTTGCACAGGGAGTCGATTGCTATGTGGCCCTTGTCATCCGCAGGGACCTTGCCCTCACCAGTGCTAAAATGTTCTGAGAAAATGCTGCAGACATGTCACCATGCAAATGAACACGCATTTTTGTGCTCAGGTACAAACTCTTCACCTGGATCCACAACATGGACGACTTAAGGCAGGCACACACTTCATCAGCTCTTGTCCCTTTGGGGAGGACAGGCAGCGTTTGCCGAAAATCCCCTGATAGCAGAAGGGTTACGCCACCCATAGGAGCCGTAGAATCCCTAATGTCTTTCAGGGTCCTGTCCAATGCCTCAAGGGCACCCTTGTGTGCCATTGTGCACTCATCCCAAACAATGAGGCAACATTTTTTGAGAACCAGAACTTTGTGTGAACTCTTGCTGATATTGCATGTTGGTGTCTCAGTTTTTACTAAATCTAAGGGGAGTTTAAAGGTTGAATGTGCTGTCCTGCCTCCCGGCAGCAAAATAGCAGCGATCCCGGACGATGCAACGGCAAACGCAATTTTTTTCTCCTGACGAATCTTAGCGAGAATCAATTTCGTTACAAAAATTTTCCGGTACCCCCAGGAGCATCGAGAAAGTAAATACCCCCAGTCTGATTTTGAACCACGTCAATGATAGTTAAATAGGCCAACCTTTGGTCCGACAGAAGTTTGGGCTCAGATTTTTTGGGAAAGAGATTCGATGTCAAATGCTGTTTCCCGCAACAAATCCGGGGCCAACGTGTTAGCTTCCTCTCTGACGGTTGACGGCAAACCATACGTCGCCAACTCACTCCCACCTATGTTTAGAAGGGCGTCCTCGATATCAATGAGTGCCCTGTTGTAGATAATGTCGCTGTAACCAACTTCCACTGAAGTATACTGCAGATGAGCTAGGCGCAGGAAGTCCTCAGACATGAAGTCTCTGTACTTGACCCATAAAGATTTGGGATCACCCAAGTCACACTTTTGAAGCAAAATGGCAAAGAGTTCCCGTAGACCTTTAGGTGATTTCAACAAAGCATCCTCTGCTAAAGTGGAATTCCATTGCGAATCATCTTCCAAAAGACCACGCTTAAAGCAGGCTTCCTGGTACGTATCACATATTTCTCCATCAACAGTTTGGGGTCCTGAAAACTTTGTGGGCCTACAACTTCATGCAGAAGAATGCGGAGATGAAAGCACTCATGCTGACTTGGGGGCACAGTGTAAACCCTTCCAAGACAGCTGTCAAATTTTACACCAGGATGTCTTTCAACAGCCTGACCTGACTTTCTTCGCACCCAAGTGTTTTTCAACCATATAAAGTAGGATGGAACCTGGGGGTACACAAATGTATCAAACTTATAACGGCGGCGAAGATTCGAAACCGAATCTGAGCTTTCCCGTCTCTGGGACAAGCCGTGGTAATTTGTTTACGCTCAGGAGACTAACCCCTTGGGAGAGGCTAAACACAGGTCAGAGGTGTTTACGCCTGACAGAAAATAGGTCAGAGGATATATCCATCTTTCTGACTTGTTTACGCTTGGCAAACTAATCCCTTGGGAGACTAACCAAAGTTCAGAGGATATATCTATCCTTCTAACTTTAACTCTTATAAATAGAGGGATTGTTTACGCCAAAAACAGAAAAGCAGTGGATACAGACAAGACGAGTCTCATTTACAGCCTCTCGTCACGAAAACCAGTCTACCACTTACTCTCACCATCCTGGCTGATCGCTGACTCCTACAATACAAATAAGTAAATATACTGATACGCCGCACACACGCAATTCATAGTGAGTCCAACATTTGTACACGCACCATTCATTTCTGTTTACACATATTATAATCGTATTCTGTGATATTTGAATTTACGTGGCTCGAAGAGCCACCAAATTATTGTATGAATGTTTTGTGTCAATTATTTTATCATTCAATATTCAAATTGAATATTGTTGTAATAAAATAAACTTTGTAACAACACTCCTGGTATTTTTATTTACACTGAATCCACCATAGCAACAGTTACATCCACCCATCCACTTGTCGTTACAACCACACATAATATTCCGTTACAAACTGGCAAAGTTTGAAGAAACCTGTCAGAGTGGTCTCTTTCGGATTGGCAGCCAACTTGGCGGCGGGTTGGTACGTAAAGTAAACCCTTTGCCCATTTTCCAAATGTACCGCAAGCTGTACGATGGCGGGGTGACGTTGGTGTAGGGGTAAACCAAATAGACGCCAAAAAGCTTCATTGCTGCTGATGTACCGCCCCGCCAGGTATTCTGTGACCTCGTCCCTGCTATTTTCAGCTTGAAATGCGAACATTTCGGCATCAGAGCCCTTATTTACATATTTGCATATGTATTTTATCGACTTGACGGAGTTGCAAAACTCAACGTTGATGTGGTCCCTTACTGCTCGCTTCTTGAAGAAGCGGGCAGTAAGGGACCACCCATCTATTGTCGACTTGACCTCCCTTTTCTGTTGTGGTGAAGCCACCATTCTCAGGCCGTCTCCGCCTGTACAGGGGGTACCCGTCGCCACTAGTCTGAGTCTGGTCAACAAATTTTTTGGGGTATCCCTTACTGCCCTTTCAGACACGTGTGATGCTCATTAGGACCCGACGCACATGGACCATGTTAGCTTTGACGATGTCATGTAATTCCTGGTCAGTTGCTGGGTTAGGGATTTCAACCGAAATGAAGCTGTCTATGGCATTTGAATTGATTTTATCAGCTAACCAAATCAAAATGTGAGCATGTGGCAGTCCTCGTTTTTGCCATTCGACGGTGAACATGTCACATTTTACAGCCCCAAATACCTGACCCTTTTTTATTAAAGCCATGAGTTTAGCCAGTTTCAGTCTGAACACTCTGGCAATGAGGTCATGTCTGTTCGAATAATTTTGCCCAGGAAAAAGTTCACGGATTACATTCCGATTCATAGGTCTATAGCATTAATCTGTTATATGAAGTGTTATTTTGCGGGTTGTTATTTGCAATAAGCCGATTGAAAATGCCCCACATAAGCCGTATGTCAATACGGAACGCTCCACTGCAGTGTTGTCATATAGGGAGTGAAGAGCGACAGAGAGAGTAAAGCAGTTAAATTATAGAGAGCGGGAATATACGGAACGCTCCATTTGATCATAAACATTGTTTCTCTTTCTGCAGTGTTGTCATATAGGGAATGAAGAGCGACAGAGAGAGTAAAGCAGTTAAATTATAGAGAGGGGGGATGATCATGATCGATTTTGCCCTTATTGTTGATGGATTTGAAATTTCTTTGCTTCATGACCTTTTCCTGACCAAAGGCTATAATTGTCCTGACTTTGAATAGAATCCGTTGGAAATTGTGGACATGCATACGTTACAAACCTTAACACACACATCCTCAGCTTTATATATATATAGATAGGTGAGACAGCTCGTAGTATTGGAGAACGGTTAAATAAACACTAGCGAGAACTTCAAGATAAAAAAGGAATCATCAATACTCCACCAACATGCTACAATAGAACATAAGGGCAAATTAGAGAACATAGAAATAAAAATAGAATCTACACACAGAAAAGACGCAATGTTTAGACAAATCACAGAGGCAATAAACATAAATGAACTCCAACCAAAATTAAATAGAAAACATGAATGGAATAGCAACATCACAACTTACAATTAAGGAAAAAATGAAAACACACACACACATAGAACAAACAACCAGCCAGTAACATGTAAATAAACAAATAAATAAACAAATATAAACACACACAGACACCCGGATGTAAAACATGTGCAAACTAAGCACGCAACACACACAACAACAAGATGGCGTAGGACAGAACAAAGGAGAGGCACAAAAACAAAGGAAATAATCCCCAGTCACTGAAGAGGTCACAGAATGTGTGACGAAAGAACTTTGACAATATATGAACAACCGTCCGGTTATGGAACCAACCAACCAACCAACCAACCGGAAATTTATAAATTCTTAAATTTATAAATTTAATTTATAATAAATTGTAGTGAAAGCAACTGGTGCGTGTGTTTCTTATTGGCAACATGACCCTCCCAAAGCATAACAATATCGGTTTCAACACACGTTTTCAGATAAAGAATCTTGCTAAACAAATTCAGAAACGAAATATCATCATCATCATCATCATCAACGTTTAACGTCCGTGTTCCACGCTTGCATGGGTTTGGACGGGGGTAGTCCCACTTGAGGCAAGAGTGATTGTCTTGCTCGCATAGGACTGTCTGGCAGGTTTTCTACAGTTGGATGCCCTTCCTAACACCAACCACATTTACAGTGTGGGTCTGGGAGGTTTTTACCGTGTTGCCTACACGGCCACATTGCAGCGTGGACTGTGTTTTTTTGTCGTGACACCTACACGATCTCATTTGTTTCGGCCTGGATGGCGCGGCACCAACATAACTTTACATAGAACGGGATGGTGTGGATGGGGTGGGGGTGGTGGCGGGACAGGGTGTATTTTGTTAGAGATGCCTACTGGCAAGGCGGGTCTTCTCTGTTACTGAGTACCGCCAAAGGTCTCGGTCCAGTGACATTGTCTTGGAGAGGTGTAAGTGTGTGAGGTCGGAGTTTATCAGCTCATCCCAGGTTTTTCTAGGTCTGCCTATTCCGTGGCTACCGTCTATTTTTATTGCCCTGCACTTTGTTATACAGCTATCGACTTTCATGCGCATCACGTGTCCATACCAACGCAGCCTTCTCTCGAGTAAACAACATCTGATCCCTCTTATCTCTAATTTTTTCCTTAGTTCGTTTATGCTTTGCCGTTCACGTATATTACTGTTACACATCCAGCGGAGCATGCAAGCTTCGTTCCTCTCTAGTCTGCGTATATCCTCTGCACACAATGCCCAGGTCTCACTACCATGCAACATTGCTGTTCGTATGCAGGCATCGTACAACCTGCCTTTCATTTTTAGGGAGAACCCTTTAGCAGCTAATAGTGGTATATATATAATAGTGGTATATATATAAATATTAATAAAATAGATGTTCTTTTGATCAATTACATTTTATTATACATATTTCGGATGTACAACAGTACGTCCTCATCAGACAAAATATAATGATACATGACACACCCTGAGATGTTAAATGGTTAAGATTTAATCAAAGTAGTAAAACTCATTCTTTGACATAGTCATTGAATATCGTTTAACACTTTAATATATATATATATATATATATATATATATATATATATATATAGAAATTACATGAATCAAAGTTCTGTTTAAACCATTTATTCGCTTACAATTGTTTCTTCCAAACCGAGGTTTGGAATCTTCCGAGCAATTTTGCAATGATTGTTTACATACATGACTTCCTTTTCAACACAAGAGACATACAGAAACATATGTATATATTGATGCACTATAATCTTATATAAATAAGACACACGTGCATGCCCCACGTGTAACTATTGCATACACTAACTACTTCAAACTATCCTCTTGCTTTATCTTCGTAAACTGCCAATGTTATATTTTAACTTTAATTTTGTTCTTTAATATGACTTTAATCTTTGAATGTAAATTGCCATGCTAAAATATTATAATGGATGTCAACCCACTGTGCATCAATATATACATATGTTTCTGTATGTCTCTTGTGTTGAAAAGGAGGTCATGTATGTAAACAATCATTGAAAAATTGCTCCGAAGACTTCAAACCTCGGTTTAGAAGAAACAATTGTAAGCGAATAAATGGTTTAAACAGAACTTTGATTCATGTAATTTCTATATAACTGCTCTGTAGAACAACTGATGTTATTACATTGAACTATTTATCTTACTGGTAATAAGGTAGTAATAAATTACTGCCTTTCACTATTTAGGGTTTAAAATATATATAACTATAAAAGGTTTTAGTATATACATAACCATAAATAGTATCCTTAATACTATATATATATATAACATTGGGGAGAATAATTTATAAATATATATATATTGGTAAATAAATTTGTTTATATCTTAGTAAATGGAATTTGCTTATATTTTAGGCTAACTTAGCTAATAATTGTTTCTACTTTTGGCATAAGGCCAGCAATTATCCCAGTGTATTACTGGTACTTTATTTTATCGACCCTGTAAGGATGAAAGGCAAAGTTAACCTCGACGGGATTTGAACTCATATCATAAAGGGGGGTAACTCTATTCTTGAAAGCATGGCGTCCGACCCTCTATCAATACTGCCAATCCACAAACACCCAAACGAAGGCCATATCGTCTGTCTACCCGCAAATAGGAAGTTATATTTTTCAAATTACGTCCCTTACATCGGTTCGTTATTCTATACGTTTACCCATATCTATTATCGTAACTGACGCTGTTCGTAATGTCGATGAAAAATTACACATTAAAAATTAAATGTTAACATTTTTATTTGTATATTGAATAACTAAAAGTTAATTTGTATTCTATAACATTTCACCATTCCTAGTTTTTCAGTGCCTCTCTTAAAATTCCCAGCGACCTTAAGTAGTGTTTTAAATGATCAAATAAATAAGAATATGAACTATGTATTGATGTTCTGGTTATTTCACATGAATGTAGTGATTTGTTTGTTTGTGTTATTCCATATAAATTTACTTTGCTAATTTCAAACGTTAAATCTCGTCTCAATTATCTGCTCCGTGACAGTATAAGGAACAACTATATTAAGCAGACCTGCCAACCTCTAAAAACCCAAACGGGGAGTACCATGAAAAAAAGAGCACCAGAAACGGGAAGAAATGAGGCAAAATGGGGAGATTTTACATAATTAAAGCTACACCTATTTTCACAAGAGAAGACATCTCTCATCAACCCCAAAGTGGATGGAAGATACTCCTGCCGGACGGGGGGAGTTGACAAGTCTGATTAAGGAATACAAATATTTTGGACGTGACATGCTGTGACACGTTTTCCCCCTTCAACTTAGTCGCTTCGGACACAAACCCGGGTACTACGGCTCACAACTGAGGGCAGGAAGATAAGCAAATACCAGGGCTAGTCCGGTTGTTTCCTCTTTGCACCAGTCGTCGTCAAGACCTCAGGCGTCCTCGGACCACGTACAGCTGACTCCCTCCGTAAAATCGGAATGAGAGTAGCCCGTCTGAGGAAGGAGCCTCTGAGTGACTGTTGCAGCGGGTGTCGCGGCAATGCCTTTGCCATTTTGTCCGCGTGACGCAGTCGAAACACCACTTAGATGTAGTCTGTCACCCTCCCCTCTTTCTTTAGTTGCTTAACAATCGTTTTTCTTTTTTTATCAACTACTCATATCAACATTTCAAACAAACAACAACAAAAAATATGTGAATATAAACTAAATAGTTGGCGGAATGAAAGCCTTGAAAACACTTTAATATAAGCGCGCCTTTCACACGTGCGATTCGGTATGCGCATGCTCACTGGGAGTCGACGTAATTGGCACGTGAATGGTTGACGAGTGTGTTGCTTTAATCTCTCTATCTCTTTCTGTACCTTGTACAGGCAATGTGTTAATTTCTCTCACCAGTCACTATCGAAGCAATTAGTGGAGCAGTTGAAGCATGTAAGTAATATATGTTACGGCTACATGAAAAAATACCTAAGCCCAATTTGTCATTTATCTCTCTTTGTATTTTATGAATACTTGTATTATTTATCTCGATTTAACAATGATTTACTATATTTGCATAAGGCCTCACATATCTCAGAAACGGTGAATGAAATTCTGTGATTCTTGAAATCTCATCTAATTACTTTTGCATGAAAGAATATTTTAATTCAGTTTCTTTTTCATGTTTTTTTTTATTTTATAAATACTTGTATTATCTCAATTTAACAATAATTTACTATGTTTACATATCTAGGAAACGGTAAATGAAATTCTGTGATTCTTGAAATCCCATCTCATTTCCTCTGCTTTATAAGCTAAAGCTTTGTGTCTTTACAGGAAACCATTAAATCGAAAATATGATTTCAGTAAATTTAAGGTAGAAATTATGTAAACAAATTAAACATTTAAAAATATACATTTAGCTGGTAATCTATTAAACTATATTTCTGTTGAGCCGTAACACGATACGTATTGACAGCTGTTTTGTTTATATATTTATGCATGAGCGAGAATCTGGCTTGTGTCAAAAGAGTAATAAAAAATAAACAAACAAAACTCATTAAGATAGGAATTTTTATAATGTATTTCTTCAATAATGATTTTGAAAAATAATAATAAAAGAGAGAATTGATTGTATTTAGTGGGGGAAAAGTGCTTGCTACGAGTGATTATAAATAAGACGATGTAGTTTTTACGAAGAAATATCTCTCAATTCTTTATGTCAGACAATACGACACGACCGCATATTTAGATCTTAACGCCGGGTCATTTCGCATTTCTGACCAAACCTTCGTTTCGAAATTATCTTCCTTACATTTTTTACCCCGTATTTCTGCCAGTCTTTATATAAGTATGTGTATATATATATATATATATATATATATTGGCAATTTCCAGCCCGATAAGTTGAGCACTATATATATATATATATATATATATATATATATATGCAAAAGTTCTATTTAAAATTGTTGGGATACAACAAGTAAATATTTTTATAACTGATATAAAGCACTCGACAAGTATTTGGAGTAGATATACGATATTAATAAATGGAAACTATATTTATAAAACTATATTTATTTCATTATACATATTTCAGGGATACCAAATTAAATTATGGTATGCCTTCATCAGACAAAATACAATATATAACAGATATATATCGCATATCATTAGTGATATATGTCACAGTTGAAGTGGCTACACCTGGCGCATATATTTTCTTTCGAATTTACAAAAATTAATAAATAAAAAGGAGGGGAGGTGAATCGATCCAATTATTCTACTGGTGTTTACTTTATCAATTGAATCGATACTAGTGGGGATTTTCTTTATAAATATATAGAATACACCAAAACCATCTTCACAAAATAGTAATCTGCTAACATTACGTAGATGCTATATTTATAAGTGTAATATTTATATTTATAGAGAAAAATCCTGTTTCATCCTTTAATTAATAAATCGATAGTAATCAAAATAGTAATACTAATAGCAGTCGTAATAATGATTTCTAACTTAGACACAAAACCTCAAATTTGAGAGGCAGGATTAAATGGAACAAGTACTTGATTGGCACTTGATTTATCGACCCTCGAAGAATAATCAATAAATCAATAATAAAAAATAGTAGTATTACTAATCGACTGGTACTTGTTTTATCGACTCTCGAAGAATAAAGGCAATTGACTTCTAACAGGCATCGCTTTCAAAGGCATTGGTAAATAATATGAAGATATCAATAGAAATATTTTTGGTTCTCAGCTTTAAAACCCAGAACACTATTGCGCACTGAAAACACGGCGAGATATTATACTATATCAAACATAGTATTCCCACATCGGTCCATATTAATTAGACATTTAGAAATAGTTTTATCACAAAGCTCAGTATTTGCATGTGTTTAAATGATGTATGAACAGTGATTTATTATTATTATTATTTTTGTTGTTGTTGTTGAAAATGAAAGAGAATATTGAAACATATATATATACATACACACTCATACTAGCTGCAGCATCATTTAACGTCTGTTTTCCCTATTAGCAAAGGTTGGGCGAGACCATATAAATACAATTGAAAAGTTCCTAATTTATATATATATCATCATCATCATCATCGTTTAACGTCCATTTTCCACGCTTGCATGGGTTTGGACGGGAGTTTTCCCACTTGAGGCAAGATTTGTTGTCCTGCTCGTATAGGACTGTCTGGCGGGTTTTCTACGACTGGATGCCCTTCCTAACACCAACCACGTTTACAGTGTGGACTGGGAGGTTTTTACCATGTTACCTACACGGCCACAATACAGCGTGGACTGTTTTTTTGTCGTGACACCTACACGACCTCATCTGTTTCGGACTGGATGTTGTGGTACCAACATAACTTTACATTTAAGGGGGTGGTGGGGGTAGTGGGACGGGGTGTATTTTGTTAGAGGTGCCTACTGACTAGGTTTCGCTTTGTACTTAGGCAAGGCGGGTCTTCTGTATGACTGTGTAGCGCCAACAATCTCGGTCCAGTGACATTGTCTTGGAGAGGTGTAAGTGTGTGAGGTCGGAATTTATCAAGTCGTCCCAGGTTTTTCTCTGGGTCTGCCTACTCCGTGGCTACCGTCTATTTTTATTGCCCTGCACTTTTTTTTATACAGCTGTCGTCTTTCATGCGCATCACGTGACCGTACCAACGTAGTCTTCTCTCGAGTAAACAACATCTGATCCCTCTTATTCCTAATTTCTCCCTTAGTTCGTTTATGCTTTGCTGTTCACGTATATTACTATTACGATATGTGTAAAACAATAGTACTCTATGTGAATGTTTAAGATAAGAAAAAAATTATTATAGTCGATATTTATTAAAGAAAAATCCAATATTGAATAATAGTGTCTATTGAAGTAGTTATTGATAAACATGCTGGCACTCGGGTGTAATGCAGATGTCAGACAACACATGCTGGATTATGAGGAGCTATAAAATAAAAACATTTACGGCTGTGCCATACACATTTACGGCTGTGCCATTTCACCTTCCATAGAACTCAGTGGTCCAGGTAGCCACTATGGTGCTTGCAATGCAGGAATTTGGATTTGTTGATCTCCATGACTATTCTGTTTCCTTCAGGCTGAGGAGGGCAAACTCTCCAAGTACCGGTCACTCCCCGACAGGTTTACAGTCGTGCCCTTAGCAGTGGAGACTTCTGGTGTTCTTGGCTCTAGGGCTACCTCCCTACTCACCACTATAGGTGCTGAGCTGGCCAACTGCAGGAGTAACCCTCGTGAGATGGAATGGCTCTTCCAGCGCATCTCCCTTACCATTAGAATAACATACCATTAGAAGATTGTAGAAGTGAAGAATATGACAATGGTGCCAAGATGACAGCCGAGTAGAAGGGTGTACTGGGGATACTACTCAATGAAAGTCCTCGCGCTATTTTCTCACCACGTACATACTTTTATTGGATTTGTGTAGCACGGATTCAACAAAGTGCTGTACCGAAGTAGTTACCCGTTTCACCACCAGAGGCGCTGAGCTGGCCAACCGCAGGTGTAACCCTCGTGAGATGGAATGACTCTTCCAGCGCATCTCCCTTACCATCCTCTGGGGAAACACCTTCTCCATTCTGTCCGCCGGGGCTGTGGCACTGCCAGCACGTGGGACCCCACTATTCAGATAGATGGGGGCGATGACGATGGGAGTTCGGCTCTTCCGTGTTCAGTCACATTGCACCTGTCATGTGGATCACGTGAGTTAACTATTAAAACCAAGTGTGTGACATGACTTCAACAACAGTAATAATTGTTTGTACACTTATACACACCTAGATATACATAATTTCACTTTTCCTTCAGTTAACATAGGATTACCAATACTCCACATAGCATATATTTCTGAGATATATCTGTTATTACATTGCTACCTACACTGACCTGTAGGTTAGCAAGTCAACTGCCACCAGTGCAGGATTTACCACTGTGCTGGGGTCAGCTTAAGCACAGGGCTCCGGTGGCATATTCCTGTTCCCCAAATTGTTTACCTCCTTCAGAGCCCAAGTAAAGGGTCTCAACTTAACTAGCACAAAGCCTCATTTGTCCTAAATCTGGCACTGACTGCCACCCACCAATAAAAAACATCTGTCTATTTACCTGTCTATCTATCTATATGTGACGGAGGCGAAAAGTGGCAACAAGTCCACGATTCGGTCTTTGAAGGACCAAGACGGACACGTGATACGTGAACCGAAGCAAATGTGCACGGCCTTTCAGCAGCACTTTGCTCAACTGTTCGGGCAGGGCAGCGCGCCGGGAGGGGCTATGGATTTTGGTTCATACCTCGACGGCCTACCGCGACTCTCGGACAGCGTGGCGAAGTTCTGCGAAAGGCCGATTTCGGCCGCTGAGATGGGGGACGCGCTGAGCCAATGCGGCAAACGCAAATCTCCAGGTCTCGACGGTCTACCCTACAAATTTTATGTAGCAATGCCGGACTTGTTCTCCGTCTCCTGGAAGCGGTCTACTGCAACTGGCAGCAGAATGGGAGAATTCCCAGTTCTGTGACCAAGGCCGTAGTCACGTAAGTCAGGAAGGACGAGAACAAGGGGGATGACATAGGCAACTTCCGGCCCATAACTCTGCTCAACACAGAGTTACAGATTTTGGCCAAGGTGTTGGCAAAGAGGCTGGCGCTTGTCGTCGAAAACCTGGTGGGAGAAGCGCAGACATGCGCAATCCCAACCAGGTCCATACACGACAACCTCCACCTCATGCGATACATCATAGAGAGGGTAGGGTGTAACCTGGCTTCGGTGGGGCCCTGATCAACTTGGATCAGTCTAAGGCTTTCGATAGTGTTGACCATCGTTATCTGGATGCGGTGCTCGAGGCGGCAGGCTTCAGTCTCGTGTTCAGGGGCTGGATTGCTGCAATGCACAACAGCAACATCTGCTCAAGGGTCAAGGTGAACAGCTACCTCTCGGAGCCGTTCCATATCACGCGATCCATCCGACAGGGATGCCCTCTCTCCTCCCTTCTGTACATACTGACTTTCGAGCCACTACTGCGGAAGTTGGAGCTATTGCAGGGCATCCCTTTGGAACCGGGACTGCGAAAAGCAGCGTCGGCCGACGATGTGACAGTAATGGTCTCGAGCACCTCGCAAATCGGGGAGATTGGTACCTTACTGGAGGAATACGAAAGGTTCACAGGAGCGAAGCTGAACTGGGACAAATCCGTCGGTTTGCAACTCGGAACGTGGAGAGGCAAACCGATGCCTTCCGATGACGTCATCGGACGCTGGACGGAAGGACCGGTAAAGCTGCTCGGGGTCTGGTTTGGTCCTGACCTCCAGGTGGAGAAGAACTAGAATGAGGTGTCGGCCAAGGTGTTTGCACTCACCCAGAAGTGGGCCGAGTGCAAACTATCCTTGAAAGGTCGAGCGGAGATGGCGAACACTTTTATAGCGTCCGTCATCTACTACCGCTTGACCGTTGTGCCTTGTCCAGCCAAAACGCTCACCAAAATGGAGCGCGCGCTCTTCTAATTACTTTGGAAGAAACGAGCTCCTTTAGTGAGAAGATCCATCTGCTGCCAACACCCTTCAAATGGAGGGCTGACGATGCGCAAACACGCGCTCAGGCTGCGGCACCTCCACGTATTCCTCACCAGACAACCGGTGTGGGCTCCGTCCTGGGTCAAGCAAAGACCGAGGAAAATGGGCGACTGGCACATCGAATGTGCTCAGGCGCTCAGTCGTCTAGCAAACGGACCCGGCGATCAGTGGAGACTTCACTTCGACATTCTATAGAGGGTTGGTCCGCAGTAAGTGCGACGACACGCTCGGAGAAACTCTAGGCGTAGAGGAGGACGAACTGGCCAGTCTGTTCGGTAGGACCTTCCGCCCGGGACCAATGGACAACTTCCAAAAGTCCCTGGCCTGACAGTGCTACCGAGGAGCTCTACCAGTTCGAGACAAGCTCTACAGACACGGGCGCCTGAGTAGGGACCCTTCGAAAAAGATCTGTCCAAGATGCGTGCGCGACGAGGAAACCATCGCATACGCATTTGTACACTGCCCAGGCGTTACCGATCTGTGGGGCTATGTAGAACGACTATTGTCGCAGGTGGGACCAATCCAGTTGACCACCGAGTCCATTGTCATGATCAAACCGCCACCCTCCTTCAAAAACGAAGGAGAGGCAGTTTTCCTATGTGTTATGGCTATGGTGAAAGAGGTTATATGGTGGACGAGGTTAAAAGGGCTGAGGTCAGACACCTTTCTCTCCGGCGAGCAACTGATTCGTTTTTTCAAATATCATTTTGGAAGAAGAATCAGGATGGAGAGATAGGTGCTCTACCCCAGCAAATTTTATAAAAGGTGGGTGAATGTGGCAAAGATGGCCCAAGTGGTTGGGCCTTCTCTCTATATAAGCCTGTAGGTTGAGGAAGAGAGGAAGGGAGTACTCACTCTTGGTGCTCCTGGAGATGAGGGTTGTACATTTTGTCGGGGTGTGTACAACCCCTGTGTAACACCTCCCCCCTATTAGGGATTTCAATTGTTATTTGTTATTGTATTAATAGTTTTATTTTCATATACCTGTATGTAAACTCCCCATTTGTATTTGTCCCCTTTTGTGCCCATGTGGCTAATAAAGAAATTTATCTATCTATATGTCTGTTCAAGGCAAAGCAATGAGATTGAGATAAAAGAATCTTGTCCATTTCTTCAATATATAAACAATCTTTATAATAAAACACAAGTGTTACGCGGGCACCACTTTGTGCTAGATTTATTTGGCAAAGGGTAATTTAATATCTTACCTTTTGCTCTCACACACATTGTTGACAAGATGGTCAGATGTAGCAGCAGCAGCTATCAAAAGTTATCTACCTATGTATCTATCTATCTTCAGACCGCCACCCTCCTTCAAAAACGAAGGAGAGGCGGTTTTCCTTTGTGTGATAGCTATGGCGAAAGAGGTTGTATGGTGGACAAGGTTGAAAGGGCTGAGGTCAGACACCTTTCTCTCCGGCCAACAACTGATTCTTTTTTTCAAATACCACTTTGGAAGAAGAATCGGGATGGAGAGAGAGGTGCTGTACCCCAGCAAGTTTTATGAAAGGTGGGTGAAAGTGGCGAGAATGGCCCGAGTGAATGGGCCTTCTCTCTATATCAGCCTGTAGGTTGAGGAAAAGGAGGAGGAGAGGAAAGGAGTACAAGCTCTTCGTACTCCTGGAGATGAGGGTTGCACATTTTTTTTTCGGGGGTATGTGTTATCCATATAAACTGTCTCCCTCTATTGGGGAAAATCGACTAACTTTTAAATTCCATCTGTGATAACATTTTACACGTTTTTATTGTATGTAAACTTCCCCCTTTGTATTTGTCCCCTTCTTTTGTGCCCCTGTGGCTAATAAAGAAATATATCTATCTTCAGACAATAAAAACATCTATCTATTTACCTGTCTATCTATCTATCTATCTACGTATCTGTCTGTCCATCTATCTCTCCACCTCTCTGTCTGTCCATCTATCTCTCCACCTCTCTGTCTATTTATTTACCAAACTGTCTACCTACATACCTACCTACCAAACAGACAGATAGAACAAAGTCATCACAATTTAGTGCATATTTGTTTGATCATGATTTTTAATAATAGGGAAGAAGCTTATTATAATTAATTTAAATGAATGTAAAATGAACTACAGGGATGGCCAAAGTGACAAAAGGGAAAAGGTCAAGGAAAATCAAGGATTCAACCCTTTAGCATTTACATTACTCTATATATACTATTGTATTTTTATGGTAAAGGCTATATCTCACATAATATTGAATCTACGAGATTTTGATGTTATTTATTTTGAGAACCATACCTCAACATCAGTATGAGTGGCTAGTTACGGCCAGTTTGAACAGAAAGAGGTGAGAGAATTCTGGCTGGATGCAGCCAGTTTAAATGTTAAAGGCTTAAGCATGTTTGACAAAGTTATATAGAATGTTGTAATCAATTATTTATATATTTTAATATAAACCTCATCGTTTTTGATGGGTACTATGCTGGTTTAAAAAATAAACTTTTAGTTTCAAAGAAAAAGTCTTTCAATTTCATTTCATAACTGTTTTAGTCAGTACTGCTTTGCTTATTACATATATACAGTTATTGATGAACTTCTGTCACTTTTATGATGCACTAATCGAAAGGTTATCATAATAATCATAGATCCAGTATAACCTGAATTGAAGTCAATCCAAGGATGTTGTGGCCTACACCAACAGAGTGTGTGATGCTTGTGAATGAACCATTATACTACATGGTAGCAAGACATGGGCATTGAATGCAGATTTGTGGCAGCTGGAAAGAAATGAAGCATGCATGCTCCACTGGATGTGTAATACATGAACAATGAAGCTCAAGTGGGCTGATAGAAAAACTGAGTATAAGAGGAGTCAGATGTAGTATGCATGTGAGACAATTGCACTGGTACAGACATGTGATGTATATGGAGAATGGCAGTTAGGTAAAGAAATGCTAAGCATTTGAAGTGGATGAAACTTGTAGAAGAGGGAAACCAAGAAAGTTACTGGACGAAATTGTGAAGAATTACCTCAAGACATTGAATGACATGAAGATGACTGAGAACCATATTGACTAGTGACATGCCATGCTAGAGAAGATTCATCCAGCAATCCAAGCACAGTGATGGTGATAAAGTTTTAGGATTTAGTCACAACTTTCTCTTCTATGACTGTTATGATGTACTTTACACCATGTTGACTGAGTTAGAGTGGAAGGAATGTATCTGATCACACTCCCCCATATCCATTCCCTCCACCACAAACCACTATTACTATAAATATTATCGCCATTATCATTATATTATCACTCCTAGTCCTATCAACACTACCTCTATCTTTTGCTCTCACTATCGCACTTAACTTGACATTGGATCTGACTAAATATTCACATTGAGATTCCCCACTGACATGATCACTCCCACTTACCATCACCCATTATCAGATGATAACCATAACACCATACTCAATGCAATCACTCCACATTTCTCATATGTTTCCTACATGACATCTATCACTCTGTCTTTTCTGTGGTTCCCATCATTCACTCTTTCCTACTATGACACATCCCTTTTGGTATCCTTTCATGGTTGCTCCTATTCAACCTCCTATCACTCCTTTCCATTCCTCTATCATTGTATCACTATACTGCTCCTTTCACACTCAAATCATGCCCTCTATTGTTTCATCTGGGTAATCATTTCTCTTCAATGACCCTCTTAGTGACTGTTGCCTTGAGAGAGTAGAGACTGCATGGAGTGGAGAGGTTTCTTTTAGAATTGCTCTTTAGTGTTGGTTTCATAAGATGCACCTAGTACTCCCTGTAAAGTGGTTAGCGATCAAACTTATACAATGTAGAGAGGATTCTTTTTTCTTGTCAAGGCCATGCTGACCTCTAGAGCTGGTGCTATCATAAAATTCACCAAGTACACTCTCTAAGGTGGTAAGTGCTATGAAGAGCACAAGGCCAGCAATTATCCCAGTGTATTACTGGTACTTTATTTTAAAGACCTCGTAAGAATGAAAGGCAAAGTTAACCTCGGCGGGATTTGAACTCACATCATAAAGGGCCGTAACTCTATGCTGCAAAGCATGGCATCCAACCCTCTAACGATACTGCCAATCCATACATACATATTATTTTATTCATTGCCTGTGTTTCATAAAAATAATAGATCTAGTTCTCACTAATATGTGTGTGTTTGTATTGTGAAGGAAGGAGTGTGGTTTGTCGTTCTATAACGACTGATGTGAAGGCCTCTCTCCATCCCTACAAGGTCCAGAACATGATACGAGTACCGAGTACATTCATATATTGAAGATGGGGAAATTTAATTCGAAGCACATATATATACGGGTACAAGCCGAAGCTGAAGCATATAGACAATATGCCCCCACCCCCTCCCACAGCAAAGTGGTCGTGGAGGCGCCACGGCAAAAAGCACCCTGCCCACACTGTAAACGAGGTTGGTGTTAGGAAGGGCATCCAGCTGTAGAAATCAAGCCAGAATCAGTTCCCGTATGAGCAAGACATGGTCAGCCGACCGTCTACTGCCCACAACAGGACAACCTGTCTAACCCATGCTAGTGTGGAAGAACGAACGTAAAATGGTGATGATGATGATATACGTCCAACCCTTGTTAGCAGGTAAAACAATGATGATGATATATATAAACTCACATATATATATATATATATATATATATATATATATATATATATATATATATAAATGTATGTATGTATTTGCTGTACTACAGAAAACCTGTCAACCAGTACAAGCACTGCAATACTAAAAGCAAATGTGGCAAGAAATAAAAGATTACATGGAATGGAGAGATGTTAGCCTGTTTCACAATGGAATGCATTCAGTAAATCCAACTCCTGTAAAATGTCAGGTGAACAGACTGAGACAACTTACAATAGAGAGGACCTGGTTCTGTCTTCTACCTGATAACCTTTATATTGGTGCCATGATAAAATGCCCCAGTACACACTACAGTATAGTTGGCAATCAAACAGACAATATAGGATAGAGAGGAGTTTTCAGCCAGGCTAAACATGACAACCTTACTGATGCTACAATAAAATTCCCCCAGTACACTCTGTGATATGGTAGTGCTGGTGATCTACACGATATGGTGGTAGGACCCTTCTGTTGTATGAAGGACATGACAGCCTCCCTAGTGTTGGTGACTTACACAATAAACGCATCCAGCACAGCTGTAAAGTGGTTGGTGATAGAAAGTGTTTAGAGGACTTTTCAGTTGTCAGGGACATGACCACCTAGAGTTAGTGTCACAATAAAATGCACTCAGTAGGGCGTGGGACCATATGTAAGCAAGGTGTGGACCCCAGCCTATCCTTCTACCTCTCAGTAGAATGTAAGACAGTGTGTAAGCATGATGCAGACCCCCCCCCCCCCCATCTCCAGGCCTGTCTGGGAGGCAAGTAGTCCTGCTTCAGTACTGACTTGGGCTATGTAGACCTATTCAACCTTTGCTTGCAGGGAAAGCGGATGTTGAACGGTGATGATTATGTTACTCCAACTTTCACTGCTTCCATCATATTCAAGTGTACGTAGACATAATAATGTAGTGAAAAAATTTACTTTGCACTCCCAGCATCATCATCATCATCGTTTAATGTCCATCTTCCATGCTAGCATAGGTTGCCGGTTTTGTTCCATTTGATGCAGAGACCATGTCTCGCTTGCTTGGAAGCGTCTCTGGCAGGATTTTTACAGCTGGATGCCCTTCCTAACAGCAACCACATTTACAGTCTGGACTGGGAGCCTTTTCACTGTGTCTCCTACATGGCCACCTTGCAGTGTGGACTGTTGTGTCATCAACACAGTGGACGGAACGGGAAAGGGACTGTGGGGTAGGGCTTAGCGGTGGGGTGTACATTGAGTTAAGAGGTGCCTACTGACTAGGTTTGTATGCAATGGTAGTCGGGTCTTCTGTACAACTGCATGGCACCAAAGGTCTCGATCCAGTGTCATTGTCTTAGAGAGGTGTAGGTGGGCAAGGTCAGTTTTTATCACCTCGTTCCAGGTTTTTCTTGGTCTACCCACTCCACAGCTTCCATCAATTTTCATTGTCCTGCACTTTTTTATACAGCTGTCGTCCTTCATACGCATCACATGACCATACCAACACATTTGATACCTCTTATGCTTAGTCTCCTTCTTAGTTCGTTTATGCTTCGCCTTTCACGCACGTTACTATTACACATCCATCAGAGCATGCAAGCTTCATTTCTTTCTAATCTACGCAGGTCTTCAGCACACAATGCTCAAGTCTCACTACCATGTAATATCGCCGTTTGTATACACGCATCATAAAATCTGCTTTTCATTTTTAGAGAGAAACCCCTTGTGGCTAACAGCGGTATTAGCTCTCTGAACTTTTTCCATCCCGTTCTAACTCTGGCTACTACACTTTCAGAGCACCCTCCTCCACTGCTGATTTTCTCACTCAGGTAACAGAAGGTGTCTACTATTTCTGTAGAACCATCTGGGCAGTTGCTACTTACTGCACCTGAGCATTGGCCACATATACAATCTACATTCTTAGATAGCTTACCTCTGATCCTACTACATCTTTTATGTACCCATATTTTACATTTGGGACATAGAATGGATTTTCTGCCTACTCCTTTCTTACACACTGAGCATGGCCATTTCCCAGAGAGTACCTATGCCCTATTCTCCTTTCTGCATACTAGAACCTTAGTCTTAGACAAGTTGACTCTAAGGCCTTTTGATTCAAGGCCATGCTTCCATGTTTGGAACTTCCTCTCTAGTTCAGCCATAGATTCAGCTATGAAAGTTAGATCATCTGCATATAGAAGTTCCTATGGGCAGCCAGTCTTAAACCCCTCAGTTATAGCCTGTAGGACAATAATAAACATATATTTGGAATTAGGTAAATGGAAGCCCATCACACTGTACTTGCTTTTAGTTAGTAGTCCTAATTCATTACCCAGTGTAACACTGCTATCAAGCTCTTCGATGTCTTTAGCCACTCTGGTTCAAGTATTTTAGACAAGGTCTTCACTCAGAAGGTAATTGGATACTGTTTCCTACTATAGCATTTGTTTATTATTTATTACTGTCTCACCAACTGGAACCATTTTTAAACATAGGATGTGGACTTAACAAGACACAAGGAAAGCAATCCATTCAAAATAGAGCAGTATCTTTGAATAAAAACTTATGTTGTGTATAGGAAACTGTTTAGTCCTGGCAGACAACTTCTTTAGTGCTAACAGCATGATAAAATACATTCAATCTCCACAAGAATACATGTATTTGTCTCATTATCATCATTTTTACATCAACTTTTTCCTGCTGGCATGGGTTGGACAACATTTTTTGATGCAGTGTTTTACAGCAGGATGCCCTTCTAGTCACTTCTTACAACACATAGTTTTGTGTAATAATTATAGTTTATGATGATATTTCCTTTTGATAATGATCGTTATCATCAGTTTTGTTTCTTTGTCATGAAAGTGTATAATCACTTCTTTCCAATAGTCTTTGAATTCATTCTAATCTTACTTGACATCTCATTGCAACTACCACTCTTGAAGACAATCATTTTTATAATTCTTTTTAGATGGAACATAGAAGTTAGATACTAAGTCATTCTTCATAATTCTCAGATTCAAAGTTGATCAACTTGTTTGTTTTATTCTTTCTTAGATATCAACATTAAGTAAAATTATATAAAACAACAGACTTGTTTTATGGCAACTTTATAGTGGATATGTATCTGTCAAAGCAACAACTAAGCATGAAAGAAAGGATCAGAGAAAGGTATGTATGTCAAAAGAAACTAGACAAGATAACTAGTTTCTAAATGAATGATTATCATTTTATTCTTAAATTTAAGATGATAGTTTTCACTATAAATTACAATAGATTTTTTTACTATTGATAAAACTCAGTTAAACTTACAGATGTTTTACTGTTGATAAAATGTAGTGAAACCTATAATTTACGAGTAAAATAAAACATTTGATAAGATATAGATTTTCTCTTCACATTTTGTAAACAGTCTTTTTTTTACTACAAAAATTTTATATCTTGTTTTTTTGAAATATTTTTCTCTTTCATATTGTATTTAATAAGTGATGTCTTCTCAAGAAGTCGATAAAAAACCTCTCACTGGAGGAACTTTTCGCCAGTCTTTGCAACGGCAGCTACACCCCGAGTCATGTATGATGTTTGTCCCAGCCAAGGTTTCCTTACATCGGCCTCATCTGCTCATGCCAACATTTACACTGAGAAGATGTCACATACAGCTTTTATGTGTCATCCTCTTAGTGACAATTGTGCTTGTAGTGTGGACTGTATCCAACCTAAGAAACACATTTGTCAGCTTCCATGCTGAGAGTGATACTGATGGTGAGCTGGTTGTGCTTCCTGAAGAGTTTGCCCAGAAACAAGGAGCTTTGTGTCTAGATGGGTCACCTGCAGGCTATTATATTCGGAATGGTAAGCTTCATTTTATTACTTTATGATGTTTGTCCCATCTGTTTCTTTTTTTTTTTCTTTTACTATAGTGAACATTTTCTATTTTTTAGAAGGGTGATAACATTTTAAATGATCTTTATACTACTTTATACTACTTTATACTACTTTATACTACTATACACGTGTCAGCTTAGGGTTTTGTGTATTCTGATATTTCTTGCCAGTCAAAGGAATAATCCTGAAATTTTCCTTGTCATTCTTGATATTGTCAGAAATCATTTTAACTTAACATTAATTACTAATCAAAATTATTTATGAGATACAAACATATGTTACTAATGATTGGTAACATCTGGCCAGTGAATAAATAAAATAAGGCATTTGATGTCATTGTAAGTAGATGGCTACTGTGTAGTGTATATACTTGTGTGTGTGTGTATATTTACAACCTGTCGAATGGTTGGGTCGGCGGCGACTAAACTGGCAACCCTACCAAGTTTACTTGGTGAGGAGGGTGATTTTGGACACCCTGCAGGACAAAAAACAAAACCTGATAAAGGGCGGAAGAACTCATAAAGAGTCAACGGCCATCTAGAAAAAAAAAATCCTGCCAAATCAATGGGTGGCAGTAGTTCCAGCTGTATGCATCGAAAGACTGGTGTAGTGGTTTTAAGAACAATGAGGCTTTGCAGATGATCAATGGAAAGGTGCTCCCGCTCGAGTTAAAAGAGGACTATTGACCTTCAGGCGAAGCAGCGACCGGAACAAATATGAAGTACACCAAATCCATTGCTCCTAGGGGCAGCCCTGGTTCTTCTTATTTGTGAGTGTAAACTCGGCCAGATTAGATATATATATGTGTGTCACGTGATGCGCATGAAAGACAACAGCTGTATAAAAAAGTGCAGGGTGAGAAAAATAGACGGTAGCCACGGAGTAGGCAGACCCAGAAAAACCTGGGACGACTTGATAAATTCCGACATCACACACTTACACCTCTCCAAGACAATGTCACTGGACCGAGATCTTTGGCGCTACACAGTAATACAGAAGACCCGCCTTGCCTAAGTACAAAGCGAAACTTACAGTCAGTAGGCACCACTAACAAAATACACCCCCGTCCCACTACCCCCACCCCATCCACACCACCCCCTTAAATGTGAAGTTATGTTGGTACCACAACATCCAGTCCGAAACAAATGAGGTCATGTAGGTGTCACGACAAAAAAACACAGTCCACGCTGTATTGTGGCCGTGTAGGTAACACGGTAAAAACCTCCCAGTCCACACTGTAAACGTGGTTGGTGTTAGGAAGGGCATCCAGCCATAGAAAACCCGCCAGACAGTCCTATACGAGCAGGACAACCAATCTTGCCTCAAGTGGGAAAACTCCCATCCAAACCCATGCTAGCGTGGAAGATGGACGTTAAATGATGATGATGATGATGTGTGTGCGTGTTTATGTAATGTATGTATGTATATATATATATATATATATATATATATATACACTATAAAATATGTCCATAGAATCATTTGATAAGATATATACACCATTTCCTCTCCCAATCAGCATAATCAACTACACAAAAAACCAATTAAACCAGGCTATAAGATTAAAAGGCACCTATGAAGAAATAATAGATAACTAAACAACAGCCATCTATTCGCGATTAACAGCCATAGAATATTTACCCAGCATTTCAATAGCACGTGGAAATCGATTAAATATATCGTCAACCATACACAATTAGGTATAAAATTAAAGTTAGAAGAAAAAATGTATATATATATATATATATATACACACAAAATAGAGGCACAGCTGTGTGGTTCAGATTTTATTCCACTGTAACACTTGCGATAATTGGCCAAGTGTCTTCTATAGTTTCAGGCTAACCAATGCTACTGAGTGAACTTGGTGCACAGAAACTGTATGGAAACCCATCATAAATATGTGTTATCTTATCACACACACGCATGTTAAAACAGCTACTATGTAGCTTTAGCTGGCCTGAGGCTATGAGGTTTTATTTCATAGGAAGTCTGTTGGTTGTTTTAATGACAGGGATACCAGTCTTATGTGTGTGTGTGTGTGTGTGTGTGTGTATATATATATATATATATATATATATATATATATATATATATATATAAAGAATGACAGCTGCATAAAAAGGTGCATAGCGTTAAAAGTCGATGGAAGCCTTGGAGTGGGGAGACCGAAGAAGACTTGCAATGAGGTGATAAAAGCTGATCTTGCCAATTGCACCTCTCAAAGGCCAAGACATCTGGCATTACGCAGTAATACAGAAGACCTGACTTCCTACGGGTACATGCCGAAGCTGAAGCATATAGACAGTATGCCCCATCCCCTCCCACTGTAAAGTGGTTGTGTAGGTGTCACGATAAAAAAAGCACTCAATACTCACTGTAAATGAGGTTGGTGTTAGGAAGTGCATTTAACTAGAAATCGAGCCAAAATCAGTTCTGTATGAGCAAGACTTGGCCACCTGACCTGGCATTGCCCACAACAGGACAACTTACTTAATCCATGCTAACATGGAGGAATGAACGTAAAACGGTGATGATGATGATGATACATACATATATATATATATATATCTTTGTATGGAATCATGGAAAAGTGGACATAAAAACGATGATTATGAGAGAAAGTGGGGTAAAATCTTGACCTAGCGGTTTCAGCTTATATGTTCAGCAAGGCTTGCTGAACACAAGCTGAAACCACAGTCAGGATTTTACCTATCTTTATACCTACTCTGCATCTCCCCATGCATTGAGTACTTTCATGATTAGGGGTCTCCTCGATCTCAGCACCACAGACTCGCTCTCCCTCTCTTTCTATATATGTGTGTGTATGTTTGTCTCCTTGTTTTCACTTCACATTTGATACTGCTTGTGTAGTTAGTAACGTTTGTCTGCGTACACAATCTTCCATGGCTCAGAGCTTCACTGTGCAAAGATTGGTGAGCATTGGCATCAGAAACGGCATCCGACCATGAAATATTGCTATAAAAAGTCTTGTCCAGGCTATGTCAGCATTGGTCGGGTGAAACTTGTTGAGGTAATATTGTACTTCCGTGAGACTCTTATTTGACATCTACTACTCTCACCATCACACTTTACTGTTGTTATCCCTTACCATATCACATTCCTTGTCTCCTCTCTTTCAACTTTTAGCAATTCTCTCCTTCTAATCACACTTTCGATCAAGTTTTCTTCGGAATAAAATGAAAACTACATCAATTGGAGAGATCTCTTTAATCTTGCAATGTTGATGCTATGATAATCACTTAGTATACACTGTAAAGTGGTTGGCAATCAAATAGACTATATGTAGCAGAGAAGATTTATTAGTTATGTCGTGTTGTTAACAACCTCTCCAGTGCTGGTGCTATAATAAAATACACTTGGTACACATGTAAACTGGTTTGGATTAGGAAGGGCATACAGTTGTAGAAATCATGCCAATAATGAAATATATGTGCAAGAGATGGTCCTCCAATCTATCTATGAGTGCAGTAACTACAAATGAGAATTGAATCAGAATCTAAGAATCAGTCCAACCCATGCTAGCATAGCTGTGAAGGCGCATGGCTTAGTGGTTAGAGCATTGGGCTTGCAATTGAAAGGTTGTGAGTTCAATTCTTGGACCGGGTGATGTGTTGTTTCCTTGAGCAAGACACTTCATTTCACGTTCCTCCAGTTTACTCAGCTGTAGAAATGAAATGAGATGACAGGATTGGGGTCCCTATCATTAAATTACCCAAGACACCTCTGAGATATACCTAGCTAAACCTGCATACCCAGCTAAACCTGCATAGGTGTGAGCTGTCACATACTCACATACACACACATACACACATGCTAGCATAGCTAGCAGATGTAACATAAGGATGAAGATAATGATACATATAAACTCCAGAGTAACAGATCACTGAGTACTCATTCTCTTGTTTGTCAGTATTAAACAGATGTATCCTGGTTTTGGGAATAGGCACACCATATCCTTGCTTAGGCATCCAGCTGTAAAACATTCTCAAACCATCTCATACAACCCATACCTGCTTGAAAAGGTAGGTGTAAAAATGAGGATAGTAAAAAAGAGCAAAGACCCCACATTCAGTCACGAATGACCATGGGATTTGCACCTAGAAAGTTCCCCTCCGAGGCACAAGTCCGGGCAATGTTGTTTGTGGAAGACCAACAGTCGCTCGTACATACCGATCTCCCCTCTCTACACCACCGGCGTTGTCCAAGGGAAAGGTTAAGGCCAATACAACTTGGCACCAGTGACGTTACAACTCATTTCTACATCTGAGTGAACTGGGGCAACATGAAATAAAGTGTCTTACTCGAGAACACAAAGCCAGTCCGAGAATCAAACTCACAATCTCATGATGTGCACCTTCACATGAGTATAGTAAATCCATTGTATTAGGTGTATTCCATGTCAAATTACTCAGAAATCTTACTACATAGTGTGTGACACTTCTAAAAGTTCTTTACTAAACTTTCCTTAATTATTTTGAAATGTAAAATGTCAAAATTTTAGTTATTTAAATTTTACTTCAACTGTTATGTCAGTTTGAGTGTTTACTTTTGTTTAAAGTGAATCAGAAAATAATGTCACAGTGGGAATTTTTATGCAGTAACTTTGAACTGGATTGTTGATCCTATGTGCATAAGTTCAAAGTTTATAGCAATTGTTTTGTGCCCATGGGTAGGGCACATACAATTGCTTTCATGACACACTCTCATTAGTTGAATGAAATAACTAGGAAAGGCTATAGAAATAATAATTTTGAAGTAGTACACACTGTAAACGTGATTGGCATTAGGAAGGGCATCTAGCCATAGAAACCAGGCCAAAATAAATCCTGTGTGAGTGAAACATTGTCTTCCGACATGATCTCTCACAAAGGGACAGCCCATCCTAACCATGCTAGTGTGGAAAATGGATGTTAAACGACGATGATGATGATGATAATTTATATAAACTATATAAATCTATGCCAGTGGAAAAGGGAGACTTAAGATGTGGCACAAAATTGTGAAGAATCCTTCAAGAAACTGAACCAAGGCATGGACATCTGACTACCTCAAAAAAATCTCATCATAACTCATGCAAGCATGGAAAGATGAACGTAAAAATGATGGTAATGATGAATATAAATCAAGATGAGGAGACAGTTCTAGATTATGACTAATTTAGATATTATCTAGAACTGCCTCTCCAAATTGATTAACCCTTTAGTATTCAAACCAGCCATAATGGGCCACTGTATTGTCCTCAAAATAAATAACATCAAAATCTCATAGATTTGATGTTATGTGAGATATTATGTAAGATAAAACCTTTATCCCAAGAATGCAATCATATATATATAGAATAATGTAAATGTTAAAGGGTTTAAAATAATGTATTTATTATTTTTTTATATTTTTCTTAGGTAGAGGGTCTTCTCAAAATTTCTGGATACTCCATCTTCAAGGTGGAACTTGGTGTTCAACTGAAAATGAATGTTATAAAAGGTCAGTTTGCTTATTTCCATATAGTTTACCTTTTTTTTCTTCTAAATATGTTTCCATGTACTTGTGTATTCACTAGAGTACTATCCACCATATGGGTAAATTTTGGGAGTATATTCAAGTCACTGGGTGACATAAAGTTAAGATACAAGAGTTATAATTGTAACTTTGTTTCAAATTTCATAGTGCTTATACAAAGCAATGAAATGAATACTAATTTTGAAAAGAAAATAGTTAACGTAAAATACGATTAAATAAATATTATATATCACTGACTGTATCTGTCTAAAACAGATGTCTCAAACATGTTTCAGACCTATTTACTACTTTCCTATGGCCCATAGTAGAACAATTTTCATGGCTAATATTTTCGAATAACTTGGTAATTTGTCCGTCACCCCTTCCATATTCTTACAGCAGCAGCAGTATGAAGTTTCACCTGCCAACCCAATACAAACTGGCAGCCATTGTCTGATCATGCTTCTCCACAAGGAAGTGTGGAATGTACTTTAATATTTCAATAGCTTTCACTTCAAGATCAAAAGCTGAAAAATAAAAATGTATCAATTTTATATACATTTAAAAAAACATTCTTAATAGGAATATTAGTGAAATCTACATCAACATATTTCAAAGACCTATTGTCGTGGAGGACTGACTGAGATTATAGAAAACTAACATGTGCAACAGAACACACAGACCACATACACACACATCATAAAGCTGTCGATTTGGCAAAGTCATTAGAACATTGGATATTTTTCCAGATCTCTGCATTCTAAGTTCAAATCATACCATCGTTCACTTTGCCTTTCTTCCTTTCAGGGTTGATAAAGTACCAGCTCAGTGCCGGTGCAGTCCTCCTTCCAGCTGTCAGATCCTGGATGTTCCATTAAATCAAGGGAAGGAGGATCAAATGGGTAGCTGTGTCTGTTCTTTTGAGGCCCTAAGCACATAAGAGAATGGTACCCCAGATATAAAAAAGCACAAGCCAATTTATTCAAATTAACGTCTGTCATTAAAAAAAATCTATTTTTTTGTTGGGGAGAAGGACAAATACATTTAATTTGAATTAAATGGTGCCTCTCTTCCCTTGATGACCTAAATATGTGTTTATTGGGCTTAATGGTTAATCCAGCCCTGCTGCTATGTCAATCATTATTTTTAACAACACCCTCTACACCTCATTGAATCAGAAAGTAAGTTGTGTGTGTTCACAAAGAGAGAATCTCAATGTTGTGGAGGCCTAGCTTTGTAGCAGTCTTAGGGGTTCTAGTTGAACACTGTTTGTGTTTAGACGGTCGACTGCACTAACATTTTCTTGACATGTGCAGTGATTGTCAGTTGGGGTTGTTGACAACATTGGCACCATCTGATTGGAGAATCTTCCTGACATTTCTAGTCATGCAGTCAAAGCAGATTTGGCGAGAGCTGTCAAAACTATTTGTCAGTGACGTATGTGTACAAAAGTTTACAGATGTATGCAAGTATCATCTGGGTATAAGTGGGCATTGTTGACACTAACAGCAAATAATGCATTGATGTATTGAAGGAAGCATGTGGGAGAGTGGGGAAGAAAACTTGGGATATATAAGAGTTGATAATGTAAGTGATGACTGAAGAACATGTATATGTTTCAGTTATTTAAATTTTACTTCAAGTGTTATGTTAGTTTGAGTACTTGCTTTTGTTTAGTTTAACCCTTTAGCATTTAAACTGACCATATCTGGCCAGAATTCTCTCACATTTCTCTGTTCAAACTAGCTGTAATCAGCAACTCATACCAATGTTAAGGTATTGTTCTCAAAAGAAATAGCATCAAAATCTCATAAATTCGATATGTAGATAATTATGAGGTAAAGCCTTTACCATGAAAATACAATATTGTTCTGACAAGGAAACAGCCTGCTTGTGAAATTAACATGCATGTCGTTGAGCATAGATTCAACGTGACAATGATGCTCCTTTGAACTACAGATACAACTCATTTTTGCTGGCTGAGTGGATTGGTGCAATGTGAAATGAAGTGTCTATCTCAGTTGAAGAATCAAACTCAAAACTATACAAGAATGAGCTGAAACTCTAACATCTAAGTCATATCTTCACTAACATACTGAATATAATAGGTTGAGCCCTTATCAGTCTACTTGAAGTGCCATAGTGTCAGGAAGGTGCAGATTTGTTCATTACATAGCATAGAGATGGATAATGGGCAGTCCTGATAAGATACTGGTTCACTGACTTAGTACATACATGGTGATGGTTTGATAAAAATGCTTGTGGTAAATGTCATTTTTCTTTGGATATGAAGACATTTGTTTATTTGTTTGTTTTTTTATATACTAACAGAAATGATTTTAATGTTGATTTGTTGGTTGCTTCTTCCCTATTGAAATATTTTTCTTCTTTTAATCTTTCTAGAAGTTTCACTGAAGTTGGTTCAAGCCTAAAAGCTCCAGTCTCTGCTAGATTTGAAGGTTTTATGTCTAGTGATGATTTGGTAAACCCTGATTTTCATGACTGGAATATGGTGTGCTTCCTTTACTGTGATGGTGGCTCATTTTTAGGTTAGTCAGATTTTATTTTCATCCTTCTATTTATTTTCTTTCTCTATTTAGCCTAGTTGTTAGAGCATTAAGACCATGAATTGGCAGACATTAGGACATTGACTCTCTGTAGTCTGAATTAAAATCCCACCAAAGTCAACTTTAATTTTCATCCTTTCAAGGTTGATAAAAGAAAGAACCATTCTCATACTGGGGTTGATTCTTACTCTATATCTCTTTCTCTATCTTTTTCTGGAAGAAATCAACTGTGTTCAGATCTGGAGAGGTGATGAGCTCTATTCCCACTCAGTTATATAAGAAGGAAAGAAAGGAACAAATGTTCGAAGACAACAAGTTAGAAAAGACCCTTTTAGTTTTACTGGGGATAAGACAA
>OZ024740.1:406821576-406834682 GCA_964016885.1 Eledone cirrhosa | reverse complement strand
TGAAAGGCCATTCTCGTCAACAAATAAACAAAATGTGGAAGTGATGCGAGAGGTGATGGCAAAAGATCACCGATTAAGTGTTAGGATGATTGCAGAAGAGTGAGGCTTGGATGCAGTTCACAAAATGTTAACAGTGCCCAAATACTTGTGGAGCAAAAAGTGAACTGGTTGGAATTTGCTAGAAAGATTCGAAATTGAGCCAAATTTCTTTGATAAAGTAATAATAGGAGATGAATCATGGGTGTTCAAGTATGATCCAGAGACAAAACAGCAAATTGAGAAGTGATACATGAAACATTCTCCTCTTCTGTAGAAAGCACACGAGTAGATCCAGGGTAAAAATGATGATTATCAATTTTTTCGACAGCTGTGGTATTTTTCACAAAGAATTTTTACCTCCAAGACAGACAGGTAATTGCACCTTCTACAAAGAGTCTTGGAGGGACTTTGAAAACAGGTCCAGTGAGTCTGAAAAGGACATTGCAGGAGGTTGGGTACTGCCCCGCGATAACGCACCTGCTCACACAGCACTTTCAATCTGGGAATTTCTGAAAAAAAAAAAACATTCCCACTCTTCCATATCCTCCTTATAGCCCAGATCTAGCTCCTTGTGATTTCTACTTCTACCCTAACTTGAAATCAAAGTTGAAGGGTCATCATTTTAGGACAGTGGAAAACATACAAAAAATTGTAACTGATAAGCTAAAGACACTGACAGAAAATTACTTCCGGTACTGCTACAATCAATGGAAAAAAACTTTGGAACCACTGTGTGACTTCCCAAAGGTCATATTTAGAAGGGGATAATTTGTAATTTCATGTACGTTTAATATAGATTTAAATATAATATTAGTACCCTTACGTTTGGGTCAAACCTCGTATATTCATTGTAGACAGTGAAGTGGCAGTCGTTAGAATGTTAGATATAATGCTTTGCAATGTTCTTTCCAGCTCTCTGCACGCTCTGAGTTCAAATCCCACTATGGTTTAATGTTGCCATTCATCCTTTCAAGGTTGATAAAAAAATGTACCAATTCTTCTTCTATACCTCTTTCTTATTTCCACTTTATCATTCTCTCTCCTTGTCTGGAAGATATCAGATGTGTTCACACCTGTAGAGGGGATGGGCTCTGCCAGGTTTTAAAATGCCCAAGGTATGCTTTATGTCACGACAACGCCCCTATGACTCCATCGGAAGTTACAGGTGATACATATCTATTTTAAGAATCATGAACAGTCTTCAAGAAAATCATTGTTATTGTAATTCATAATAGACCAAAGGCCTACTAATTTGACTTCACTCTTTACTATAAGTCAAAAGTCCTTTGTAGTCAATTTATCTTGAAAATAGATATCTTTTATTTAGTGATTACACGCTTTAATCAGAAACTTAAGGCTAATAGAAAAAGTAAAATTAGTATGAGAAGCTAAAATCTATGGAAGGTAGGTAATCATACATTAGATTATCTCCCCTGTTTTAAAATCTTTGTCGCTTTTCACTACATGTGCACGCATGTATGTAATCAGAATGGTTCTAGTTTATGGATCTTCAACTTACAAATAAGTTATTTATGAAGTATAGAGGTTATAATTTACATAGTTTTTTAATTTTTACATTTGTTTTGTTTGTTTATTTTTCCCACTTGTTAATTTTGATTAGATAAATTTACAAAAACTGTCATAAATTAATAGTATTTTTATAATCAGATACTCTTTCCTGTTCTTAATT
Organism: Eledone cirrhosa; assembly: GCA_964016885.1. NCBI lineage: Eukaryota > Metazoa > Mollusca > Cephalopoda > Octopoda > Eledonidae > Eledone > Eledone cirrhosa. Next base: position 406,832,953 of record OZ024740.1, on the reverse strand, counting down.
TTCTATTGTGAAGTATGGAGTGGGGATATACATAATAGTTAGGCCTGATAGAATAATAAACTATCTTTAAAAATGAAATAGACTTGTCAACACTCCCTGTCCGATGGGGAGATCTCCCACCCACTTTGGGGTGGGTGAGAGATGTCTTCTCTTATGAATATGGGTATAGCTTTCATTAAAATCTCCCCATTTTGCCTCATTTCTCCCCCGTTTGGGGGCACTTTTTTTCATGGTGCACTCCGTTTGGGTTTTTTAGAGGTTGGCAGGTCTGAAATATGATACTATTTAGTGGTTATGTTTTAACTTCTGGCTTTTGATTTGTAGCTAGCAAATCTCTTAGCCTTACACATACCCTCTCTTCTCCATGCTTCTCTCTATTCTCCATTACATTTTTTTCCTCTAATAGTTTTGTATCTCTTTCACTCCTTCCTCTCTTCGCTAACATACAGTGATCTACAACTGTAATTTTAATTCTATGGACTTGGACTGAATGTTTGGGGAAGGTGTGAATTCTAGAAGAACATTAACTCTGAATAAATACTTGTATGGAGGTGTGGTCTCCATAAACTGTAGTAACCCATCTAGGAGAGCAGTTCTGAATAAAAACTGACTCAGTATAGAGAGAACAGTTTAGTCCTGCCAGACAACTTCTCTAATAATAATAATGAAATTATTGTGTATAGTGCTCAGGTGCACTACAACTCATCAAAGGTTCATGTATAGTACTTAGAATAATATACAAATGTCAGGGAAGTGAATAGTGTATGAGTCATGATATACACACACACGTGTGTGTGTGTGTATGGAGAGGGAATATTAGGTGTAGTGTTGGTGAATTTCAGGAAGCATGGACGTTTTGAACGATGCAGTGTCCCAACAGTTAACAACTGAAAAAATGTTTCTGAAAATCATGGAAGCTGTTCTGTTTTCTGACTTTGTGGGCATGCCCATGTGTTAGACACATGGAAATCAAAAAGGTACTCAGGTTTGTTGTTGGCAAGATGGTTAATAATTTTGTGGGTGTTTACCAAGTCAGTTGCCAGACGTTGGAGCTTCAATGTATCCATGCCCAGGGAAGCAAGGTGTTCAGAGTATGGTAGATGCCTGATGGAGGGTATTCGTTTGGTTGCAGATCTCTGAACAGTTTCCAGGAGATCAATATTCTGAGCAAGATAGGGGTTCCAGACTGGTGATGAAATTCTAAGTGTGGACACACGATAGCTATATACAGCTTTAAATAGATAGCTGGAGAGCGGCTGACAAAAGTCTTACTGAATGATGCTAGTGGTAATGCACTAAAATACACCCAGTCCATATTGTATAGTGGTTGGTGCTAAAAAGAGCATCCATTCATTAAAATCATGTGAAGAATATGAAAAACACAATTCAAATTATTTCATTTTAAATGTCTAAGATGAATTATTGTTGATAAGATGGTAATTTTTCATACAATTTCCTCAACAAATTATCATGACCTCACCGTTCATTGATGTTGTCCCAAAATATTACTAAATCTGCTGGAAAAGTTTCTCTCCACCTCTTCAATATCCATGGAATCTGATCCAAACCTAGTCCTATACATTGCCTCTTACTAACCATCTTATTTCTTTCTTGCAAACCACACTTCCCAATTGTCTCTGATACAAATCTCTCATCCTTTTCTGGTTCAGGTTACACTCTTTATACAAATATCATTATGGATCATGGTGTCTTCTCATATGTAACTTCTACTCTCCTTGACACTAATTTCTCTCACTTGGATATCAGCAACGATGACTTTCAGTTACTCAACCTCAAAGTTAAACATAACACATTTGCATGTAGATGTTTAACCCTTTAGCATTTACGTTACTCTATATTTACTATCATATTTTCATGGTAAAGGCTTTACCTCACATAATTATCTCATAATATCGAAACTACGAGATTTTGATATTATTTATTTTGAGAACAATACCTATGGGCAGCCAATTAAACAGAAAGAGGTGAGAGAATTCTGGCTTGATATGGCTGGTTTAAATACTAAAGGGTTAACTTCCATAAAATATTAATTGACAAAACTAAATTATAAAGTTTATTATATTTTTCAGGAAACCGCTCACAGCCAATTGTGTATAACTCTAGGAGCATTTATCTCAGAGGTGCATCTATATTTGATGCTATCATTGACTTTCTGCTTGTTAAAACTAATTTAGGAACTGCCAAAAAAGTTATCTTGAGTGGTTCATCAGGTAAAAACTTAATTTTATTTGTTTATTTAAAATTTGTAACTGGTTAACTTAATTAATTATTTTCTGAAAGATTTAAAATTTTTGATCGTTTTATCACTTTTCCAACTTGTTAGTTATAATTTTCTTTATTTTGTTTCTTCACCAGCCGGAGGTTTAGCTGCTCTTATTCATGCAGATCATTTACATCAAAGACTTCAAAAAATTCCTTCTTTTCATGCAGTTCTTGATGCCATGTTATTTCTTAATTTAACTAGCCGTAATGGCCAAAAGAAAATGATGAATATTTTGGAAAATACATTCCATCTTCATAATATTAAAGGTAAGTTAATTTTATTTTTTCTGCTGGAATGGGTTGTGGTTTCAAAAGAGAGTTCTGGGGAGGGGGGTCATCTTAGTACCAGATTATTTTGATCAAGTTGACACAGCATATAATATAGAAACATGTGTAGCAACTTCTCTGTTGCACACTTTGCAGTGGCTTCAAAGGATGATGGAGGTACTGGTCAAATCTTCAATTTGAAATATTATCCAAGGGTTAAGTCCTAATTGTTTTCATTGTTAATTTCACATATGACATATTTGTGTGTTGAGTGTTGGTTTATGTTTTGATATTAGTGACGCTTCTACAGTTACTCTTGTTTTTTGTGAGATTCTATATAGAATTCTAGTATTATCAACTAATGTTTTTCTAAGTTTGTTGCATGTACTGTACAGTATTGCAATGGATCCTTGTAAATGCATGGTTAACCAACAAAGTGTTGTACTTGTGTGTTTGATGTAACAATTGGAGTCATGAAGTTGACGACTTTCATGTTTACATTAAAATATGTATATTACATTGGTTGTCTGAAGTTTGTTTGTTTGTGGTTACATGTTGATGAAGAAATTAATTATTCTTATTCTGAAAATGATTATGAGGTTGTCTCGAAACGTTAACCTTTTTGTTACCAAACAGACCGAAAGTGTTTATATTTATCGAAAAACCTTCCGTCATTATTATACATTGCTAGAATAGTTCCAAACACCAGATAAATAACGAAAATGCTAGTTTTATTACTAAGTCCTTTTGAATTCTTGATTATTTTGAAAATTATTTGATTTGGTTTATTTTCGCAGAGGCAAGGGAGTAGTTGCATGAATAAAGCCTAGTATATCTGATAGATCTCCATCTGTTTTGATTGTGAGTGCTCCAGTTGTTTGATCAATGGAACAGACACATATAGCCATAACATTATTCTCAGGGAGATTCAGCATTACATTGTGTTTCACAAAGTTGGCTCTTTGAATTACAGTTTCTGTCTATCCAGTTTCACTCAAGGCCTGGGTCAATGGTAAATGACACTTGCCCCAGATAGCATGCAGTGGGATCAAACCCAGGACCTAATGATTGCAAAGAAAACTTCTTAATCATTCTGCCATGATGTGTCAACCTTGGTAAAATTTGAATGCTGAATGTAGAGAAACAGTTAAATTCAGTGATTTATATAGCTTGATGACTGGTGTCGTGACAAAAAGTGGCCAGTCCACTCAGTAAAGTGGTCATGTTGGGGACCTGACAAAAAGTGGCCAGTCCACATTGTAAAGTGGTTGAGTTGGTGCTATGACAAAAAGCACCCAGTCTATACTGTAAAGTTATGTTTATCTCACAACAAAAAATGCCCAGTTCACACTATAAATTTGGTTGGCATTAGGAAGGGCATCCAGTCATAGAAACCAAGCCAGAAACAGTTCTGTATGCGCAAGACATGGTCTTCTGATCTGACTTGTCTCACGAGATAACTTATCTAACTCATGCAAGCAGGAAAAAATGGCCGTTAAACGATGATGATCATCATTTAACCTAGTAGTTATAGTGTTACGGTGGAATCATTAGAATGTCTGATAGAAAGTTTTGTGCTATTTGTTCCAGCTATCTGTGGCATGAGTTTAAATCCTACCAAAGTCAGCTTTGCCTTTCATCCTTTCAAGGTCAATAAAATACCAGTCCAGCACTAAAGTCAATTCTCCCTCACTTCCTCTTTCGTTTTTGCCCTCTATTTCTCTAGAAGAAGTTGGCTGTGCTCTGACCTGAAGAAACATGGATTCCACCAGATATTGTATATTATTATTATGGCATCCTGATAACTCTATGTATGCATAGTTAGGGTGTTGGGCTTACAATCGCAATGTCATGAGTTTTATTCCTTTACTAGGTGGCACATTGTGTTCTTCAGCAAAACACTTCATTCCATATTGCTTCAGTCAATTCAGCTGAAAAGGAGTAACTTTGTAATTTATTGGTGTAATATCTTGGTGAGAGTCTTGTACTCTTGGTTGCTAAATAACAATAAAACCAGGTTAATCTCCAGCCTGATGAGGCTCCTGGCTTGTGACAGACTTTTAACCTTATTTCTCTAAAGGGTTTAATAAGATGTGAAATAAGAGCCTTCATAAAAATTCCAAGAAAAATGGTGAGAAAAAGCAAGTTTACTTCAGTAAACTTGATTTTTCTCAATTTGTCAGTAGGGAAATAGAAAGCAAACTAAAACAAAAACAGCTACAAAACAAACTTTTACTTATCAAGAAATATTGTAGATATGTAGTAAGAAAGATGTGTGAGTGTTGATATTAGAACAAATAGTACTAATCTCAACTGAAGTGTTTCACTGAGTTACAGGAGGGTGTATCTTAGTTTACCTGCAGCTAACCTTCTCATCATTATCTCATGCAAGAACGAGACTGGATAGTGCTAACAATGGGAAGAATTTGATTATATATCATCATCTCCATTATCATTTAATGTCCATTTTCCCTGCTAGAAAGTGTTGGGCTGAGGAATCTCATTTTCGCCACTTGCATTCTTGATTGTATACTTTTGGTCATTACCCAAGATTTATGACCATAGGTAAGGGTTGGCACGAATACCAAACTGAAGATAATGAGTTTGGCTTTTACACCTACCTCTCTTCTTCAGGTGACTGAATGCTGAAGCTGGCGCATTACTGCACCAGCTCCTGCAATTCTTGCACTTAATTCAGCCCCCTGTCTTTCATCATTTGTGAACTCGACCCCAAGATACTTGAACTCCTCCACCTGCTTCAGTGGAACTTCATAGAGAAGGACCTGGGGGGAGGGTGGGGGCGATAGAGAAAAAAAGGGGGTGTTGGGAGGAACAGAGAAGCTGTCATTTCGCCCGAACTTAATCTTAGTACAATTAAGCCTGAGATTGAGAGGCTACTTTCACTTCATCCTTCTCATTGAACCCCCTCCCTCCCCATCCCTAAAAACCTATCTGGGTGAGCTGTTTTAGTGGTATACTATTGACTTCTCCAATATGTGTTGTAAATTTGTGCAAGAATATATTTGTGTATGTAGAAAGGTCTCTTTTTGGGGAGTGGATTGGGGGACGCTATGAATTTATTATTTATAATATTATAGTATTGTATACATATGATATAATAGTATATTAAATATCAAATGATATGTATTATATATAAATATATATGAGTGGAGGAGGCACATGGCTTAATGGTTAGAGCATTGGCCTTGCAATCGAAAGGTTGTGAGTTCAATTCTCAGACCGGGTGATGTGTTGTTTCCTTGAGCAAGACACTTTATTTCACATTGCTCCAGTTTACTCAGCTGTAGAAATGAGATGCACCCAGCACTCACTGTAAATGAGGTTGGTGTTAGGAAGGGCATCCAGCTGTAGAAATCAAGCCAGAATCAGTTCCCGTCCCACCCTTGCAAGCAGGGAAAAGCGGACGTAAAAATGAAATGAAATGATTTATTTATACATAGTATCATCATCATCATCATCATCGTTTAACATCCATCTTCCACGCTTGCATGGGTTCGGACGGGAGTTTTCCCACTTGAGGCAAGATTGGTTGTCTTGCTCATATAGGACCGTCTGGCAGGTTTTCTACGGCTGGATGCCCTTCCTAACACCAACCACGTTTACAGTGTGGACTGGGAGGTTTTTACCGTGTTACCTACACGGCCACATTACAGCGTGGACTGTGTGTGTTTTTGTCGTGACACCTACACGACCTCATTTGTTTCGGACTGGATGCTGTGGTACCAACATAACATTACATTGGAAGGGGTGGTGTGGATGAGGTGGGGGTAGTGGGGCCGGGGTGTATTTTTGTTAGAGGTGCCTACTGACTGTAGGTTTCGCTTGTTACTTAGGCAAGGCGGGTCTTCTGTATTACTGTGTAGCGCCAAAGATCTCAGTCCAGTGACATTGTCTTGGAGAGGTGGAAGTGTGTGAGGTCGGAATTTATCAAGTCGTCCCAGGTTTTTCTGGGTCTGCCTACTCCGTGGCTACCGTCTATCTTTATTGCCCTGCACTTTTTTATACAGCTGTCGTCTTTCATGCGCATCACGTGACTGTACCAATGTAGTCTTCTCTCGAGTAAACAACATCTGGTTCCTCTTATTCCTAATTTCTCCCTTAGTTCATTCATGCTTTGCCGTTCACGTATATTACTATTACACATCCAACGGAGCATGCAAGCTTCGTTCCTCTCCAGTCTGCGTATATCCTCTGCACACAATGCCCAAGTCTCACTGCCATGTAACATTGCTGTTCGTATGCAGGCATCATACAGCCTGCCTTTCATTTTTAGAGAGAACCCTTTAGCGGCCAATAGTGGTATAAGCTCTCTGAACTTCTTCCATCCCGTTCTGACTCTAGCTACTGTACTTTCAGAGCACCCTCCCCCACTGCAGATTTTGTCACCCAGGTAACGGAAGGTGTCCACTATTTCTATAGAACCATCTGTGCAATGGAATGAGCTAGTATTTTGTGGGCACTTGCTGCTACTTATTGCACCTGAGCACCGACCACATATAAAATCTTTATTCTTAGTTAGCTTACCTGTGATCCCACTACATCTTTTTTGCACCCACACTTTGCATTTGGGACATAAAATGGAGTTTCTGCCTACTCCTTTCCTACACACTGAGCATGGCTATTTCCCAGATGAGACCAGTGCCCTATTTTCCTTCCTACAAACTAGAACTTTAGTCTTAGACAGGTTAATTTTAAGGCCTTTTGATTCTAGGCCATGCTTCCATGTTTGGAATTTCTTCTCTAGTTCAGCCATTGATTCAGCTATGAGCGTTAGATCATCTGCGTATAGAAGTTCCCATGGGCAGCCGGTCTTGAACTCCTCTGTTATAGCCTGAAGGGCAATAATAAATAGTAGGGGGCTAAGGACGAAGCCCTGATGAACACCAACTTTTACACTAAACTCTTCACTATATTCGTTGTTAATTCTAACCTTGCTGACTGTTTCTTTATACATGGCTTGTATAGCTCTCACAAGCCATTCATCAACACCTAGTTTTCTAAGGGCCCACCAGATAATCGAGCGGGGTACTCTGTCAAAGGCTTTCTCCAAGTCAACAAAAGCTAAGTATATGGGTTTACTTTTAGCTAGGTACTTCTCCTGTAGTTGTCATACAATGAAAAGAGCGTCTGTTGTACTTTTACCTGACCCAAACCCAAACTGCATTTCGTCTAGATCAATTCGCTCTCTGATTAGTTGCGCTATTACTTTTTCTGTGACCTTCATCACCTGGTCAATTAATTTAATGCCTCTATAGTTACCTTTATCTAGGGCATCTCATTTACCCTTGTAGCAGTTAATGATGATGCTGCTATGCCAGTCTTTCGGAACGACCCCATTCTGTATGACTTGGTTTACTATCCGGGTGACCATAGTGTGTCCGACCGTTCCAGATGCTTTCAGCATTTCAGCAACTATTTCCGAAGGCCCAGCCGCCTTGCCCGTCTTCATGTCTTTGATCGCCTTACTTATTATACTCGTATATATTATATTATTTACAATTTGCGTGTAGGCAGGTCTCTCTGGAGATAGGGGTGGGGGCGCTGAGGGTATTATGTGGCCGTGAGGAGGGGGGGGGGGGCAAAAGTTCAAGAACCCTCTGATGTAAATATTGAACAGGAGATAATTTATAAATTTGATTTTCCTTTTTTCCTTTATTCTGATTAGAAAGTAATTGTCTGTAGTTTGATTTATAACTAAATAAACCATGAAAGAACTTATTCATTATATTCTCTTTTTATGGTTTGAAAGGAAATGAGCTTTTAAAGAGAATGTTTGACTCAGAAGGTCTGAGAATAGAAAACTAAAGTGGTAGTAAGTAGGAAACAAGATAAAACTCTGATTCTCCCAGGGAGGTGGTCCTGCTCAATACGTAAAAAAGGAATAGACATAAACTCTATAAGATATATACAATGTAAATCTTGGGTACACAAGAGATATAGTGGGATAACAGGTAGACTAAGAGGAAGAGAAGACTTAGTATGTAGATGCACAGGGGTAATCGAGGGGAAGAGTGTCAGTGATATAAACCTTTTCCATTTGCAGGAAGGATTCATTGAAGTGGTTGAAATCTTGTGCTATCTAGGTAATTAAGAACATTAAAGAAAAAGCTCTTTTTAGTTCCAATAGTCAGGTGAAATTTCAGTTTACATTTGTTAAACACTCCCTATACTTTATATTCATTTTTCATTTTACGTCCGCTTTTTCCCTGCTTGTAAGGGTGGGACGGGAACTGATTTTGGCTTGATTTCTACAGCTGAATGCCTTTCCTAACACCAACCTCATTTACAGTGAGTGGTGGGTGCTTTTTTGCCGTGGCACCTCCACGACCACTTTGCAGTGGAATGATATGGACCCCAGTCCCTATCATCTCATTTCTACAGCTGAGTAAACTGGAGCAATGTGAAATAAAGTGTCTGCTCAAGGAAACGACACATCACCCGGTCTGAGAATTGAACTCACAACCTTTCGATTCCAAGGCCAATGCTCTAACCACTAAGCCATATATATATATATAACAAAAATATGAACATTAGCATGGTTGGCATGTCTCTTAGTAGCATATATATATATGAAAGGCATCAAGCCATAGAAATTTAGCCAGAAAAAGTCCCATAGGAGCAAGACACGGTCACCTGACCCAACTTGCCTCTAATAGGACAAACCCGTCTAACCCATACTAGCATGGAAAGTGGACGTTAATGACAACGATGATGATTATATATATATATATATATATATATAATGTGCACACACATACACATATCATCAGCAAGTGTCATCTAGACTTTATATGTGGCCAATGCACAAGAGCTCTAGAAGTTGACAGCTTCCATTTCCTTGGTGACCTAATTAAGTGGTAGATGTTCTGAAAGTACAGTAGCTAGAGTGAGAAATTGTTGGATAAAGTTCAGAGAGCTACTACCTCTGAGGGTTATGAAGGGTTTCTCTCAGAGTGACAGACAAGTTGTATGATGCCTATGTGTGAACTACAATGCTGCATGGGAGTGAGATTTGGACCTGTAATGCAGAGGATTTGCAAAGATTTTAAAGGAATGAGGTGTGTATGCTCTGGTAAAGTCTATGCTAATTGCCTGGCAAAGAGATGCAGGGAGACTGTCGAGTCCAAGCTAGCTGATGAACAGTGCGGTTTTCACCCTGGATGCAACACAGCTGACCAAATATTCACACTGTGGCAGATCTTCAAGAAATCATAGGAGTACTGCCAAGAGGTGCATTGTAGAACTCAAAAAGGCATATCACCGCATTCCTTGAGACCTTCTGTGGAATGCTCTCCAGGAGTATAGGATCAATGGTTAGCTTCTTGTTGCTTTGCTGTCTCTATATGAATGCCTGAGTATTCGTGTTTGGACAAATGGTGCTAAATCAAAACCATTTAATGTGCAAGTCGGACTTGCCAAGGGTGCACACTGTCATCCTTCCTGGTCTTTATTTTCATGCACAGCCGGATTTGAAGTAGTATCACGACTAGCAGGTGTAAAATCAGTCGGCTGGAATTTGTAGGCAACATGGTGTTACTGAACCCAGCAGAAGGGGATCTCTGACTTGCACTTGATAGGTTTGATGCCGAGTGCTGCACAGTGTGAATGAAAATCAGTTTTGCAAAATCTGAGAAACTCATATTCTCAAAAAAGTCTGTGCTGTGCACTCTACTTAGATTGTTCTTGGCTACCAAATGATGACATATATCATCAGCATAGTGTACATACTATCCGTTAAGATATGTTAGGCTGTAATACAAAAACGTTTTATACAGTTTATGCTTAGAATTCAAAATTGCCTCAGATTTTTTTGTTTAAGATTTGTTCATTGGCATAAAGGATTTTCAGGGCTTCAGCAGCACAAAGATCACAGGATCTTTTATTTCCATTATAGGATTTAGCTTTAGCTATGATCTCTCAGTGTAACCTATATCAAATGTTATTGTCTTTTTAATTCCAGATATAGGCTGAAAGTGAAGTCATATACCTTCTTAAAGAGTTTTGAAAGGAATGAGAATGCATGTACAGACACTGCTTAAATCTATTGGAGGTTAACCTTATGTAAGCCTTACTAGTAGTGGGTGTATCAACCTTACCTTTGTCAACTATATTGCTTGATAGGCATTTGTTGGTTAGAGGGCAGTAGTCCCTATTAATACAATTGCAGCTAGAACTAACTTCAGGATTGTTTATATTACTACGGCTAGGTAATTTTGCTAAGTTAGATGCAGTGATGTTGTGTGAGAGGTTGGGAGTTGTGGAACAGGATATTTTATTAAGAGACAAGGCTGTACTGGTATAGACAAGTGATGTGCTTGAATGATAATCACTGGGTGAAGACGAACCAAGAAATCCTATTTGAAGGAAGACCTGGATGGAGGTGATGAGAGCTGACTTCAAATTGCTGAAGCTAACATAGGAGATGACGAAGGAATATGATGAGTGGAGTGATGCTGTGCTGAAAAAGACACGTCCAAACCATGCAAGCATGGAAAAGACGATGCAAAATGTTGATAATCATGAAGATGAAGAGACATGTTAACAATTGTCACTTTCTCTCTCTAATTACTCTACATTCTGTCTTCTAATATGGGAGGTAAAATACAAAGATGGCACTAAAGCTGCTTATAGTCTTATTTCAGTGTGAAAAATTCTCTTGTCATGTTATGAGGAGATTATCAGCTTTGCAAGTTGAATGAATTGAACTAATCCTTTGCTTTACTGTGAGTGACAAATATATAGCACAAAAACAGAACTGAGTAATTGCCAATCACAATCAGTTTATTATTATTTTACTACTTCTTAA
>OZ024740.1:406811576-406816576 GCA_964016885.1 Eledone cirrhosa | reverse complement strand
CTTTCTTAACTACGTATTTTACACATTTCACAATGCTTCAAGCAAACTTTAACACCCTCCCATATATATATATATATATAAACATATATATATATATGTTTATATATATATATAAACATCATCATCATCATCATCAGGTTTAGCGTCTGTGTTCCACGCTTGCATGGGTTTGGACGGGGGTTTTCCCACTTGAGGCAAGAGTGGTTGTCTTGCTCGCATAGGACTGTCTGGCGGGTTTTCTACAGTTGGATGCCCTTCCTAACACCAACCACATTTACAGTGTGGGGCTGGGAGGTTTTTACCGTGTTGCCTACACGGCCACATTACAGCGTGGACTGTCTGGCGGGTTTTCTACAGCTGGATGCCCTTCCTAACACCAACCACATTTACAGTGTGGGGCTGGGAGGTTTTTACCGTGTTGCCTACACGGCCACATTTACAGCGTGGACTGTGTGTTTTTTGTCGTGACACCTACACGATCTCATTTGTTTCGGCCTGGATGTTGTGGGACCAACATAACTTTACATTGAAAGGGGCGGTGTGGGTGGGGTGGAGGTGGTGGGACGGGGGTGTGTTTTGATAGAGGTGCCTACTGACTGTAGTAGGATTTTACTTTGTATTTAGGTAAGGCGGGTCTTCTCTATTACTGAGTACCGCCAAAGGTCTCGGTCCAGTGACATTGTCTTGGAGAGATGTTTATATATATATATATAAACATATATATATATATATACATATATATATATATGTTTATATATATATATATATATGTTTATATATGTTTATATATATATAAACATATATATATATATATAAACATATATATATAAACATATACATCATCATCGTTTAACGTCCACATTCCACGCTTGCATGGGTTTGGACGGAAGTTTTCCCACTTGAGGCAAGAGTGGTTGTCTTGCTCGCATAGGACTGTCTGGCGGGTTTTCTACAGCTGGATGGCCTTCCTAACACCAACCACATTTACAGTGTGGGACTGGGAGTTTTTACCGTGTTACCTACACGGCCACATTACAGCGTGGACTGTGTTTTTTTTTTTTGTCGTGACACCTACACGACCTCATTTGTTTCGGCCTGGATGTTGTGGCACCAACATAACTTTACATTGAAAGGGGCCGTGTTGATGGGGTGGGGGTGGTGGGACAGAGGTGTATTTTGTTAGAGGTGCCTACTGACTGTAGTAGGTTTTACTTTGTATTTAGGTAAGGCGGGTCTTCTCTATTACTGAGTATCGCCAAAGATCTCGGTCCAGTGACATTGTCTTGGAGAGGCGTAAGTGTGTGAGTCGTCCCAGGTTTTTCTGAGTCTGCCTACTCCGTGGCTACCGTCTATCTTTATTGCCCTGCACTTTTTTATACAGCTGTTGTCTTTCATGCGCATCACGTGACCATACCAACGTAGCCTTCTCTCGAGTACACAACATCTGATCCCTCTTATTTCTAATTTTTCCCTTAGTTCGTTAATGCTTTGCCGTTCACATATATTACTATTACACATCCAGCGGAGCATGCAAGCTTCGTTCCTCTCTAGTCTGCGTATATCCTCTGCACACAATGCCCAGGTCTTCCTGCCATGTAACATTGCTGTTCGTATGCAGGCATCGTACAACCTGCCTTTCATTTTTAGGGAGAACCCTTTAGCGGCTAATAGTGGTATAAGCTCTCTGAACTTTTTCCATCCAGTTCTGACTCTAGCTACTGTACTTTCAGAGCACCCTCCCCCACTGCTGATTTTGTCACCCAGGTAACGGAAGGTGTCCACTATTTCTATAGAACCCTCTGCGCAATTGAAAGAGCTAGTATTTTGTGGGCACTTGCTGCTACTTATTGCACCAGAGCACCGGCCACATGTAAAATATATGTTCTTAGTTAGCTTACCTGTGATCCCACTACATCTTTTATGCACCCATACTTTGAACAAACAACCAACCAGTAACATGTAAATAAACAAATAAATAAATGAACATAAACACACACAGACACCCGGATGTGGCGCATGCGCAGACTAGACACACAACACACACACAGAAACAAAATGGCATAGGACAGAACAAAGGAGAGGCACAAAAACAAAGAAAAGAATCCCCAGTTACTGAAGAGGTCACAGAATGTGTGACGAAAGAACTTTGACAATATATAAACAACTATCTGGTTGTGGAACCAACCAACCAACCAGAAATTTATAGATTTATTCCTAAATTTATAAATTTATTATAATAAATTGAAGTGAAAGCAACTGGTGCGTGTGTTTCTTATTGGCAACATGACCCTCCCAAAGTATAACAATATCGGTTTCAACACACGATTTCAGATAAAGAATCTTGCTAAACAAATTCAGAAACGAAATATCGTAAGCCTTAGCCAGGCTAACAAGATACTGAAAACCACCATGTTCTGTTGTCTACGAAAAACCATAACATCTCGACAACTACACTTCATAAAAGAATGTGCCTCATCCCGAGTTTACACCAACACCATCAACACTGACGTAAGATTACAACTCACCAAAAAGCAATCAGATAGGCTAAAACGAACACTAATTCTAAACATAAAAAAGAAGATCTATAGAGAATTAAGTCATCAAGAAAAACATAAGCGTAACCTAATACAAGAAATAACTAGGATCACCACACCTAGAGAGAAACTAATATTTATAAGCCTTATATGTCCTGAAGAACAGTACATTGCTCAAGAATGTGATAAGCACTTTAACAAAAAAACTAAAGTGGCTTAAGCAGATAAAGCTAAATCAGGATACTGTAGAGAATACCAATAGATATCCCGACAAAATTGACGGTATAAATATGGCCGACACCTCATTAACAGATGAGTTCAACAAGAACAACAACACAAATATATACGGCAACACGGTAATAGACCCTGATGAATTATCTGTATTAATTCTACCACCAAAATTTGCAACATTCAAGAAGGTAAATATGATTAGTTGTCTGTCAGAAATAGAAAAATCATTTACAAAATTACGTTGGAGCCTCATAAACAAAAACAAAAATAACAACATACACACACACATATACAACACACATCCCAACAACAACAGACACAAACAACAATAACAACACACACACCAACAATAATAACATACTCAGAAACAACAACAGACACGCAGACACAAACAACAATAACACACACGGAGACAACAACACACATCAACAACAACACACATCATCAACAACACACATTCAACGCCTCTCACCACCACCACAATCTTAACAAACACACAGACACAGAAAACAAGTAATGACAGTAGCACAGAAATCACAGAAATAAGGGAAAGTAATAGGATTAAAAGGAGAAGGGAGACTAAGGACAAAAAAAAAGAAAATAACCAAGATGAACACACAGACACACACAATAGGGTAGATAATAACAATGAGCCAGTGGAAAGAGACGGGAGTAATTATGAGAGACATAGAAACAACCATGAGGCTGTTGGTGGAAATAGAAATAACACAACTAACAATAACAATAACACTAGTACACATAAAGCAGCAGCCTGGAACTCTACTTTTTATAATCCCTCCGATAAGTCGTTCGACCTGCGACGAGTCCACGCCACGACTTTACCATTTAACAAACGCACGCAATTGCCGTCGCAGGTCGATGAACAAACAGAAGCACAATTTAGTATAGCTAGATCCGAACTTAGAAATATTATAGAACAGTATAGCAAGAAGCATAATAGAATGGAGGCCCAGCAACTGGGAGAAAAATCTGCAAATGGCTTGCGTAAGCTCATGCAGCGCTCGCGTAATGGAGAGATAGCATGCTTTCCAACAGACAAGTCTGGCAGAATGTCGGTTGACAGCCTGCCAAACTACATCCAGGCAATGCAACCCCACATCACTAACACAAGAGAGGTAACACCACAGGAGCATGAGGATAGAGAAAAAGCCCTCAATGCCCATATGGTGATGTGGACGAATATAATGCAGCCCAACGAAAGGACTGCCAACAACTTCCAGGCCTGGAACAATGACGTGCCGGCGTTGTATGGGCTTCGAAAAGACCATAAAACGGGCAGTGACCCTGTCACGGGATCACCAACACGGCCAGTCTGTGGAGTTAACATTGCTAGTAACTACAGACTGTCCTACTTCCTCTCCCTGATCATACGCCCCATCATTGAAATGTCCCCAGATGTATGTGACAGCACGGAGGACCTCCTCAGCAGAATCGGCGAGGGTAACCGATCTAGGGACCTAACAAACTGCATAATGGGTAGTATGGATGTTGTGTCCCTGTATCCATCTATTGACGTGGAGAAATGCGTAGAAATGATCAGTGAGAGCAATGTTGAGTTCCGTGGGATTGATACCAGTGAGCTGGGACTCCTACTTAAACTTACCTATAGTAATAATTACCTAGACACATATGACCTTAGCAACCTGTGCCCTACAAGACCAGCAAGAGGCAGACCACCTACCATTACCTCAATGGCCAAGAAAACCCACACAGATAGATGAAACGGGTGGACCAGAGCCATACGGACACCCGAAAACCACGATGAACTGAAGAACATGATTGCACATGCCGTAGGGGCCAGCATAAAACTAACCCTTAAGGAACATATGTTCAAATTTAATGGAAAAACATATGCCCAAGAGGAAGGAGCAGCCATTGGTGTTAGCATTGCAGGCGACATAGCTAACTTATTCATGGTATGGTGGGACAGTAGACTTAAACTTAAAGAACAATTAGAAGACCCCTTAACCCTGATAATGTACTCCCGCTACGTTGATGATATAAACATCGTAGTTAAGACACCCCCACTAGAGAACAGTCAGGAACTAGAGAAAAACACAATGGAAAGCATCCAGCAAATAGCTAACTCCATCCACCAGAGTATTAGAGTTACTATAGACTACCCAAGTAAACACCCTAACCATCGATTACCTGTACTAGACACAGAGCTCTGGTTAGATACCATTAATACCAAAAAACAAATCCTCCATTCCC
>OZ024740.1:406784076-406806576 GCA_964016885.1 Eledone cirrhosa | reverse complement strand
TCTGTCGAAGGCTTTCTCCAGGTCGACAAAAGCTAAGTAGAGGGGTTTACCTTTAGTTAGGTACTTCTGTAGTTGTCGTACTATGAAAAGAGCGTCTGTGGTGCTTTTGCCTGACACAAACCCGAACTGCATTTCATCTAGGTCAATTCTCTCTCTGATTAGTTGCGCTATTACTTTTTCCGTGACCTTCATGACCTGGTCGATTAATTTAATGCCTCTATAGTTACTCCTATCTAGGGCGTCTTCTTTACCCTTATAACAGTTAACGATGATGCTGCTATGCCAGTCCTTCGGAACAACCCCATTCTGTACGACTTGGTTAATATAAACATATATATATATAAACATATATATATATATATATATATATATATATAAACACATATATATATATATATATATAAACATATATATATATATATTATATATATTATATATATATAAACATATATATATATATATTATATATATATATATATTATATATATATAAATATATATATTATATATATATAAATATATATATTATATATATATAAACATATATATATATATATATATATAAACATATATATATATATATGTTTATATATATATATCATCATCATCATCATCATCATTTTACGTCCGCTTTTCCCTGCTTGCAAGGGTGGGACGGGTCTTATTCAGCACAGCATCTCTCCTCTCGTCACGGTCCCTCGTCATCTCCACCGTGAGCTTCAATGATCTGAGGTCTGTTCTCACCACCTCCGCCCATGTTTTTCGTGGTCTACCTCTACCACGTCTTCCTTCAACTGCAATTCCTGGCACTTCTCTACCCATCGGTCATCCTCCATGCGCATCACATGTCCATACCACCTCAGTCTCCTCTCCCGTACACTACATTCTATCCCTCTCAGACACAGTTTCTCTCTCAACACATTTATGCTGGGTCGTTCACGCACATTTACATTGCACATCCAACGGAGCATGCTTGCCTCATTTCTCTCCAGCCGTCGCATATCCTCTGCGGTTGCTGCCCATGTCTCACTACCATGCAGCATCGCGCTCCTCACACAGGCATCATACAACCGGCCTTTCGTACGCAGGGAGAAACCCTTCTTCGTCAACAGAGGAAGCAGCTCCCTAAACTTCTTCCAACCCGTCCTTATTCTAGATACTATGGCCTCGGAACACCCTCCTCCCATGCTAATCTGATCTCCTAGGTACCGGAAGCTATCCACCACTTCTATAGCGCCCTCTCGCATTTGAAAAATGTGTCTATCAGTGCGACTTCTACTGTCTAATTTCCCTGTACATCTACTGCATACATATTTCTCCCTACCTGTTAGTTTGCCTGCTATCCCGCTACATCTCTTGTGTACCCAGGACCTGCATTGTGTGCATTTTATAGAATTTATGCCAGTTCCTTTTCTGCATATCGAACATGGCCATTTCCCTGACGGAATCAGGGTTTTGTCCTCTTTTCTACTCATCAACACTTTTGTCTTAGCTAGATTTACTCTCAGTCCTTTTGCTTCCAACTGCTGTTTCCATAGCCGGAATTTATTCTCTAGCTCCTCTACTGATTCTGCTATAAGAGCCAGATCGTCAGCGTAGAGAAGTTCCCATGGACAGCCAGTCTTAAACTCCTCTGTTATGGCTTGGAGGACTATAATGAACAAGAGCGGGCTGAGAACTGAACCCTGATGTACCCCTACTTGTATCTGGAATTCCTCACTAAACTCCATACCTACCCTGACTTTACTGAGAGAACCTCTGTACAAAGTTTGCACTGTCCTCACAAGCCATTCCTCAACACCTAGCTTCCTTAGGGACCACCAGATGACAGATCGGGGTACCCTATCAAAGGTCTTCTCTAGGTCAACAAAGGCTAAGTATAGTGGCTTATTCTTCTCTAAGAACCTCTCTTGCATTTGTCTCACCAAGAAGAGGGCATCTGTTGTACTCTTCCCAGGCACAAAACCAAACTGCATCTCATCTAGTTTGACCCTTTCTCTAATTAGTTGTGCTAAAATCCTTTCTGCCACTTTCATAACCTGATCTATCAGTTTTATACCCCTATAATTGCTCCTCTCCAAAGCATCCCCTTTACCTTTGTAGCAATTTATGAGAATACTGCTGCACCAGTCTTTGGGTATGACACCACCATATATAGCCTGATTGATGATGCGTGCAACCAGTTTAGTGCCTACGTCCCCTGATGCCTTCAGCATCTCAGCAACTATTCCCGATGGTCCGGCCGCCTTACCATTTTTCATTTCCCTAATCGCCTCTTGGACCCTATATTCGTCAATCTCAATAGCTGGTCCTTCTGTCGGATCTACCAAGGGTAATTTCTCTCTCTCCCATTCGTTCTCCACATTCATCAGTCTCTCATAATGACATTTCCAGGCCTCCTTTTTCTGGTCATTCGTGACACTAAGTACACCGGCATCATCCCGGACACATTTATCTCCAACAACATCCTGATTTGCATTGACACACTGCCTTGCAATGTGGAACACCGCACGCCTCTGATCTTCCCGTCGCAGAACATTGGCAAACCTCCTACTCTCTGCCTCCCTGCGTGCTAAGTACACCTGACGTCTAGCTTCTCTCTTAGTGGCTGTATATTCTTCCCTACTCCCACCCTTTTTCCAAGCCTTCCATGCTAGTCTTTTGTCTCTAATAGCCTTATCTACTGTGCTGTTCCACCACCAGGTCACTCTCTGTCTGGTTGGAGCTCTGCTCCAGCCACAGGTTTCATCAGTAGCCTGCAGCAAGTTGATATATATATAAACATATATATATATATATATATATAAACATATATATATATATATATATATAAACATATATATATATATATATATATAAACATATATATATATATATATAAACATATATATATATATATATATATATATATATAAACATATATATATATATATATAAACATATATATATATATATATATAAACATTTATATATATAAACATATATATATATATATATGGAGGCACATGGCTTAGTGGTTAGAGCACCTTGCAATCGAAAGGTTGTGAGTTCAATTCTCAGACCGGGTGATGTGTTGTTTCCTTGAGCAAGACACTTTATTTCACATTGCTCCAGTTTACTCAGCTGTAGAAATGAGATGATAGGGACTGGGGTCCATATCATTCCACTGCAAAGTGGTCGTGGAGGTGCCACGGCAAAAAAGCACCCAGCACTCACTGTAAATGAGGTTGGTGTTAGGAAGGGCATCCAGCTGTAGAAATCAAGCCAGAATCAGTTCCCGTCCCACCCTTGCAAGCAGGGAAAAAGCGGACGTAAAATGAAATGATGATATATATATATATATAAACATATATATATATATATATATATAAACATATATATATATATATATAAACATATATATATATATATATATATATATATAAACATATATATATAAACATATATATATATATATATATAAAAACAAATAACGAAACAAAATTAAATTTCGTTTCGTTTGTAACTCACTTTTGTATGACTGACGCTTAAACAATTAAGTTAAAAATGTACATCCATATATGTATACTGAAATACTAGTATGCATATGAATACACACACGTATACATATGTAGATGTACCAAGTCTTTCACTGGTTACTTTACTGTGAGTATCCAGCTATTCTGTATGTAAACACACAGACAAACCGGTTTTTAGAGTCATACTGGTTTTTGAGGAAACTCCTTTCCTCTATTCTCCAGAAAGCCAGACAAGGAATATTGAACTAGTTTCGTTGTTGTTACAACTCATCAGCAATATTTACCTATCTACCGGCCTTTCTGGAGAATCGTAAAAGCACATATCGTTATATGCTTTTTCTATGAAAATTAGTAGTGGGCAGACTAATTTGCATAGAGTGTGAGTACGTACCGGTTCAACGGAGACGATAAAAACAAATAACGAAACGAAATTAAATTTCCTCAAAAACCAGTATGACTCTAAAAACCGGTTTGTCTGTGTGTTTACATACAGAATAGCTGGATACTCACAGTAAAGTAACCAGTGAAAGACTTGGTACATCTACATATGTATACGTGTGTGTATTCATATGCATACTAGTATTTCAGTATACATATATGGATGTACATTTTTAACTTAATTGTATATATATATATATATATATATATAAACATATGGAAACTCCATTTTATGTCCCAAATGCAAAGTATGGGTGCATAAAAGATGTAGTGGGATCACAGGTAAGCTAACTAAGAACATAGATTTTACATGTGGCCGGTGCTCTGGTGCAATAAGTAGCAGCAAGTGCCCACAAAATACTAGCTCCTTCAACTGCGCAGAGGGTTCTATAGAAATAGTGGACAGCTTCCGTTATCTGGGTGACAAAATCAGCAGTGGGGGAGGGTGCTCTGAAAGTACAGTAGCTAGAGTCAGAACTGGATGGAAAAAGTTCAGAGAGCTTATACCACTATTAGCCGCTAGAGGGTTCTCCCTAAAAATGAAAGGCAGGTTATACGATGCCTGCATACGAACAGCAATGCTGCATGGCAGTGAGACCTGGGCATTGTGTGCAGAGGATATACGCAGACTAGAGAGGAACGAAGCTTGCATGCTCCGCTGGATGTGCAATAGTAATATACGTGAACGGCAAAGCATAAACGAACTAAGGAAAAAATTAGAAATAAGAGGGATCAGATGTTGTTTACTCGAGAGAAGGCTACGTTGGTACGGTCACTTGATGCGCATGAAAGACGACAGCTGTATAACAAAGTGCAGGGCAATAAAGATAGACGGTAGCCACGGAGTAGGCAGACCCAGAAAAACCTGGGACGACATGATAAATTCCGACCTCACACGCTTACACCTCTCCAAGACAATGTCACTGGACCGAGACCTTTGGCGGTACTCAGTAATAGAGAAGACCCGCCTTACCTAAATTACAAAGTAAAAACCTACTACAGTCAGTAGGCATCTCTATCAAAACACACCCCCGTCCCACCACCTCCACCCCATCCACACCGCCCCTTTCAATGTAAAGTTATGTTGGTCCCACAACATCCAGGCCGAAACAAATGAGATCGTGTAGGTGTCACGACAAAAAACACACAGTCCACGCTGTAAATGTGGCCGTGTAGGCAACACGGTAAAAACCTCCCAGCCCCACACTGTAAATGTGGTTGGTGTTAGGAAGGGCATCCAGCTGTAGAAAACCCGCCAGACAGTCCTATGCGAGCAAGACAACCACTCTTGCCTCAAGTGGGAAAACCCCCGTCCAAACCCATGCGAGCGTGGAACACGGACGCTAAACCTGATGATGATGATGATGATGATATATACATACATGCACACATATATATATGTACGTATGGATTCACCAAACATATATTATAATGCTCGGTGTGTTTGTAAAGAGTGGGAAATGAAATTTCGTTTCATTTTCTCCGTTTATCGTTTTCGGTGCACCCGGCCGATTAACCCACTCAATATGCAAATTGGGCTACTCAGCCGTTAATATGCATAAGGAAAGTATATACTTTCGGACGTTCAACAATCTGGCAGGAAGGTATACGTTGCTGACGATAGCTAACAAGCTTGAAACTAGTACAGCGTTCTTTTTTCAGTGTTGAACAAACAAGCAACGGTGGTTGCTAGACACTGCGGCTTAATACGGGATGTTTGTTTACAAACACACCGAGCATTATAATAAATGTTTAGTGAATCCATACGTACATATATATATGTGTGCATGTATGTATATATATATACATACTACTGTACGTCTGTATACATATATGTATGTATGTATACATACTTATATTTAAGTAACAGCCGTACTAAGAGTGGGAAATGAAATTTTGTTTCATTTTTTTCCGTTTATATATATATATATAAACATATATATATATAAACATATATATATATGTATATATAAACATATATATATATAAACATATATATATATAAACATATATATGTATATATAAACATATATATATATATAAACATATATATGTATATATAAACATATATATATATAAACATATATATGTATATATAAACATATATATATATAAACATATATATGTATATATAAACATATATATATATATACACATATATATACATATAAACATATATATATATAAACATATTAATACAATAACAGAGATAGTTTAAAGCTAATCTCTAACTGGTAACCATCTCGCTCAACAAACATTAGGTTATATTTTAATATAAACCCAATTTAAGTGTTTGGGGTGCTAACAATATGTATTATGTGGAAAAGCCAGTTGTATTATTTTATGAGATATAATTAAAGTTAAAATATATCTCTCTTTCCAAACAATTGTTTCATTATAAGTTTTCTACAAATTCGGAGAATATTTCCAGTTTATGTAGAAGCCTAATATACATTCATGTAAGAATATATTTAGGTGGGCGCTTATAAATCATCAGTGGAAGCCCATTAAACTTTGATATAAGAAAAACATTTCTTACCACAGTTAAAAATCGTGTCTGTTAAGTTGCTCCTTCGCGCATCGAATGACCGGCAAATTTGAAATTCCAGCAGTTTTTGACTGAGGAAGTATTATAGCGTCACTAAGCGGGAAGGGGAGACAACTACGATCCACGAAAGGAGGAAAAAAAAAAATAATATACACGCGGGTTAATCAGTTTTTTCGAAAACATTATCAATCCAACGTGTTAAGAACTCAATTGAAATTAAAAAAATAGATATATGCGTGTATAAATTACACACGCATATAGATATTTTCTTAGGCTAAAATCAGAGGTTGTACCTGAATAAGAAACCGCATCTCGTAACCATAGTAAATACGGAAAGTTATGCTTTAAAGGGCAAATGGGAATGTAAATCTCCGGCCGAATTAAGAGTAAAATATAAAACACACGCGGGTTAATTAGTTATTTCAAAACTAATATCAATTCCACGTGTAAAGAACTCAATTAATTAAAAAAAATAAATGTATGCATGTATAGGCATATATGTAGGCATATATATATTTTCTTAGGCTAAAAACCATATATATATACACATATATATATATATATATATAAACATATATATATATAAACATATATATATATATAAACATATATATATATATAAACATATATATATATATATATAAACATATATATAAACATATATATATATATATATAAACATATATATATATATATATAAACATATATCATCATCATCATCATCATCATCATCAGGTTTAGCGTCCGTGTTCCACGCTTGCATGGGTTTGGACGGGGGTTTTCCCACTTGAGGCAAGAGTGGTTGTCTTGCTCGCATAGGACTGTCTGGCGGGTTTTCTACAACTGGATGCCCTTCCTAACACCAACCACATTTACAGTGTGGGGCTGGGAGGTTTTTACCGTGTTGCCTACACGGCCACATTTACAGCGTGGACTGTGTGTTTTTTTGTCGTGACACCTACACGATCTCATTTGTTTCGGCCTGGATGTTGTGGCACCAACATAACTTTACATTGAAAGGGGCGGTGTGGATGGGGTGGAGGTGGTGGGACGGGGGTGTGTTTTGATAGAGATGCCTACTGACTGTAGTAGGTTTTTACTTTGTATTTAGGTAAGGCGGGTCTTCTCTATTACTGAGTACCGTCAAAGGTCTCGGTCCAGTGACATTGTCTTGGAGAGATGTAAGCGTGTGAGGTCGGAATTTATCATGTCGTCCCAGGTTTTTCTGGGTCTGCCTACTCCGTGGCTACCGTCTATCTTTATTGCCCTGCACTTTGTTATACAGCTGTCGTCTTTCATGCGCATCACGTGACCGTACCAACGTAGCCTTCTCTCGAGTAAACAACATCTGATCCCTCTTATTTCTAATTTTTTCCTTAGTTCGTTTATGCTTAGCCGTTCACGTATATTACTATTGCACATCCAGCGGAGCATGCAAGCTTCGTTCCTCTCTAGTCTGCGTATATCCTCTGCACACAATGCAGTCCTTTCGGCGGTCCCTTCTGGGAAATGGTCGTGCTCGGTGTGTGGGCAAGGCGTAGGTAGAAACTCCATTTTATGTCCTAAATGCAAAGTATGGGTGCATAAAAGATGTAGTGGGATCACAGGTAAGCTAACTAAGAACATATATTTTACATGTGGCCGGTGTTCTGGTGCAATAAGTAGCAGCAAGTGCCCACAAAATACTAGCTCTTTCAATTGCGCAGAGGGTTCTATAGAAATAGTGGACAGCTTCCGTTACCTGGGCGATAAAATCAGCAGTGGGGGAGGGTGCTCTGAAAGTACTGTAGCTAGAGTCAGAACTGGTTGGAAAAAGTTCAGAGAGCTTATACCACTATTAGCTGCTAAAGGGTTCTCCCTAAAAATGAAAGGCAGGTTGTACGATGCCTGCATACGAACAGCAATGTTGCATGGTAGTGAGACCTGGGCATTGTGTGCAGAGGATATACGCAGACTAGAGAGGAACGAAGCTTGCATGCTCCGCTGGATGTGTAACAGTAATATACGTGAACGGCAAAGCATAAACGAACTAAGGAAAAAATTAGAGATAAGAGGGATCAGATGTTGTTTACTCGAGAGAAGGCTGCGTTGGTATGGACACGTGATGCGCATGAAAGTCGATAGCTGTATAACAAAGTGCAGGGCAATAAAGATAGCCGGTAGCCACGGAATAGGCAGACCTAGAAAAACATGGGATGAGCTGATAAACTCCGACCTCACACACTTACACCTTTCCAAGACAATGTCACTGGACCGAGACCTTTGGCGGTACTCAGTAACAGAGAAGACCCGCCTTGCCAGTAGGCATCTCTAACAAAATACACCCCGTCCCGCCACCACCCCCACCCTATCCACACCACCCCGTTCTATGTAAAGTTATGTTGGTGCCGCGCCATCCAGGCCGAAACAAATGAGATCGTGTAGGTGTCACGACAAAAAAACACACAGTCCACGCTGTAATGTGGCCGTGTAGGCAACACGGTAAAAACCTCCCAGACCCACACTGTAAATGTGGTTGGTGTTAGGAAGGGCATCTAACTGTAGAAAACCTGCCAGACAGTCCTATGCGAGCAAGACAATCACTCTTGCCTCAAGTGGGACTACCCCCGTCCAAACCCATGCAAGCGTGGAACACGGACGTTAAACGTTGATGATGATGATGATATTTATAAACATATATATATTTATAAGCATATATATATATATAAAGATATATATATATATATAAACATATATATATATGTTTATATATATATATACATATATATATATAAACATATATATATATATATATATATATATATAAACATATATATATATATATATATATATATATATATATATATATATAAACATATATATATATATATAAACATATATATATATATATATAAACATATATATATATACATATATATATAAACATATATATATGTATATATATAGACATATATATATATATGTATATATATAGACATATATATATATATATATATATATATATATATATATATATATATATATAAACATATATATATATATATATAAACATATATATATATATATATATAAACATATATATATATATATATATAAACATATATATATATAACATATATATAAACATATATATATATAACATATATATAAACATATATATAAACATATATATATATAAACATATATATATATATATATATATAAACATATATATATATATATAAACATATATATATATATATATATATATAAACATATATATATATATATATATATATATATATATAAACATATATATATATATATAAACATATATATATAAACATATATCATCATCATCATCATCATCTTTTTACGTCCGCTTTTTCCCTGCTTGCAAGGGTGGGACGGGAACTGATTCTGGCTTGATTTCTACAGCTGGATGCCCTTCCTAACACCAACCTCATTTACAGTGAGTGCTGGGTGCTTTTTTGCCGTGGCGCCTACACGTCCACTTTACAGTGGAATGATATGGACCCCAGTCCCTATCATCTCATTTCTACAGCTGAGTAAACTGGAGCAATGTGAAATAAAGTGTCTTGCTCAAGGAAACAACACATCACCCGGTCTGAGAATTGAACTCACAACCTTTCGATTGCAAAGCCAATGCTCTAACCACTAAGCCATGTGCCTCTATATATATATATATATATATATATATATATATATATATATATATATATATATATATATATATATATATATATATATATATATATATATATATATATATATATATATATATATATATATATATATATATATATATATATTTATATATATATATATATATATCATCATCATCATCACCATCATCATCAACGTTTAACGTCCGTGTTCCATGCTTGCATGGGTTTGGACGGGGGTAGTCCCACTTGAGGCAAGAGTGATTTTCTTGCTCGCATAGGACTGTCTGGCAGGTTTTCTACAGTTGGATGCCCTTCCTAACACCAACCACATTTACAGTGTGGGACTGGGAGGTTTTTACCGTGTTGCCTACACGGCCACATTACAGCGTGTACTGTGTGTTTTTTTGTCGTGACACCTACACGATCTCATTTGTTTCGGCCTGGATGTTGTGGCACCAACATAACTTTACATTGAAAGGGGCGGTGTGGATGGGGTGGAGGTGGTGGGACGGGGTGTATTTTGTTAGAGATGCCTACTGGCAAGACGGGTCTTCTCTATTACTGAGTACCGCCAAAGGTCTCGGTCCAGTGACATTGTCTTGGTGAGGTGTGAGTGTGTGAGGTCGGAGTTTATCAGCTCGTCCCAGGTTATTCTGGGTCTGCCTATTCCGTGGCTACCGTCTATCTTTATTGCCCTGCACTTTGTTATATATATATATATATATATATATATATATATATATATATATATAAACATATATATATATATATACATATATATATATATATATATATATATTGTTATACTTTGGGAGGGTCATGTTGCCAATAAGAAACACACGCACCAGTTGCTTTCACTTCAATTTATTATAATAAATTTATAACAAATTTATAAATTTATAAATTTCTGGTTGGTTGGTTGGTTCCACAACCAGATAGTTGTTTATATATAGTCATAGTTCTTTCGTCACACACTCTGTTACCTCTTCAGTGACTGGGGATTCCTTTCTTTGTTTCTGTGCCTCTCCTTTGTTCTGTCCTACGCCATTTTGTTTCTGTGTGTCAAATTCAGAAACGAAATATATATATATATATAAACATATATATATATATATATATAAACATATATATATATATATATACATATATATATATATAGAAACATATATATATATATATATAAATATATATATATAAACATATATATAAACATATATATATATATATATATATATATATATATATATAAACATATATATATATATATATATATAATGAAGGAAATGTGGTAAGGAACCAGGTGGACCATAACGCACCAAAGTAATCAATACTGAGGGTAGTAGAGTGGGTAATAGTAACAAGTAGGACCCCGACGGCTGAGCTCAAGCCGTTTCGACGGCTAATTCTGGACTAAATTTAGTCCAGCATTAGCCGTCGAAACGGCTTGAGCTCAGCCGTCGTGGTCCTACTTGTTCCTATATATATATATAAATCATCCTCTGAGTATACAAATAACCAGTAACAGCTAAGACATAATGGGTGGAGGCTCTCCACATTGGGTGGCACTTTTGATGTGTATTGTGCTCTCTTTTTTATGAGATGAGGCGCAATCACAAGAATCGCCCGAAGCAGTATAAA
This sequence comes from Eledone cirrhosa, assembly GCA_964016885.1. Taxonomy (NCBI): domain Eukaryota; kingdom Metazoa; phylum Mollusca; class Cephalopoda; order Octopoda; family Eledonidae; genus Eledone; species Eledone cirrhosa. The sequence goes on along the minus strand of OZ024740.1, from coordinate 406,794,767 downwards.
CTCAAACTATGTTACTGCAATTATTTATATTTTCAAAACCTATTTCAAATATGCTAACATGGGGGTTTTTTTTTTCCTTTAAATAAGTCAGAAGGGTTGTTCAACCTTTTTATGGATTACAAAACAAGAAAAAGTGAATTAGGGAAAATTTTACTAGGAAGAAAAAATATAGGGTCAGTATGGACCTGAAATGTTGATGAACATATTATGAAATACATTTTAACTTGCTGACAATATTTCGATTTGATGACTATATACTCAGTCAATCTGATTTGGTAAGAACATTTTATATAAACTTATAGTCAAACCCATGCTAGCATGAAAAGTGAATATTAAATGATGGAGTTAGATATGTCTGTGTGCATATATATATATATATATATATATATATATATATATATATATCATCATCATCATCATCATCATGGTTTAACGTCCATCTTCCACGCTAGCATGGGTTTGGACGGGAGTTTTCCCACTTGAGGCAAGATTGGTTGTCTTGCTCGTATAGGACTGTCGGGCAGGTTTTCTACGGCTGGATGCCCTTCTTTACACCAACCACGTTTACAGTGTAGACTGGGAGGTTTTTACTGTGTTACCTACACGGCCACATTACGGCGTGGACTGTGTGTTTTTTTTGTTTTGACACCTACACGACCTCATTTATTTAGGACTGGATGTTGTGGTACCAACATAACTTTACATCGAAAGGGGTTGGGGTAGTGGGACGGGGGTGTATTTTGGTAAGAGGTGCCTACTGGCTGTAGGTTTCGCTTTGCACTTAGGCAAGGCGGGTCTTCTGTATTACTGCATAGCGCTAATGATCTCGGTCCAGTGACATTGTCTTAGAGAGGTGTAAGTGTGTGAGGTCGGAATTTATCAAGTCGTCCCAGGTTTTATATATATATATATATAAGGCCACACAGGACCACAGCTGCTATGCTGTATTACAGAAGACCCACCCTCTATTATTCTCGGGTTGAGGCTTATACCTAGTAGGCAATACCTTCCTCAACTTTCTCCCTTTGCAGTAACCATCTCTCCCCTATTACCTACATCCACAATTTCTCCAAGTTTTCTCCCTCCCCCTCCCTAGTTCCAAGACAAAAAGTGCCCAGTCCCCACTGTAATATGGTCATGTAGGTGACATGACAAAAAGCACACATCACACACTGTAAATGTGGTTGGCGTTAGTGAGGGCATCCAGCTGTAGAAACCAAGCCAACATCTGCTCAGGGTGAGCTAAACACGGTCCTCTGACCTGATTCTCTCCCAAAGAGTCAACCCATCCTACCCATGCTAGCATGGAAGATGGATGTTAAACGATGATGATGTATCTATATTGAATTATGTAGACAGAAAACTAAGGAAACCCATCAATGTGCGTGTGTGTGAATTGTTATGAATGTTTTCATATCAACACTGTTAAAGCAAGCATTGATGTCCTTTTATATATATCCTTTATAAATGATACATCCTGTAGTGTAGCAGTTTGACAAGTATCAGTGGTATATACTATTCTTATAATGAAGCATGAGTTGGCATCAGGAAGGGCATCGAGCCATAAAAAAACTGCTTTCAAAAGTCATGTCTAGCTCATGCCAATATAGAAAATGCAGACATGAAAATGATATATTCGCACACACGCGCACACATACACACACATACACAGAGTTCATAGATTCTTTTACTCCTTTAAGCAACTCTTCTAACTTTTTTTAGCCCCCCTCCCTCCCCTCCTGTCTGGAAGTGAGGAGGATGAAATAAATTGGTGGTGTTGCTTGGTCTGTGGGCAAGTATAACAGTTTAGTATGAAGTATTTTTTTTTTACCTTTCTGGTAACCTTTTTTATGTAGTTAACCTGAAGGATTCTCTTGTTTTGCCATGAAGATAAAAGTAGAGCTGTATTTTAAAATGTTTAAAAAGAAAAGAAGAAAAGCAAAGAAAAAAATCAATGACAAAAACAGCAATGAAAATGAGGAAACATTTTTCAATCTGCTAATTCCTTTTTCCTACCTACTTCACAGAAGAAAGAAAAAAAAAATCATTTATAACTGCCATAGCACACTCTCAACCACCATTATCACTGTACCACTTACAGCGCCCTAATCTTTCAACTAACCCTCCCCCTACATTCCCCTCTCTTTCAACTGCTCATAATCTGAACTCTTACTATTAGTAACTATACTTCCATCAAATCACCACCAACAGCTAAATTCTGTAGTCAGTCCCTCAAAACCTCTCTTCCTTCCTCCACCACCACTGACACCTTTATTACACCTGAGATATTACAGGCCATGTGATAATAATAGATTGTTGGCTTGTTTGTGAGTAGCAAGGTGGTGTGTGAGGAGAGTTAGTCCTCCTCAGCTGCTTTGTTTATTTATAGCATTGATTAGGGGAAATTCACTACAGATATATCTTCACTGGTGCTATTTATAGATGCTTAGTATAGTTAGTGAGATGTGTGTTTGTGGATAATGAAGCTGCCTCACAAATTGAGTTAATTATAGTTCTGATGCACATTCCCTACTGTTGCTGCTGCTTTAGAGCTTTTTTTATTTGTTATTTTTTTTTATTCTGATTTAACTCTGTCTTGCATTCCACCGCCACATTACCAGGCTCTGCTAGAATTTCTAAAGGAGTTTATTCTAATGAATATAAATAAGAACTGTATATATATATATATTTATATATATTATTTATATTTATTAGAATAAACTAATGGTGGTGGAAAATATATATGTATATATATATGCGAGCAAGACAACCACTCTTGCCTCAAGTGGGAAAACTCCCGCCCAAACCCATGCAAGCGTGGAACATGGACGTTAAACGACGATGATGATGATGATGATGGTGGTGGGGGTGGGGGTGGTGGTATTGGTGGTGGTGGTGTGGACGGACGGACGGACATGGGTTAGTGGTTAGAGCATTTGCCTTGTAATCGAAAGGTTGCGAGTTCAATTCTCAGAGCGGGTGATGTGTTGTTTCCTTGAGCAAGACACTTTATTTCACATTGCTCCAGTTTACTCAGCTGTAGAAATGAGATGATAGGGACTGGGGTCCATATCATTCCACTGCAAAGAATCAGTTCCCGTCCCACCCTTGCAAGCAGGGAAAAGCGGATGTAAAATGATGATGATGATACTCTTCTTCTTTGCCCACTTATTTCTGAGAGGGTTGTGAGGCCAGAGTCCTCAAACACTCCTTCCAGTTGGTCCTGTCTCTTACTGATCCAGCTGGATCCCATATATATATGTCTATGTACAGTGTGTGTCCCCAAAATATATACCCACTTTTATTAGAATGTTGTTGATGTGTGTATACATTTTTGGGTGACACCCGGTATATATATATCATATACTAGTTTGATATGATTAATTTTGTTTCAATTCCAAAAGAATCTGGTAACAGTCTGGAGTTTGTGACCCGATTCCTTAATGGCCTGCATCTCACTTATAAACATTGCCATACTCTACAGAGTGTACTGGGTGTATTTTATCAAGATACCAGCACTAGGAAGGTCGTCAAGTCTTTGATACAGCTGAAGAGTCTGCTCAGTCCTTTGTTTGGCAGGTTTTCTCTGGCTGGATGCTCTCCTGCTGTCAACCCTTTTATCAAATTTATTACCAAAAAACCTTATAGCTTGAAATGAAGGACAGAAGGATATTGCTGTACTTTGATGCAGCTTGGCAGAAAGGTTGTTTTCTAATATATGTGGCTTGAAATAGGGTGGGATGCAAAGTAAAACTGCTGTCTGGAACTGTAGTTATGCATGGTGTGATATGTAGAGTAGAGAATATTTAGCAACAGGTAGTCTTGCTTGATGGTGGGATTAAGTCAGAAGGTAAGTATACCATATAGCAAGTGATATCATCATCCTGTAACATTCACTTTTCTTGCTAGCAAGGGTTGGACAGTGAGTATTGAAGTGGGGCTACAGACCTCTTAGACAGGCTGAGGACCCACACCTCACTTACATATGGTCCCACAACAAATTTTATTGTGACACCAGCACTAGAAAAATTGTCATTCCTTTGACACAACTGAAGAGTCCTCCCAGCCCTTTGTTTTGCAAACTTTCTACAGCCGGATGCCCTTTCTAACACCAACCACTTTACAGCATGTACAGGGTGCATATCACGAACAGGCTGGTAATCTGATGAATCAACTCTGGATTCCTCTTATATATAAGATAATCACCATAAGTGAAAAATGCTGGTTAACAATGGTAGCTGTATTAAGAAGTACAAAGAAATCTCAGTGGATGAGAAATCTCATGGAAGAGGTAGAAATAGGAAGACATGGTATGAAGTAATGAAGACTGACCTTAAGTAGTTGAACCTTACAATGAAGATGATAAGACTCAGAATTGGTGACATACTATACTGGAGAAGACCTGCCTACCAGCATAAAATGTGACCTAACCCATCCAAATGAACCCTCTTTCCCAACAGCAACTTTCCTCTTAAAGAGCTAGTCAAAATTTCTTCGTAGCAGTTTGCATCATCACTATACACAACTCTTGTCCCCTTGACATTTCCCACCACACCTATTACACACCCATTTGTCATCTCCCACATCCATTCCTCCTTACTCCCAGCATACTACTGCCCCCCCATCGGTAGAGGGCTTTTCAGTTGAGTCAGTGACTAGCAATCTCCCTAGTGCTGTAGCCACAATAAAATGTACCCAGTACACACTGTAAAGTGGTTAGTGTTAAGTATGGCTTCCAGCCATAGAAACCATGTTGAGAGGATACTTCAGTCATGACACAACTTCTCTATTATTGGTGCCATGAGAAATGCATCCAGCTGTAGAAACCATGTCAAAAACAGTCAAAAGGACTCTTCAGTTGTGTTAAGGTCACAACAACCTATGTAGTTTTGATGATCTACACCAAAGGTTCTCAACGGGGGGCATATGCACCCCGGGGGGCGTTTCGGAACTCCAGGGGGGCGTTTGGGAACAAGGTCGCGTTGGGGGGGGGGGGGGGGGGCGTTTAGAGCTGGGGAGGAGGGTTAAAGGGGGGTTGGAAGGCTCTTTATTTTGGTAAGTTTTATAAGCCATATTTGTATGTCTTTGAGACAGCCAGTGTGAATGCATTTGAATGAACTTGCAGACAGCATAACTATAGTCTGACCGCAGCTGTGAGCAGGTGTGCAGGCATGTCTGGTAATTGAGACGTTAACCGGTAATTGAGATCCTAAAAATGGAAAAACCCACAGTCAACTGGATCAAAGACACTTTGAGCGCAGCCAGTTAGAATCTTATTTTTCCTTCACCGATAACAATCTATTTCATGTCTGAAATTATTGACTCAACCGCAACGAGTTAACACTATGTAGATCTATTTTATTCCTTATTGTATAAATAATATTACAAATAAAAAAAAAGAAAAGAAAAAACAGAAGTGAGTAGCACACACATCTAGGACCCACATACAACACATAAGCAGGTAATACACGCATCTAAGACCACATACAACACATAAGCAGGTAATACACACATCTTTGGAATATTGTTAATCAATTTTTTCATAATCTACTGATATAAAAATCAGTAGTATATTGAAAAATGGAAAAATAGGGAGAGTGGGGGGGGGGGTCGTGATTTCGAGGGACAAAAGGGGGCGTTTGGCCTAAATGGGTTGAGAACCTGTGATCTACACAATAAAAAGTGATTTGTAATAGGAAAGGCATCCAGCCATAGAAAACCTGCCAAACAAAGGACTGAGCAGACTCTTCAGCTGTATCAAAGACTTGACGACCTTCCTAGTGCTGGTATCTTGATAAAATACACCCAGTACACTCTGTAGAGTATGGCAATGTTTATAAGTGAGATGCAGGCCATTAAGGAATTGGGTCACAAACTCCAGACTGTTACCAGATTCTTTTGGAATTGAAACAAAATTAATCATATCAAACTAGTATATGATATATATATACCGGGTGTCACCCAAAAATGTATACACACATCAACAACATTCTAATAAAAGTGGGTATATATTTTGAGGACACACACTGTACATAGACATATATATATGGGATCCAGCTGGATCAGTAAGAGACAGGACCAACTGGAAGGAGTGTTTGAGGACTCTGGCCTCACAACCCTCTCAGAAATAATTGGGCAAAGAAGAAGAGTATCATCATCATCATTTTACATCCACTTTTCCCTGCTTGCAAGGGTGGGACGGGAACTGATTCTTTGCAGTGGAATGATATGGACCCCAGTCCCTATCATCTCATTTCTACAGCTGAGTAAACTGGAGCAATGTGAAATAAAGTGTCTTGCTCAAGGAAACAACACATCACCCGCTCTGAGAATTGAACTCGCAACCTTTCGATTGCAAGGCCAATGCTCTAACCACTAACCCATGTTCATCTGCAAAGCTGCATCAAAGTACAGCAATATCCTTCTGTCCTTCATTTCAAGCTATAAGGTTTTTTGGTAATAAATTTGATAAAAGGGTTGACAGCAGGAGAGCATCCAGCCAGAGAAAACTGTCTCAGAAAGGTCCGGCCAACATATGTCAGCTTAAAAACAGTGATGAGGATGACGATAACAATGATGAAATGCATATGTTAAGATGCTTGGCCACACTTAACACATATCATGACGTCATCACCTTCTGTTAATGTTGCTTAATCATCACTTTGTAGATGAGGAGTTAGTTACCTTTAGGAAGTGTACTCAGGTGTGAAATACTGCAATATTTTTGTTTTTCATTGCAGAATTTCCATTTTCATCATCATTACCATCATCCCTGCAATGAAGAATGGATGTTAACTGATTATTTAACTCTTTAGCGTTTACATTATTCTATATTTACTATTCTATGTTCACAGTAAAGGTTTTAACTCACATAATATCGAATCTGAGATTTTAATATTATTTGAGAACAATACCTTAACATGAGTATGAGTGGCCAGTTACGGCCAGTTTGAACTGAAAGAGGTGAGAGAATTCTGGCTGGATACAGCCAGTTTAAATGCTGAAGGGTTAACAGAAGATATAATTTTATTGAATTACTCAATGTTTTTTATGTGTTTATTGCAAATATTGAATTCTATTTCTTAGTTATATACTATTCCCCTCTCCTCCACCTATCTTCATTTCTCTTTTCTTTTGTTTTTTCTTCAATTTTCTCAATCTATGAATGTTTAACTTTGGCCATGAAGCCAACCTCCTTCAATTATATGGTGGATTGTTATTTAGATTTTACATCTTTGTTAACTCTGCAAGTCCAAGTTTACAATGGCATTGGTTAATAGCACCTCTGAATTATTCTATGATTCTGGCCCTGAATTATTCTATGATTCTTCCTTAAAATTGCATATATTTTCTTTATTTTAATTATTTTTTTCTCTATATTACAGATTCTGTATCTCTGAAAGATTGCTCACAATCAGTACCAGATGAGATTAAGTGGCAGTGTTTTTCTCCTGTATATTTTTACCGCCATGTGTTCACACCAGCATTCTTCCTCAACTCTGTACATGATCGATGGTACCTCAATCAAGCATTGGACATTACTTGTGACTTTAAGAAATGTTCTTCAAGTGATATCAAATATATATCTGATATTAAATCAAGTCTCTTAGACATTGTAAGAGAGATATTTACCTCTCACAAAGATGGACGCTATTTAACTGCATGTCCTGTACATAGTGTTTTAGTCAACAGATTTTACTCCCAACCTCTAGCTGGACATATATCACCACAGAAAGCTATTGGAGACTGGTATTTTGGAAGAATATCTTCAACTACAAAAATTATTCCGCAAGAAGATATCCGCGAAGCTATATCTGTCTGTTACAAGTATTTCAACGAAGAACAAAACACTTTGATGTAATAAAATGCTTGTACTTTGATTTAACAAGTTGTAATTTAATGAACTGAGCTATCTTCCTGAAAGGTACAAAAACAATAGTATTTATGGGGTATCAAACCTTGCTAGTATTGACTAATGGACAAATTGTAAAATAATAATATAAAACCAAATTCAGAAGGCAGAAAGATGTCATAAAAACACTCCATATCACGAGAAACTTGTGACTACAAATATGTGTGTGAATGTGGAGCTATGTATATATTTATAAAGAGTGAAGTAAAAAGGATAAAAAAAATGTAAGATGTTTATTTTTATTCTGTTCACTTTTTGAATTTATTTATTCTTTTAATTTTTTTTTTTCTTTTTGTTTCATTTGTTTCATTTGTTTCAAGCTTCTAATTTAATGAAAAGAAATTAATTTTTATACAGTGTTTATTTTTATTTCATTTCATAAAATTTACCACACATGGAATGAAACTGGGAATAAAAATAAAGAAATTGAACAAATACATATGTTATTCATTTCAACTCTCATTTTTCACATACTTTTTCTTGAATATTTAAACAACATTTTGATATGATTATGTTATAATTTAACATTTTTTAAAATATTGTTTTTGTTTCTTTCCAAGCTTTCGGTATATATGAAATATTATTTAGTCTAAAATTGGCACTTCTAAGAATTTCTAAGAATTTTGTATTTGACCTGACCACCTACAATTTTTTCTTTTTCTCCCCTTATTTATTTATTTTTGTGTGTGCAAACTAATCCTTATATTAGTTTTGATACATCATTTTGACTTTGATAGTCTAGAAAGTATTGCCTAGGAACTGAGAATGAATGATCAAAGCTATTTTAATGGTAATTTCCTTCATTTGTCTAGGAACGATCGACTTTCATCAAATTGGACCAAGGAAACAATGTTTCCATTGGTCTTTCCAATTAATACTATCTGTCGGTCACAACTCCAGATAGGAGTAACGTGAAATAAAATGTCTTGCTCAAGAACATAACGCATCGCCCAGTCTAGGAATCAAACTCACAACCTCACGATTGCTAATCAAATTCTCTAACTACTCAGCCACATGCCTTCCTTCATTTGTCTAATATGCCTATAGCTATACTTAGAATGGATTTTTTAAATATCTGGAACTTTCACCCTCTGCCCCTGACACTAGCTTCATTCCTGAAGTATATTAATCTTTATCTTATATATTTTTTATTGAAGTTAAAACTTTGTTCTGTCAAGTGTGTTGTAGAAATATTTCATAGAAAATATTCATACCATAGAAAATGTTCATATAAATATTATATAAAGCAAGAAACTAGTATTCCTAGAGTGAATGTTTAGCTTTGAACAAATGTGGATTGGCAGTATCGGTAGGGGGTCGGACGACATGCTTTGACGCATAGAGTTACGGCCCTTGCCATTCTGAGTTCAAATCCTGCCGAGGTTAACTTTGCCTTTCATCCTTATGGGGTCGATAAAATAAAGTACCAGTAATACACTGGGTAATTGCTGGCCTTGTGCCTAAAGTAGAAACAATTATATACTGTAAGGGCAGGGGATTAGCAGTATTGGTAGAAGGTTGGACACCATGCTTTGCAGCATAGAGTTACGCCCCTTTATGGTCTGAGTTCAAATCCCGCTGAGGTTCACTTTGCCTTTCATCCTTACAGGGTTGATAAAATAAAGTACCAGTAATGAACTGGGATAATTGCTGGCCTTGTGCCAAAACTAGAAACAATTATATACTGTAAGTAATCTTTTTGCCTTGTTTGTAGACATGAATAGTTATCTCACCACTTTCATTTTACACCCAGTTTTTCCAAAATTTCTTTGAATGGATCTTCTCCAGCTTTATTTTTCACAACTTATGGTCTCTTGTCATTTCTTTTCTGGGGTTCAGCATTCTGAGATCAGCTTCACTACATCTTCACATATTTTACTCTTCCACAGGCTCCTTTTACTTGGATGACTTGCCACTTCTTCACCCAACTGTCATCTTTCATATGCATCACATGTCCATACCAGCTCTATCTTCTTTCTTGTACATCACAGCTGATACCTCATATATCCTTTTTTTCCCTCTCCATCGTTCATGCATGCTAACATTACCCTTTGATCAAAGCATAATTATACAATTTCTATTCAGCCTTCATGCATTCTCTGTATTCAGTGCCCATATTTTGCTACATTCAATGTCACATGAAAGTATCATGAAAGCATCATGCAATCTGCTCTTAATTCAAATAAAGAAAACTTTTGTTGCCATAAGAAGTAATAGTTCCTTGTATTTCTTCTTTCACTGATGAAGTCATCCAGGTAAGAGAAGCTATCAATTAGTTCTATGAAGCCTTTTAAGTATTTGAAATAATTTATTTCATGAAAGCTCTTACTACTTATTTCTGAACATCTGCTACATATGCAGTCCTCAGTTAACTTGCCTGCAATCCTACAGCATCTTTTGTTCAACAATAATTTACATTAAGTTCTCTGATGGCAGAGTTCTGTATTTTTTCTGCCAACTAAAACCTTTGTCTTTGCTAGTTTTACTTTAAGGCCTCATGATTTTAGGCTCTGCTTCCATGTTTGGAATTTCTTCTCTTATTCTTTGACATATTCAGCTACACTCAATTTCCTTAGCAACCACCTAGCTATAGGATATTTGACAGCATATATTAAGGAAAATGTTTTTAAATGTTGTTAAAACATGTAGCTCAACTTCTTATAGAAGACCCAGATATTTTTAGCCTTTTTTTTTATTTAAAAAAGTGGTTGTCATCAAATACAATACACACATGTGTGGTGCATGTGTGTATTGTATAATCTCTTATGATTTATGAAGC
>OZ024740.1:406509076-406779076 GCA_964016885.1 Eledone cirrhosa | reverse complement strand
CTCCCAATATTGGCACTTTGCTCTTCAGAACTAATTTCATTTTGTCTTTACTGTAATATGTTTATTAGACTCAGCCTTGTGATTATTGCCATCCATGCTCTGTGCCACAATCTTCAATCAATGCTATGTGTAATCTTTATTTCTGAAAACTACACATTTTAGAACTTCTGTTTATCAAAAAACACTACAAATTATTTAAACAAATTTTACATACCACCTTTTTTCGGATAAGAAAGCTCAAACATTCAAGCATGGCTAGTGCCCTTCTTACGCATTTCCATCTAAAACACCTTATATCCTTCCATGTATAGTTGCTAAGGGAATAGAATAACTCATATTTTGTATAAAGAAAAAGATCTGTCTTACTAGCAGGGAAAAAACATTAAACGAGGATATTTAACCCATACTAGTGTGGAAGATGGACCATTAATGATGATGTTGATTAAAAAAAACAATTTAAAAACAACCTTTAACATTTAAACCAGCTGTATCTGGCCAGAATTCTCTCACCTTCTGTTCAAACCGGTTGTAACTAGCCGCTCATACTGATGTTAAGGTATTGTTCTCAAAATAAATAATATTAAAATCCATAGATTCAGTATTATGTGAGGTAAAGCCTTTTATGTGAAAATACAATAGTAAATATAGAGTAATGGGTTACAGTATGATTTAATGAAGAATTCTCTTCTATGTCTTTAACTCAGTGTTGTTATTTCCTTCCTTGAGACATCAGTGCTGCAAATGTTCATTTGTTCTATTGAATTAACAAATATGGAAAGAAATGTTTTGATTATATGAAGTTATTTTGTGCATTTATACGAGATCTGTGAGAAATGATGAAATATGTAGACAATGTCATAAATGTAGATAACATAACTTAAAATATCTCATTTAATTGTCTTAAGTACTTATACACATTAAGAGATTTTTTTTTTTAATACAAATGTGACAAATTTCGTAAAAATTGTGACTATTTGAAGTAGGGTAATAGAGGCCAATGAAATATTCACACTTCCTTATAAAGTCAAGTAGTTTTGGAAATATCAAATTATATTAGATAGCCTAAATTTATAGAAGTAGCATTTAAAGTCAGTTTGTAACAAGCGTTCAACAAAAGCAGCAATTTCCTGAACAATATGCTTAATTGCCATTTCCTACATTTTTTCTATTAGCCGTGAAATTAGCATATTATTCTTATTCTCTTCTCCACAACTAAAACTTATTTTATCCTAAAGCTGATTTAGTTAATAGGGTGTCAGCTGAAGTGTTGATGGTGAATATCTCATCAGTATTGCTCTGTCCCTGGCAACAGTGATACTTAAACCTTCAATAGGTCAGTTGATCTAGTTATAAATAGGTTCTGTCATAAGGCACAACTAACTACTTCATAGTGCAGAAGTATTGTGTAACTCATGAGTGATTCATTAACTTTGCAATGCTGAATTGAAGTTCTCTCCTGTGCACAAACTTATGGGAGATTAGGATCATATCTAGAAAGGGGAATGTCTCTAACACTTTGAGAATTGGGATAAGTTCCCAATATGACACTTTCAAATGATGTGTGAACCTGCAACTCCTGGTGGTGTTGTATGGGTGCCATAGTGACCTACAACATTTCTATTTTAAACCTCATGGAACCCATCTCTTCACCAGGTTTGAAAATAGCCAATTTCTTCCAATGAAGGAAAGAGTGTAATAGAGAGGAAGAATCAACATTATTACTGGACTGGTACATTTTTCACGACCTCAAAAGGATGAATGGTAAAGTTGACCTCGGTGAGATTTGAAATGTATTGGCAGCCTATTTCATTAGAAATACAGTAACAAAAGGGTTAATCTTGTACTAATAGTTTATGTATTGCAAATCTATTTGTTTAGTTATCAAAAAAACAGATCTTTAAATTGTTTATGTATCACATTTTCCATTTACTAGAAATGTGTTTATATATTGTGTTACAAGGTGAAAAACAACTATGCACTCATACACACTTGTATTGCAAATGGATTGTGCAGTTTAGGAGAAGCATTGTTGTGGGTGATGTGGGTGATATAGTGGTAGATACCAATGTTAGTAGTGAAAAGAATTAGTAGTTATGCTAGATCTAAAACTGTTAGTCAGTACAGTAAAGATGACATGGGGTTTAGAAGTACAGAGATACTCAACATTTCACTCCTATATAATTGATATGCCAGATGATCACCCAAGAGTTTATTACATTTTAGTTTGTAGGCATGGCTATGTGGTTAGGGCAATTGCTTTGCAACCAAGTGGTTCTGGGTTCAGTTCCACTGCAGTACCTTGGGCAAGTGTCTTTTTTTATAATCTGAGATGCATGTGAGAACTCCAGATGCGTTCCTGATGGCATATATGGCAGAGGAATTCTTATTTGGAAGTCACTGGATGGTCTGCCAGAACACTTTATCTGCTGATCTGAAGTCATATTCCAGCTTAACACCGTCCTCCCATGTCTTACCTTTGGATGCCTTGTACTGCAAGTGCCAGGAGGAGGACTTATTTCCAAACTAAGCTTTGTAGGACTCCTTCTTTGCTCGGATGGCATCTTGATTTAACCAAGGGGTCCTCATGCCATCCGGTACCACACCAAGCCTCTTTCACCTGCAGCATTTAACAGCCGAAGCAGAAACTGTTGTGCTGAACAATCTCCACTTTGTCTCAATGTCTTCAGTTTGCTCCGGGAGTTCTCTGAGTTTGGATGCAATAGTATCTGCATACCTGGTCCTGACTTCCTTATCCACCAATGATTCCCACTTTACCCTGTAGGTCACCCTGAACCTGCCAGTTTTGTGGACTTTAAGTAGTCTCAAGTTGCAGATACCTAGATGATGATCGGTTGGCAGCTCAGCCTCTCACTTAACACAAACATCCAGCACAGAATTGAAGTGATCAGAGACAATAGCAAAATCAATTATTGATCTCTGTCCCTGATTCCCCTTATACTATATATATTTATGGATGTCTCTGTGCTGGAAGAAGGTGTTCATAATAGAGAGTCCATTGCTAGAACAGAAGTCTAATAAGGCCTCTCCATTCATATTTAGATTGGGATTGCCGTTTCTTCCAATCACTCCTTTCCATGACAGGTGATCAGTGCCCACATGTTCATTGAAGTCTCCCATCAGGATATATGACTCAATCTTAACTACATCTAACGCTACAGTAACTTCATCATAGAAGGACCTGTATTTGGACTCCTTGTTTGGTGGATAAACTTGCACCACCCACAGAGACCTATCTTTCAGCCTCAAGAGGCAAATGCTCCCACCTAATGAGATCCAGTCAATAACATATTCTGGGGGCTTTTGAGTATCCCCACTCCCGCCTGTGCAGTCATTTCTGGTGCTACGCCTCAATAGTGGAGGTTTTAGTCTCAATCCAAATCTACAGTATTAGAGTCAGAACTTTGTTGAGGAAACCCTGACTATATCTAGCCTCCTCCACTAGTTCCTGCTCCTTACCACCTGTAAGGGTTGTGATGTTCCAGGTTCCATTTGTTATGGTTTGCTCCCTTCTGAATCCTTTTTGGGGTCTCGATATAACTCAATCTTTGTGCATCCATCCCATGTCTGCAATATATTTATTGAACAAGCTCCACTACTTAAGGTCTCAACATGTCCCTTGTATACCCACATGAAGGACAATGCAGTATGGTTCTTTTTGTTACCTCTCACCATATTGCAGTTTTGGTGGTCTTCTTTGTACCAGTTATCAATCTGGTACTTTTCTCAGACCTGTGAAGTCTAGACTTATTTAGAGGTGGCCTTTACCTGCCTCATCATTGCTATAATATTGGGTTGTGAGAGTTTTCTTGGGAGCTGATTGTGTCACCCATAGCTCCATATCCTTTAGTAGTTGACTGCTGTTGGTCTGGGGTTGTGTATTCATCTGGAAGGAGCTCGCTGATATCACAACTAACCATCATATCTGGTGACTGCATTGTTAGCCATCATCTACCACCTGTTCTCTAGCAGAACAGTTATATGAACCTGTTAGAGCTAAATTTCTTTCAAAAATTCTTTAAACTATAAGCCATGATTAAGCCATAGCTATTAAGGCAACATAACTACAATAATATAGGCACAGGTACTGTTGGGTGGTTAAACAGTTTGTTTCATAACCATATGTTCTCATGCTCAGTCTCACTGTATGGCACCTTGGACAAATGTCAGAGTAGAATTTAATAGATGGAAACTGTGGAAACCCAGTGTGTGTGTGTGATAACTTAACAAAAAGAAATCAATAAAATAAGTACTGGGGTGAATATGATTGACTTAATTCCCTGAAGGTGGCACCCCAGGATGGCCACCATAGTGTAATGACTGGAACCAGTAGGAGGATAGAAGAACATACACACAAACATATATATCATCAAATTAGTCAGTAGTGATTGATCAAGTAAAATAGGCTTCCTTTAAAAAGTGTTTTATTTTAGTACATGTGAATACAGCATGGTCAAATGGCACAATCATTAGGTCCCGAGTTCAATCTCACTGTGACATCTTGAGTAAGTGTTATTTACCATAGCCTTGTGCTTGAATCTTGATGGACTGTACCTGTAATTCAAAGGACCAGCCTTGTCACACACTGACATGCCAGATCTGAGAATTATATTAAAGGTAAGCATGTCTGTGAAATGCTCAGCTACTTATACATACACATTAATTTCAGGAGTAGGCTGTTCTGTTGATCAAACATTGGAACACTCATCGTTGAAACTGACGGAGATCCATTTTATTTAGTACACCATCAAATTGCAAGTTTATTTATTCTTTTGTGAGATTCAACAGGGGAGTGTGCTGGAGTTAGTAGTGTTGATAATGGTACATTTTCCAGTGCTGTTTGTATCACTGCAACACCTTTGACTGTGAGGCTGTTACTTAATCTTGGTAAGCTCTGATCTAGCAGACTTATGATAAAAAACCTTCCAGCCTTTTCCAGGCATTATCTATAAGGACCACATTATTCTGTATCGTTCCTTTTCTTTTAAAACAATCATGTGATTTGGCTGCTATTTCTAACATTTCAAATTAAAGCTATGGTTCCTTTATTGTCTTGTTAATGTTGCAATTTTACACAAAAAAATTTCAACCTCACAAAATATGGAGTGCCTCCATCTATTGTTGCTTATAGTTGTGAGCTGTTCCTTGACCAGGAACCTATTTACAGCTAGGTGGAGTGGATCATTGAAAATACTGTCATGTAAAGACTTTAACAGTAGTGACTAGAAACAAATTATTAATCCCTTGGCCATGTGACTGAACTGTAATAACTTGATAGGCTACCTATCAAATTTTGCTTTGGAGGTAGGTTTTACCTAGCAGTAAAATATTTGACAGGTATAACTTAAATAATTCAAGTTATCTATCTACCCACATACAAACTTTTTCTAAGCTGAAATAGTTAAATGGAAAATTATTGGATTTGTCAATTTTTCACTTATTGTTTCTAGAGCTGTTATACTAGAAATGTGTGAATTGTTATATTTATGTCAGCTCAGTAATGTAGGCCACTTTTATAGACAGCATAATCACTTTTATAGCTCTACTGTAAGTTACTATGGTAGTTTCTATAGCAACTCAAACACCTCATTATTAAAGCCTTTTGTGATGAAATCTAACACCTCTAAGGAGGTGTTAGGAATAAATGACACCTGCTAACAAAAAGACAGTGCAGTGTGCTGTATCAACCTCATTGTATGACATTTTATTGACCTTCACTTTCAAATGATGAAAAGCAAAGTCAACTCTACCTAGAATTAATCTCAAAAGCAAAAGAGAAGAAAGTAAATACTGTATTGCATTTAGTCTGGCACCTAATAATTATAACTCTGAGATAATTTTTTTCTATCATAAAAAATATTTAAGATTCATAAAGGCTGGCTGTGGGAGGCATGCTATAAGAAGCATGATGTTGCATGGTCGTCAGATCTTGGCACTGAATGCAGAAAATTTGCAGATGATGGAGAGAAAAGAGATAAGTATGTTCCACTGAATGTGCAACATTAACTTATATGAAAGGCAACAAGCAAGTTAGATAAGAAAGCAGCAAAACAATAAAGGCATTAGCCAAAATGTACAGAAAAGTTTAGTATGGTCAAATAGCTGTGTACTACTTTTTATAATAAATAGATGACATTATATAGATGTCAACTGTTTGATAGAAAAGTGCAGTATACTAAATAATAAATGATGCCAGTAACAAATGAAGCAATACGAAGATATGGTAGATCAGATTAGAGGATATTTTGTTACAAAAATACGATGTTGCAGTATTATGAAGAATGGTAATATATTATACTGCAGATCTATCTAACCTATGCAAGTATGACAAAAATGCTGTTAAGTATTCTTTTATTCTTGTACTGGTTTCAGTCATTAGACAGAGACCATGCTGGAGCACTGCTT
Organism: Eledone cirrhosa; assembly: GCA_964016885.1. Lineage (NCBI taxonomy): Eukaryota > Metazoa > Mollusca > Cephalopoda > Octopoda > Eledonidae > Eledone > Eledone cirrhosa. The sequence continues at coordinate 406,772,653 of OZ024740.1, read as the reverse complement.
TCAAGGAATTTAGTCAATCAATTCATACATTTTTTGTTGGCCTGCTAAGCTGCAGGGCATAAACACCGACATAAATATTACAGACAGACAGACAGACAGACAGATTTTTGTTTATTTGCCACTAGGGCACAAAAGAAAGGGACATGTACATGGGTGGGGGGAGTTTACATAAAAATCGAGTAAGAAAAATATAACAAACAAAATAATAACAAGAAGGTCCTCAATAGGGAGGGATCGTTTTGGGGTCACACACACCCCCGAAAAAAGTGTGCGACCCTTCTCCACGGGAGCACAAAGAGAGGGTGCTCCCTCCTTTCTGTTCCACCTACAAGCTGAGGTAGAGAGAAGGCCCATTCACACGGGCCATTCTCGCAACTTTCACCCACCTTTCATAAAACTGGCTGGAGTGGAGCACCTCTCTCTCCATCCTGATCCTTCTTCCGAAATGGTATCGGAAGAAAAGGACCAGTTGTTGGCCGGAGAGAAAGGTGTCCGACCTCAGCCCTTTCAGACGCGTCCACCATATAACCTCTTTTACCATGGCTATTACACAGAGGAAGACCGCCTCTCCTTCATTTTTGAAGGGGGGAGGCGGCTTGATCGTTACAATGGACTCGGTGGTCAACCTAATTGGTCCCACCCGTGACAGCAGTTGTTCGATATAGCCCCACAGATCGGCAACGCCCGGGCAGTGCACCAATGCGTGCGCGACGGTTTCTTCTTTTTCGAGGGGTCCCTACCCGGGCGCCCGTGTCTGTAGAGCTTATCCCGAACGGGCAGAGCCACTCGGTAGCACTGCCAGGCCAAGGACTTCTGGAAGTTGTCCATAGGTCCCGGGCCGAAAGTCCTACCGAATAGACTGGCCAGTTCGTCCTCCTCCATGCCTAGGGCTTCTCCGAGGGCGTCGTCGCACCCGCTAACCACCAGCCCTCTATAGAATGACGAGGTGGAGTCTCCGTCGATAGCCGGGTCCGCCTGCCAGAGAGCCATGAGCGCCTGGGCACACTCGGTGTGCCAGTCGCCCAGTTTTCTCGGTCTTTGCTTCACCCAGGACTGCAGCTCGGTGAGCGAGACGAGCCTCGGGAAGGCTCGCCTCACAAACGGGGCCCACACCGGTTGACCGGTGAGGAATACGTAGAGGTGCCTTAGCCTCAATGCGTGTTTACGCATTTTTAGTCACGGCATCCCCAGCCCTCCTTTCAGAGGGTGTTGACAGCAAATGGATCTCCTCACCAGAGGAGACCTCTTCTTCCAAAGGAAATAAAAGAGGGCGCGCTCCATTTTGGCGAGGATCTCACCCGGGCAAGGCACGACAGTCAAGTGGTAATAGATGACGGACGCTATGTAAGCGTTCGCCACCTCCGCCCGACCTTTTAGGGATAGTTTGCACTCGGCCCACTTCTGGGTCAGTGCAAACACCCTATTCGTCACCTCACCCCAGTTTTTCTCCACCTGGAGGTCCGGTCCGAACCAGACCCCAAGCAACTTCACCGGGCCCTCCGTCCACCGTCCGACGATACCGTCGCACGACATCGCTTTGCCCCTCCACTCGCCGAGTTGCAAAGCGACTGACTTGTCCCGGTTCAGCTTATCCCCTGTCAACCTTTCGTACTCCTCTAGTAAGGTGCCGATTGCCTCGATTTCCGAGGCGGTCGACACCATTACTGTTACGTCATCGGCGTAGGCCGACACCGCTTTGCGCAATCCCGGTTCCAAAGGGATGCCCTGCAACAACTCCAACTTCCGCAGTAATGGCTCGAGAGTCAATACATACAGAAGGGAGGAGAGAGGGCACCCCTGTCGGATGGAGCGGGTGATTTCGAACGGCTCCGAAAGGTAGCTGTTCACCTTGACTCTAGAGCAGATGCGGCTGCTGTGCATGGCAGTGATCCAGCCCCTGAAAACGGGTCCGAACCCAGCCGCCGCTAGCACCGCATCCAGGTAACCATGGTCCACCCTATCGAACGCTTTAGACTGATCTAAATTTATCAGGGCCCCACCAAAGCCGGGTTCGTTCCCAACCCTCTCTATGATGTATCGCATGAGGTGGAGGTTGTCGTGGATGGACCTGGACGGGATAGCGCATGTCTGCGCATCTCCCACCAGGCTCCCCACGACAAGCGCCAACCTCTTCGCTAACACCTTGGCCAAAATCTTTAACTCTGCATTTAGCAGAGTTATGGGCCTAAAATTACTAATGTCATCCCCCTTGTTCTCGTCCTTCCTCACTAGCGAGACTACGCCCTTGGTCACAGAACAGGGAATTCTCCCGTTCTGTTGCCAGTTGCAGTAGACCGCCTCGAGGAGATCGGGGAACAAGTCCGGCATATTAATATATAGTTCGTAGGGCAGACCATCGAGTCCTGGAGATTTGCGTTTGCCGCATAGGCTCAGCACGTCCCCTATTTCAGCAGCTGAGATCGGCCCGTCGCAGGACCTCGCCTCCCTGTCCGAAAGACGCGGCAGGCCGTCGAGGTATGGACCGAAATCCACATCTCCAACCGGCTCCCCGCCCCTCCCGAACAATTGGGCAAAGTGCCTTTGAAAGGCCTCGCACATTTGCTTAGGTTCAAGGATCAGCCGTCCATCCTGGTCTCGCAAAGACCGGATAGTGGATTTAATCCCACTTTTCGCTTCTGTAACGCGGGCCCAGCTAACAGCTTTGGTCCCCTCGTTTCCCAGAGCACGTATTTTGCTTCGGACAACGCAGCCTTCGTGTTTCGCGTCGAAGAACTGGTTCAAGACCGTTCTCGACGCTTGCACTCTGGCCACGTTGCCGCTTCTCATTGCCTCTTCAACATTAACTACCAACTCCCTTTTCTTCCTATTTCTATCTGAGGCTAACTCCTTACTAACTCCTATCGAAACTACTCTAATCTCTCTTTTTAGAGAGCCCCACCACCTGTTGTTGACGATGGCGCCCGTCAACCGCTCCTTAACTAAGGTTCTAATCCGGTCCCTGTAAGCTCTACTTGCCGGTAAGGACAAGTTGAGCTTCCAGTAACCGGGCCCCTGCCTATGCGTTCTATCAAGGTGGACTACGCAGGTCACTAACTTGTGGTCTGAATAGCCCACCATGAGCATTTCTGGACAACTTAAAAAGTCCCTATCCTTAATTCTAACTAAGAACCTATCTAGGTACGATCTAGATTGACCACTGTTATTTGACCAGGTCCAGGTTGGTACAGTCGGAAAATCTAGTCGGTATCTATCGGCCAGGTCAAATCGGCCGATTAACCCCTTAAGGCTGTTACACCCCCCTCTATCGGGACATGCCCCTACATAGTCCCAACGTGCATCTAGGATATCATTCCAGTCCCCCACTAAAAGCAAGGAGCGGGACGTCCCTAGAAAAGTCTCCAGACGATGGAAGAAGTCCGACCGCATTGCCCCAAAAGGGGCGTATACGGCGACAAGCCTAAAAGCTTCGCCTTCACCATTGCCAAGGTCCAGAACCACGAGTCGACCCTCCGGGTCCAAGTGTACCATCTGTGTAGCGAGACCCAGATGTTTTTGCAGCAGAACGACAACCCCACCCCCACCTCCGGGCTGACAGAGAGATGCGTGCATCTCAAAGTCATCAAAGGTGGGGGTTAGCTGTCGCATGCTGCTGATCCGGGCCTCGCAAATAACCATCACATTTACACATTGTGACCTGAGGTCACTTAGAAGTTTAGCTTGCTTCCAAGGTGAGCCCAGGCCACGCGCATTTAGACAACCTACTCTTAAGACAGCCATGTTGGTGGCAAAGAAAGAGGCACTTACCTCTCTGCGTCCCGGGGTTCAGTTTCCATGGGGCTGGTGGAGGGGTTGATGGGTGGGGTGGTGGTTTGTGGTGGTCTGGGGGTATTAGTGTGTGGAGGGGTTGGGATCTTTGGAGTTGTGTGGGTGTTTGAGGAGGGGAGGGGAAAACCTTTCAGGAGGACGCGGTTGAGTGGCCTGGTGCAGGGTGGGCCCACGTCCTCAGGGTAAATGTCTTTTAAAGTTTTGAAAATGTCAAGTGGTACTTTCACCATTTTCAAGTTAGGGAGCCCCATTGCCGTTACGAAATTCGGCCCTTCGGTTTGTATCGAAGGGTTGGTTTCTACTTTTAAAGTTAGGTTTTCATTGTTTTTGTTTATGTATGTGTAGAGTTTTTGTGTTGTTGTGTTTGTTTTTGCTTGTTGTTGTTGAGTGAGTTTGCGTTTTATTGTCTGTGTTGTGTTGTCAGGTGGGGTTATTTTTGTTTGTGTGGTGTGTGTACGTTTTTTTCTTTTCACTTTTTGGAAGGGAGCCCCCTCGTCTTCCGACGATATGAGCTCCACTTCCGTATTGGAGGGGAGGGGTATATCTCCGGGTTGTGTATGAACTGTTTTTGTATTTGTGTTTTGTGGGGTGGGGCTGGGTGGGACCGTGTTTTGGGTTGTTTTCTTGAGCTGTTGTTGATGTTGTTGTTGTTGTTGTGGTGGTGGTGGAGATGGTGTTGTTGGTTTTTGTTGTCGTTGTGGTGGTAATGGTAGTGTATTTTGTTGTTTTTGTGATGGTGGTGCTGGTTGTTTTTGTTGTTGTTGTGGTGTTTGTAGCAGTGGTTTTTTTGTTGTTAGTAGAGGGCAGGCCGTCCTCAGGTGACCTCTGCCAGCGCAGTGGTAACATGAGGGTCTCCTGCCTTCCACTGTGATATTTATGTAGGTTCGCCCATCCAGTAGCACTCGGTCGGGTATTCCGGAGATTCTCTCAGGTGTCATCTGTAAGAGAACCTCCAGACTTTTCCCCCCGAACAGTCCACTGGTGGACTCCCCTGCTGAAATTAGTATGTCCTTATCTAGGTCGGTAAATCCTGTTAGGACGGACCAGATGTTAATTTCTGGCGTAGGGCTCCACATTCTTATCCTTTGTGTTCTTCTTCCTTTATATGTGGGGAAGAAGGTGTATTGTGGTGACACTATAGGTGCCACCGAATATTTCTGAGCCAGCATTTCGTCCTTCATTCGGACCATAATGCTGGCATACAGCTTTCCTCTTTGAATAAAGAGTATGTCATTTTTAATTTCTTTCAGAACCAGCTCGATTTGACTTTCGGTCAATTGCGCTGGCTTTCTCGTTTCGTTGGTTATGGTTCTGTAGCTTACGGTATTCTTGTAAATCTGTTGACGCACTTCTTCTGGGGAGTTGATCGTAAAAGAACCATCCTCCCCAAAAGATACGTATTTTCTCGCCTCTAACAAATTTTCCTTGGCGTTCGTGATGTCAATGGCTTTGTATTCAGTGGCTCTCCTGAGTGTTTGGGCAAAAGAAATTTTGTCTTTGTTTGTTGTAATGTTGTTGGTTTCCTTATTTGTGGTGTTATTTTTTTCTTGAAAATTAATTTTTTCATTTGAATTGAAATTCTTTTTTTTTTCATTGGAGAGGAGGGGCTGTTCAACAGTTTGAACTGTTGTTCCCTCTTTCCCGCTTGTTTTTTTGGTCGGCGTGGCGTTCGCTTCCAATATGGCGATATCGTTTTCGACGATATTGTTATCAACGATATCGATAAACATTTCTGAAATATTTAATTTTTCACCCCAAAAGGGGTGAAAATATATTTACCCGACGTCTAGAGTCCCAGACTAGGAGTTAGAGTTAATAATACAAAAGAATTCAAAAAAATTCACTCACAAAAATAGCAGGTAAAAATCCAAATCACAGAGCGATATGAAACACGTCTACTATCCTCAGACAGACAGACAGACAGACAGACAAATTTCTGTTTATTTGCCACTAGGGCACAAAAGAAAGGGACATCATCATCATCATCATCAACGTTTAACGTCCGTGTTCCACGCTTGCATGGGTTTGGACGGGGGTAGTCCCACTTGAGGCAAGAGTGATTGTCTTGCTCGCATAGGACTGTCTGGCAGGTTTTCTACAGTTGGATGCCCTTCCTAACACCAACCACATTTACAGTGTGGGTCTGGGAGGTTTTTACCGTGTTGCCTACACGGCCACATTACAGCGTGGACTGTGTGTTTTTTGTCGTGACACCTACACGATCTCATTTGTTTCGGCCTCGATGGCGCGGCACCAACATAACTTTACATAGAACGGGGTGGTGTGGATCAGGTGGGGGTGGTGGTGGTGGGACGGGGTGTATTTTGTTAGAGATGCCTACTGGCTGGAGTAGGTTTTACTATATATTTAGGTAAGGCGGGTCTTCTCTATTACTGAGTACCGCCAAAGGTCTCGGTCCAGTGACATTGTCTTGGAGAGGTGTAAGTGTGTGATGTCGGAGTTTATCAGCTCGTCCCAGGTTTTTCTAGGTCTGCCTATTCCGTGACTACCGTCTATCTTTATTGCCCTGCACTTTGTTATACAGCTATCGACTTTCATGCGCATCACGTGTCCATACCAACGTAGCCTTCTCTCGAGTAAACAACATCTGATCCCTCTTATCTCTAATTTTTTCCTTAGTTCGTTTATGCTTTGCCGTTCACGTATATTACTGTTACACATCCAGCGGAGCATGCAAGCTTCGTTCCTCTCTAGTCTGCGTATATCCTCTGCACACAATGCCCAGGTCTCACTGCCATGCAGCATTGCTGTTCGTATGCAGGCATCGTACAACCTGCCTTTCATTTTTAGTGAGAACCCTTTAGCAGCTAATAGTGGTATAAGCTCTCTGAACTTTTTCCAACCAGTTCTGACTCTAGCTACAGTACTTTCAGAGCACCCTCCCCCACTGCTGATTTTATCGCCCAGTTAACGGAAGCTGTCCACTATTTCTATAGAACCCTCTGCGCAATTGAAAGAGCTAGTATCCTGTGGGCACTTGCTGCTACTTATTGCACCAGAGCACCGGCCACATGTAAAATCTATGTTCTTAGTTAGCTTACCTGTGATCCCACTACATCTTTTATGCACCCATACTTTGCATTTAGGACATAAAATGGAGTTTCTACCTACGCCTTTCCTACACACCGAGCACGACCATTTCCCAGAAGGGACCGCCGCCTTGTTTTCTTTCCTACAAACTAGTACTTTGGTCTTAGCCAGGTTAATTTTAAGTCCTTTTGACTCTAGGCCGTGCTTCCATGTTTGGAATTTCTTCTCTAGCTCGGCCATTGATTCCGCTATGAGTGTCAGGTCGTCTGCGTATAGGAGTTCCCATGGGCAGCCTGTCTTGAACTCCTCTGTTATAGCCTGAAGGGCAATAATAAATAGTAGGGGGCTGAGAACAGAGCCCTGATGGACGCCAACTTTTACGCTAAACTCTTCACTATATTCGTTGTTAATTCTAACCTTGCTGACTGTTTCTTTATACATGGCTTGTATAGCCCTCACAAGCCATTCGTCAACGCCTAGTTTTCTAAGAGCCCACCAGATAATGGAGCGGGGGACTCTGTCGAAGGCTTTCTCCAAGTCGACAAAAGCTAAGTAGAGGGGTTTACCTTTAGCTAGGTACTTCTCCTGTAGTTGTCGTACTATGAAAAGAGCGTCTGTGGTACTTTTGCCTGACACAAACCCGAACTGCATTTCATCTAGGTCAATTCTCTCTCTGATTAGTTGCGCTATTACTTTTTCCGTGACCTTCATGACCTGGTCGATTAATTTAATGCCTCTATAGTTACTCCTATCTAGGGCGTCTCCTTTACCCTTATAACAGTTAACGATGATGCTGCTATGCCAGTCCTTCGGAACAACCCCATTCTGTACGACTTGGTTAACTATGCGGGTGACCATGGTGTGTCCCACCGTGCCAGATGCCTTCAGCATCTCAGCAACTATTTCCGAAGGCCCAGCCGCCTTACCCGTCTTCATATCCTTGATTGCCTTACTTATTATACTCCCCTCGACTAACACTGCTGGTCCCTCTATTGGGTCGATATGGGGGAGACTGTCTTTCTCCCAATTATTCTCCTCATTTAGTAGCCTTTCATAGTGACACTTCCAAGCTACCTTCTTATCAGCGTCGGTGATGGCAAGTGTGCCATCGTCGTTTAGTACACACTTCTCCCCGACAATATCACGGTTTTCCTTGACGCATTGCCTAGCAATCCTGAACACCTCACGTTTTTGGTCATCGCGTTGTAGAACATGCTTGAACTTTCTTTCCTCAGCTTCCCTTCTTGCTAAGTACACTTGTCTCCTAGCTTCCCTCCTGGCCACTTGATAGTCCTCTCTACTTCCCCCATCCCGCCATACTTTCCAAGCCTGCTTTTTGGCCTTAATTGACCCCTCCACCTTACTGTTCCACCACCATGTTACTCTCCTCCTGCCTACAGGCCTGCTCCAGCCACAGACTTCATCTGTCGCCAACAGCAGGTTTGCTTTCAGAAATTCCCACTCTCCCTCTATATTGTCCGACTCTAAATGTTCTTCCTTACTGTCGAAAGCATCAAGTAATATGCTTTGAAATTTATTCCTGGCTGTGGGGTCCTTTAGCTTCCATATTTTCCTCCTGAGGATAGTCCTCTTCTGTTGTCGAGTACGTCTCGTCCTGACTATGAGGTCGCTAATTATCAGTCTATGTTGGGAGGTGCATTCTTCATGGGGGAGGGATTTAGTGTTTACAACAGACACTCTGTCACGTCTTCTGGTAAGGATATAATCTACCTGGCTTGTGTGTTCCCCGGATCTATAGGTGATCAGGTGATTGTCACGTTTTTTGAAGTTAGTGTTACAGATAGTTAGGTTATTTGCATCACAGAATTCCAGGATTCTGGAGCCTTCCTCATTTCTAGTACCAAACCCATAGCCTCCATGGATTTCGTCGTAGCCGTCACAATGTTGTCCAACGTGACCATTTAGGTCGCCTGCGATAATTATATAGTCACTGTCGGATATTTGGGAGGTAGTTAGCATCAGTGTCTCATAGAATCTGTCTTTTATAGTGCCGGGCAGACCGGATTGGGGTGCGTACGCAGATATTACTGTCACCGTAGTTCTATTGAGGACAAGTCGTATTTTAATTATTCTGTCGTTCACTCTATTTACGTCTATTATCTTATCTGCCCACTTTTCTGCTACCATGATTCCTACTCCACCCAGCCCATCGTCGTTTCCCACCCAGAAAACCTTATAACATCGTTTTTTACCCTCAATGAACCTAGCAGACCCACCCCTCCACCTGGTCTCTTGAATACAACAAACATCGACCTCCTTACGTTCAATAAATATATATGTATATGTGTATGTATATATATATATGTAGATATATATATATGTGCATGTGTATATATATATATATGTGTATATATATATATATATATCATCATCATCATCATCACCGTTTTACGTCCGTTCTTCCACGCTAGCATGGGTTAGACGGGTTGTCCTGTTGTGGGCAGTGTCCGGTCAGCTGACCATGCCTTGCTCATACAGGAACTGGTTCTGGCTTGATTTCTACAGCTGGATGCCCTTCCTAACACCAACCTCATTTACAGTGAGTGCTGGGTGCTTTTTTCCGTGGCACCTCCACGTCCACTTTACAGTGTGGGCTGGGTGCTTTTTTGCCGAGGACCGAATGAATTAACTGTGGAGATATAAAAGATGCAGAAGTGAAAACCAACCAAACAGCGAGTGCGCTCCGCTACTATTTCTGGCAACATTATTACAACAATATGACCCTCCCCAAGTATAACAATATATATATATATATATATAGTATTAAGGATACTATTTATAGTTATGTATATACTAAAACCTTTTATAGTTATATATATTTTAAACCCTAAATAGTGAAAGACAGTAATTTATTACTATCTTATTACCAGTAAGATAAATAGCCCAATGTAACAACATTAGTTGTTTTACAGAGCAGTTACCTCGGTTTGGAAGAAACAATTGTAAGCAAATAAATGATTTAAACAGAACTTTGATTCATGTAATTTCTATATATATATATTTATATATATATAATAACTATATATATATATATATATATAATAACTATATATATGTTATTATAACCATAAGGAAAAACTTCTTAAGCTAAATATTTTTGGATTAAATATGCTAGCGTGGAAGATAGACGTTAAACAATGATGATAAAGATGATGATGATGTCTTTTGACTGTATGTTTTCGAACTCTACAGTTCTGAACAATGCTTCTAGGCTTTCTATCCATCGGCGATATATTCTATTGCATGAACAATATGACTAATATTATAAAACTCTTTGCCTAAAGTCAATATATCTTTTGGTTTTTATAATGGAGCACATGGCTTAGTGGTTAGAGCATTGGGCTTGCAATCGAAAAGTTGTGAGTTCAATTCTCAGACCGGGTGATGTGTTGTTTCCTTGAGCAAGACACTTTATTTCACATTGATCCAGTTTACTCAGCTGTAGAAATGAGATGATAGGGACTGGGGTCCCTATCATTCCACTGCAAAGTGGTCGTGGAGGTGCCACGGGAAAAAAGCACAAAGCACTCACTGTAAATGAGGTTGGTGTTAGGAAGGGCATCCAGCTATAGAAATCAAGCCAGAATCAGTTCCCGTCCCACCCTTGCAAGCAGGGAAAAAGCGGACGTAAAATGAAATGAAATGATGAAATGATGATATATATATATATATATAAATAAATATATATATATATAAATTAATATATATATATATATATAAATATATATATATAAATAAATATATATATATAAATAAATATATATATATATAAATTAATATATATATATATATATAAATATATATATATATATATATATAAATATATAAATATATATATATATAAATATATATATATATAAATAAATATATATATATCATCATCATCATTTTACGTCCGCTCTTCCCTGCTTGCAAGGGTGGGACGGGTCTTATTCAGCACAGCATCTCTCCAATCGTCACGGTCCTTCGTCATCTCCACTGTGAGCTTCATATATATATATAAATAAATATATATATAAATATGTATATATAAATATATATATATATATAAATATAACGGCGATGAATTAGTTTTGCGAAGTTTTTGATATGAAATCGTGTGTCGAAACAAATATTGTTATACTTGGGGAGGGTCATATTTGTGTAACATTGCCAGAATCAACAACAGAACACACCCACTGTTTGGTTGGTTCTCGCTTTTCGCTTCTGTGTCCTTTATATCGGTAATCTAATTTATTCGGTCCTCAATGTTGCCATTGACTGACCGGCGGTCAAAAATAATACAGATACAATATAGACACAAACACATATATATAGTTTATCAAAATTCTTTCGTTGCACACCTGCAACATCGTCAGTGGTGCTATTGTTTCCTCCCGTTACATTGTATTTTCTACGCCATCTTTATTTAGTCTGTTTATACAAATATAAATATATATATATATATATATATAAATATATATATATATATAAATATATATATATAAAAATATATATATATAAAAATATATACATATAAACATATATATATATAAATATAATACAAGATCAAAAGATGGTTAAAGGAGCTCCATATATTTCACCATGCGCACCTCAAAAAACAAACATCATCATGCAATAATATTTGTGTTTTCATCAGACAAAACAGGAGAACACGATATGAAGGCCAAAAAACACCTGCGGATAGTGCAGTTTTAAATCAACATATGAAAAGTGGTTTTAGATTGATGTGTGATATTGGGAAAAATATTTTATTTAGAGAGGGGGGGGAAAGGATGAAAAGGGAAGGAGATGAGAGGGAGAGATGGGTGATAGAGAGAAAGAGATAGTTTTTATAACTGAGAGGAGATATATTTTTTACATAGAGAGGTTGAAAACCGTTGGAAGATACTGTATAAATTAAAAATTTTGAAAATTAACGAAGGGAGGATATGTGCGAGGAAAAAATATTTTATTTAGGGAGGGGGGGGGAAGGATGAAAAAAAGGGGGAGGAGATGAGAGTGAAGGTGGAGAGGGAGAGATGGGTGATAGAGAGAAAGAGATAGTTTTTATAACTGAGAAAAAGATATATTGTTTTAATATAGAGAGGTTGGGAACCGTTGGAAGATAATGTATAAATTAAAGGAATTTGAAAATTAACGAAGGGAAATTATGTATGAAGATAGAGAGAAAAAAATAATAATTGTGGGTGAATATTCTAACGTCAAAAAAAGAAATGTATGTATTGTGGCAATTTCAAAATTAGCGAAGAGAAAAATTGTTAAGGTTTGTGTGTAGAAGGATTTGAGAAAAATAATGTGAAGTTAAAGTTTGTATATTGATTGAATTGATAATATATGCGAATAAAGAGTTAATATGTATTAATAATGAGTTCGTTGATGGGGAGAAAAAAAAAAAAAAAATAATAATAAATTAAGGATGAAATTGAGATTAAAAAGATTTATGATAGAGAGAAAAAATAATAATGATTGCGGATGAATATTCTAATGTCAAAACAAATGTTATGATTTTACAAGAAGATAGAATGAGGGTAATGAGTAAACAAGTATTATAGAGTGTATAATGCCCTTTAAAGTAAGGTAGATGGGTATATTTTAAAGAGGTGTATGTATATGTGCCTTTGAGAAAAGATTCTAAATTGATAAAGAATTGAATATTAACTGTATACTTTGTGAAAAGTTCTATGAAATTTATGCAGGCAGATAGAAAACAAATCTGTGCGTCTATTTATTATAGAATCTAGGTTAGAGATAATGGTAAATTTTTCATTTAGGCAGAGATTACAGATTTTAGATAGAGAGCTGTTCAAGTATGAGAATGCAGAAGAAATCTTCTTCCAAAAGATGGTATATTTAATGTTTTTGTCTTTTAAGGACCATATGAGTTCTGAGAGAGCAGTGTTAGTTCTTTTAAGTTTGTATTTGAAAGATGAATGATGATTATAGAGACGAGCTTTAAAAGAGGTGGAAGTGGAGCCAAAATAGGTGAAGGAATTGGTGCTAGTTATAATTTTACATTCATAAATTAAGTTTTTATCGAGACAATGGTTGTTGAGAGGACATTTATTTTTAATGCGGCAGTTGCAATTAGAGAGATTATTAATGAGTGATCTAGTGTTATCTATAGAAGGAATTGGATTGGAGAAGTTGTTTGCGATAGGAATAATAGGAATAATAGTTTCTTGATTTAGAGTTGGATTATGAACATTTAGCGAAGTTGTGTTTGACGTTGTATTTGGGTTTACAGAAGTTAGCCTAGGGTTTACAATGACGTCGGGAGTACTATTACTGTTATTATGAAATTCAATATTGGAAGGAAGAGAATTAGTATTTAGTATTTTGTTGTGTTTAGAGATGATGTTGGAAATATTGGAGGATGTAGAATACGAAAATTTGATGGTGTGTTTGTTAAATATTTTACTATAGATATGTGAGGGAGGGAAGCATTTATTTAAGGCACTAAAAAATAATTTAGGAATATTGTTATTAATAGAGATGGAGAAAGGAGCATTATACCAGATTATGTTTTTGTATCTAGGTCTTTTATTAAAATTATTGGAATGGTCATGATTAATTATTCTACTGTAAGTTTTTCTAGAATTTGTTTCTTTATTATATTTGATTTTATCTGGATAGCCGGCTTTAGAAAGTGCGTTATTATAGTAATTGGCGTTAGCATCAAAGATGTTTTTATTAGTAGATATGTTAGATATTCTATTTCCAATATTATTAACTATAGCATTCTTGATATTGGTAGGATGGTTAGATTTAAAGTTAACATAATTAAGGTTCTCATTGTTTTTATGGTAAGGGTAATATAGGCCAGTGTCAAGATTAAGAGATACATCCAAGAAATTAGCTAGTTTGATACTATTATCAAATTCAATTTTTACGTTATGTTCTTAATAATATTAAGTTTAACTATATTGCAATTTAGGATAGTAAAGAGTCCATCGTCACGATAAATTCCACCGCGAAGTTGAGGAATTTTCCGACTCAAAGAGTTCAAAATGAAAATACCAATTAAATCAGTCAATTGGGATGAATCGGATGCTCCCATTGTGATGTCGAAGTTGTTAGAGGTATCGGCTCTGGTCCAATATTCGTTGTTGAACTCTAGGATGGTTTTACGTGCGGTGAGGATGATGTGAAGTTCATCTGTGGTAATGTCAGAATATTTAAGTGCGAAAGATAGAGCATTATTGAGAAGTGAAGGCGAAATGGAGGAATAGTAGCTGGCAATATCAAATTGAATAAATTTTAGTTTGTTTTTATTATCCAATTTGTTGAACCAGCCAATCACTTCAGAAGTACCAAACCATAAATTTAGGTTCAAAGACGAGCAATTAGAACTAACCTGTGGGATAATCCTATCCAAGATGGCTTTACTAACAACCCCCAGATCAGATTTAGAGGGGGCGATTAATCTAACAGGTAGTTCAGTGCGAAAATTGTTTTTGTGATCCTTGAGATTTATCCTCGGAGTTCTTGGGAGGAATGGTTCGGTCTTTTTTTCAATGCCAAGTTTTGACATAATCTCATAGGCTTCAAGGTTTATGCATTCTAAATTTTCATGGTTGGTTTTACGATACTTTTTCCTAAGTTCCTTTAGGATAAGGTTGTTATAATTATCCTTGGAAATACCATATAGGTTATTGGTTTTGTCAGAGTGGACTAAAACATTTTTTGAGGAATTTAGGTTAGAGATTGTGTTCTTGAGATTTACAAGGTGCTCTTGTCCTTTGTAAGGGTATCTCTTGAATTTAAGATTTTTTATTATTTTAGTTAATTCTTCCTCGAATTGTACTAGATTTTTGTTGGAAGGAGGATTTCGTCTAGAATTAAAAAGATGATCGAGGAAGTTGTGTTCTTTGGTATGAAAGTTCCCTTTTAGGCGCTGGTCATAGAAATAGGCTGTCCATCTAAGTCTTCTTACGAAGGAGTCAGTTTTTTCAATAAGAAGTTTGGTGAATTCAGATTTACCAGGTATAGGAATGTCTTTAGTTGAATTGGTTATGTTGTAATAATCCATGTTGTAGAAGAAGAGGTGAAGGACCATCAAAAGGTATCCAATATGAGAGTAAGCGCTCAACCGTTAAGGAGCAAGTTAATGTAGGAGGTGAGTTTTATTGTAGTACAATAAAGCAATGCAGATATCGGATAAGAAGCACTCTACAGTTTGTGGGACTGGAGTATGCATAATATAAGATCAAAAGATGGTTAAAGGAGTTCCATATATTTTATTATGCGCATTTCAAAAACAAACATCATCATGCAATAATATTTGTGTTTTCATCAGATAAAACAGGAGAACATGATATGAAGGCTAAAAAACACTTATATATAAATATAATATATATTTATATATATATATAAATACATACATATATATAAATACATATATATAAATATACACATATAAATATACATATAAATATATATATATAAATATATATATATAAAGATATATATATAAAGATATATATATAAAGATATACATATATATATAAATATATATATACATAAATAAATATATACATAAATAAATACATATATAAACAAATACATAAATAAATATATATATAAATAAATACATAAATAAATATATATAAATAAATATATATATACATAAATATATATAAATAAATATATATAATAATATATATAAATAAATACACATAAATATACATATACATAAATATATATATATAAATATAAATATATATATATAAATACATAAATATATATATATATATAAATATATATATATATATACATATGTAAAAATATAAATAGTGGGTTGTGTAGTATTTCCACACTGCGTGTAGTTCAGGGTTAGGTAAGAAGTGTAAGGTATGGAGAGCTGAGAGGGAGAGGTTAGAATATATTAAAATACAATAAACAAGATAAAACTTGTTTAAAACAATATCTATACTGTGTTATATTGTTTGGTTAGGTGGGGGTAGAAGCGTAGAAAATTGTGTGAGATTTAAAATTAGGGTTAGGGGTAGAGATCAGAGAGTCACTACTTCTCTGAATTGAGAGATCACAGCTCTGATACTACAGACATGTGGTTAGAATGTCTCAGGACAGAACCTCTGAATTGAGAGATCACAGCTCTGATACTACAGACATGTGGTTAGAATGTCACAGGAAAGAATCTCTGAATTGAGAGATCACAGCTCTGATACTACAGACATGTGGTTAGAATGTCGCAGGAAAGAATCTCTGAATTGAGAGACCACAGCTCTGATACTACAGACATGTGGTTAGAATATCTCAGGAAAGAATCTCTGAATTGAGAGATCACAGCTCTGATACTACAGACATGTGGTTAGAATGTCTCAGGAAAGAATCTCTGAATTGAGAGATCACAGCTCTGATACTACAGACATGTGGTTAGAATGTCTCAGGACAGAACCTCTGAATTGAGAGATCACAGCTCTGATACTACAGACATGTGGTTAGAATGTCACAGGAAAGAATCTCTGAATTGAGAGATCACAGCTCTGATACTACAGACATGTGGTTAGAATGTCACAGGAAAGAATCTCTGAATTGAGAGATCACAGCTCTGATACTACAGACATGTGGTTAGAATGTCACAGGAAAGAATCTCTGAATTGAGAGATCACAGCTCTGATACTACAGACATTAGGTTAGAATGTCTCAGGAAAGAATCTCTGAATTGAGAGATCACAGCTCTGATACTACAGACATGTGGTTAGAATGTCACAGGAAAGAATCTCTGAATTGAGAGATCACAGCTCTGATACTACAGACATGTGGTTAGAATGTCTCAGGTAAGAATCTCTGAATTGAGAGATCACAGCTCTGATACTACAGACATGTGGTTAGAATGTATCAGGAAAGAATCTCTGAATTGAGAGATCACAACTCTGCTACTACAGACATGTGGTTAGAATGTCACAGGAAAGAATCTCTGAATTGAGAGATCACAGCTCTGATACTACAGACATGTGGTTAGAATGTCTCAGGTAAGAATCTCTGAATTGAGAGATCACAGCTCTGATACTACAGACATGTGGTTAGAATGTCTCAGGAAAGAATCTCTGAATTGAGAGATCACAGCTCTGATACTACAGACATGTGGTTAGAATGTCTGAGGAAAGAATCTCTGAATTGAGAGATCACAGCTCTGATACTACAGACATGTGGTTAGAATGTCTGAGGAAAGAATCTCTGAATTGAGAGACCACAGCTTTGATACTACAGACATGTGGTTAGAATGCCTGAGGAAAGAATCTCTGAATTGAGAGATCACAGGTCTGATACTACAGACATGTGGTTAGAATGTCTCAGGAAAGAATCTCTGAATTGAGAGATCACAGCTCTGATACTACGGACATATGGTTAGAATGTCTCAGGAAAGAATCTCTGAATTGAGAGATCACAGCTCTGATACTATAGACATGTGGTTAGAATGTCTGAGAAAAGAATCTCTGAATTGAGGGATCACAGCTCTGATACTACAGACATGTGGTTAGAATGTCTCAGGAAATAATCTCTGAATTGAGAGATAACAGCTCTGATACTACAGACATGTGGATAGAATATCTCAGGAAAGAATCTCTGAATTAAGAGATCACAGTTCTGATATTACAGACATACGGTTAGAATGTCTCAGGAAAGAATCTCTGAATTGAGAGATCACAGCTCTGATACTACAGACATGTGGTTAGAATGTTCGAGGAAAGAATCTCTGAATTGAGAGATCACAGCTCTGATACTACAGACATGTGGTTAGAATGTCACAGGAAAGAATCTCTGAATTGAGAGATCACAGTTCTGATACTAAAGACATGTGGTTAGAATGTCACAGGAAAGAATCTCTGAATTGAGAGATCACAGCTCTGATACTACAGACATGTGGTTAGAATGTCTCAGGAAAGAATCTCTAAATTGAGAGATCACAGCTCTGATACTACAGACATGTGGTTAGAATGTCTGAGGAAAGAATCTCTGAATTGAGAGACCACAGCTCTGATACTACAGAGATGTGGTTAGAATGTCACAGGAAAGAATCTCTGAACTGAGAGATCACAGCTCTGATACTACAGACATGTGGTTAGAATGTCTCAGGAAAGAATCTCTGAATTGAGAGATCACAGTTCTGATACTACAGACATGTGGTTAGAATGTCTGAGGATAGAATCTCTGAACTGAGAGATCACAGCTCTGATACTACAGACATGTGGTTAGAATGTCTCAGGAAAGAATCTCTGAATTGAGAGATCACAGCTCTGATACTACAGACATGTGGTTAGAATGTCTCAGGAAAGAATCTCTGAATTGAGAGATCACAGCTCTGATACTAGACATGTGGTTAGAATGTCTGAGGATAGAATCTCTGAATTGAGAGATCACAGCTCTGATACTACAGACATGTGGTTAGAATGTCTGAGGAAAGAATCTCTGAATTGAGAGATCACAGCTCTGATACTACAGACATGTGGTTAGAATGTCTCAGGTAAGAATCTCTGAATTGAGAGATCACAGCTCTGATACTACAGACATGTGGTTAGAATGTCACAGGAAAGAATCTCTGAATTGAGAGATCACAGCTCTGATACTACAGACATGTGGTTAGAATGTCACAGGAAAGAATCTCTGAATTGAGAGATCACAGCTCTGATACTACAGACATTAGGTTAGAATGTCTCAGGAAAGAATCTCTGAATTGAGAGATCACAGCTCTGATACTACAGACATGTGGTTAGAATGTCACAGGAAAGAATCTCTGAATTGAGAGATCACAGGTCTGATACTACAGAGATGTGGTTAGAATGTCACAGGAAAGAATCTCTGAACTGAGAGATCACAGCTCTGATACTACAGACATGTGGTTAGAATGTCTCAGGTAAGAATCTCTGAATTGAGAGATCACAGCTCTGATACTACAGACATGTGGTTAGAATGTATCAGGAAAGAATCTCTGAATTGAGAGATCACAACTCTGCTACTACAGACATGTGGTTAGAATGTCACAGGAAAGAATCTCTGAATTGAGAGATCACAGCTCTGATACTACAGACATGTGGTTAGAATGTCTCAGGTAAGAATCTCTGAATTGAGAGATCACAGCTCTGATACTACAGACATGTGGTTAGAATGTCTCAGGAAAGAATCTCTGAATTGAGAGATCACAGCTCTGATACTACAGACATGTGGTTAGAATGTCTTAGGAAAGAATCTCTGTATTGAGAGATCACAGCTCTGATACTACAGACATGTGGTTAGAATGTCTGAGGAAAGAATCTCTGAATTGAGAGACCACAGCTTTGATACTACAGACATGTGGTTAGAATGCCTGAGGAAAGAATCTCTGAATTGAGAGATCACAGGTCTGATACTACAGACATGTGGTTAGAATGTCTCAGGAAAGAATCTCTGAATTGAGAGATCACAGCTCTGATACTACGGACATATGGTTAGAATGTCTCAGGAAAGAATCTCTGAATTGAGAGATCACAGTTCTGATACTACAGACATGTGGTTAGAATGTCTGAGGATAGAATCTCTGAACTGAGAGATCACAGCTCTGATACTACAGACATGTGGTTAGAATGTCTCAGGAAAGAATCTCTGAATTGAGAGATCACAGCTCTGATACTACAGACATGTGGTTAGAATGTCTCAGGAAAGAATCTCTGAATTGAGAGATCACAGCTCTGATACTAGACATGTGGTTAGAATGTCTGAGGATAGAATCTCTGAATTGAGAGATCACAGCTCTGATACTACAGACATGTGGTTAGAATGTCTGAGGAAAGAATCTCTGAATTGAGAGATCACAGCTCTGATACTACAGACATGTGGTTAGAATGTCTCAGGTAAGAATCTCTGAATTGAGAGATCACAGCTCTGATACTACAGACATGTGGTTAGAATGTCACAGGAAAGAATCTCTGAATTGAGAGATCACAGCTCTGATACTACAGACATGTGGTTAGAATGTCACAGGAAAGAATCTCTGAATTGAGAGATCACAGCTCTGATACTACAGACATTAGGTTAGAATGTCTCAGGAAAGAATCTCTGAATTGAGAGATCACAGCTCTGATACTACAGACATGTGGTTAGAATGTCACAGGAAAGAATCTCTGAATTGAGAGATCACAGCTCTGATACTACAGACATGTGGTTAGAATGTCTCAGGAAAGAATCTCTGAATTGAGAGATCACAGCTCTGATACTATAGACATGTGGTTAGAATGTCTGAGAAAAGAATCTCTGAATTGAGGGATCACAGCTCTGATACTACAGACATGTGGTTAGAATGTCTCAGGAAATAATCTCTGAATTGAGAGATAACAGCTCTGATACTACAGACATGTGGTTAGAATATCTCAGGAAAGAATCTCTGAATTAAGAGATCACAGTTCTGATATTACAGACATACGGTTAGAATGTCTCAGGAAAGAATCTCTGAATTGAGAGATCACAGCTCTGATACTACAGACATGTGGTTAGAATGTTCGAGGAAAGAATCTCTGAATTGAGAGATCACAGCTCTGATACTACAGACATGTGGTTAGAATGTCACAGGAAAGAATCTCTGAACTGAGAGATCACAGCTCTGATACTACAGACATGTGGTTAGAATGTCTCAGGAAAGAATCTCTGAATTGAGAGATCACAGTTCTGATACTAAAGACATGTGGTTAGAATGTCACAGGAAAGAATCTCTGAATTGAGAGATCACAGCTCTGATACTACAGACATGTGGTTAGAATGTCTCAGGAAAGAATCTCTAAATTGAGAGATCACAGCTCTGATACTACAGACATGTGGTTAGAATGTCTGAGGAAAGAATCTCTGAATTGAGAGACCACAGCTCTGATACTACAGAGATGTGGTTAGAATGTCACAGGAAAGAATCTCTGAACTGAGAGATCACAGCTCTGATACTACAGACATGTGGTTAGAATGTCTCAGGAAAGAATCTCTGAATTGAGAGATCACAGTTCTGATACTACAGACATGTGGTTAGAATGTCTGAGGATAGAATCTCTGAACTGAGAGATCACAGCTCTGATACTACAGACATGTGGTTAGAATGTCTCAGGAAAGAATCTCTGAATTGAGAGATCACAGCTCTGATACTACAGACATGTGGTTAGAATGTCTCAGGAAAGAATCTCTGAATTGAGAGATCACAGCTCTGATACTAGACATGTGGTTAGAATGTCTGAGGATAGAATCTCTGAACTGAGAGATCACAGCTCTGCTACTACAGATATATGGTCAGAATATCTCAAGAAAGAATCTCTGAACTGAGAGATCACAGTTCTGATACTACAGACATGTGGTTAGAATGTCTGAGGAAAGAATCTCTGAATTGAGAGATCACAGCTCTGATACTACAGACATGTGGTTAGAATGTCTGAGGAAAGAATCTCTGAATTGAGAGATCACAGCTCTGATACTACAGACATGTGGTTAGAATGTCTGAGGATAGAATCTCTGAACTGAGAGATCACAGCTCTGCTACTACAGATATATGGTCAGAATATCTCAAGAAAGAATCTCTGAACTGAGAGATCACAGTTCTGATACTACAGACATGTGGTTAGAATGTCTCAGGAAAGAATCTCTGAATTGAGACATCACAGCTCTGATACTACAGACATGTGGTTAGAATGTCTGAGGAAAGAATCTCTGAATTTAGATATCACAGCTCTGATACTACAGTATTGCTATGTTAGTATAGTTACCAAGGTTACAGTAAGAAAAATATAACAAACAAAATAATAACAAGAAGGTCCTCAATAGGGAGGGATCGTTTTGGGGTCACACACACCCCCGAAAAAATGTGCGACCCTTCTCCACGGTAGCACAAAGCGAGGGTGCTCCCTTCTTCCTTTTCCACCTACAGGCTGAGGTAGAGAGAAGGTCCATTCACACGGGCGATTCTCGCAACTTTCACCCACCTTTCATAAAACTGGCTGGAGTGGAGCACCTCTCTCTCCATCCTGATCCTTCTTCCGAAATGGTATCGGAAGAAAAGGACCAGTTGTTGGCCGGAGAGAAAGGTGTCCGACCTCAGCCCTTTCAGACGCGTCCACCATATAACCTCTTTTACCATGGCTATTACACAGAGGAAGACCGCCTCTCCTTCATTTTTGAAGGGGGGAGGCGGCTTGATCGTTACAATGGACTCGGTGGTCAACCTAATTGGTCCCACCCGTGACAGCAGTTGTTCGATATAGCCCCACAGATCGGCAACGCCCGGGCAGTGCACCAATGCGTGCGCGACGGTTTCTTCTTTTTCGAGGGGTCCCTACCCGGGCGCCCGTGTCTGTAGAGCTTATCCCGAACGGGCAGAGCCCCTCGGTAGCACTGCCAGGCCAAGGACTTCTGGAAGTTGTCCATAGGTCCCGGGCCGAAAGTCCTACCGAATAGACTGGCCAGTTCGTCCTCCTCCATGCCTAGGGTTTCTCCGAGGGCATCGTCGCACCCGCTAACCACCAGCCCTCTATAGAATGACGAGGTGGAGTCTCCGTCGATAGCCGGGTCCGCCTGCCAGAGAGCCGTGAGCGCCTGGGCACACTCGGTGTGCCAGTCGCCCAGTTTTCTCGGTCTTTGCTTCACCCAGGACTGCAGCTCGGTGAGCGAGACGAGCCTCGGGAAGGCTCGCCTCACAAACGGGGCCCACACCGGTTGACCGGTGAGGAATACCTGGAGGTGCCTTAGCCTCAATGCGTGTTTACGCATTTTTAGCTACGGCATCCCCAGCCCTCCTTTCAAAGGGTGTTGACAGCAGATGGATCTCCTCACCAGAGGAGACCTCTTTTTCCAAAGGAAATAAAAGAGGGCGCGCTCCATTTTGGCGAGGATCTCACCCGGGCAAGGCACGACAGTCAAGCGGTAATAGATGACGGATGCTATGTAAGCATTCGCCACCTCCGCCCGACCTTTCAGGGATAGTTTGCACTCGGCCCACTTCTGGGTCAGTGCAAACACCCTATTCGTCACCTCACCCCAGTTTTTCTCCACCTGGAGGTCCGGTCCGAACCAGACCCCAAGCAACTTCACCGGGCTCTCCGTCCACCGTCACCGTCGCACGACATCGCTTTGCCCCTCCACTCGCCAAGTTGCAAAGCGACTGACTTGTCCCGGTTCAGCTTAGCCCCTGTCAACCTTTCGTACTCCTCTAGTAAGGTGCCGATTGCCTCGATTTCCGAGGTAGTCGACACCATTACTGTTACGTCATCGGCGTAGGCCGACACTGCTTTGCGCAATCCCGGTTCCAAAGGGATGCCCTGCAACAACTCCAACTTCCGCAGTAATGGCTCGAGAGCCAATACATACAGAAGGGAGGAGAGAGGGCGCGCCTGTCGGATGGAGCGGGTGATTTCGAACGGCTCCGAAATGTAGCCGTTCACCTTAACTCTAGAGCAGATGCGGCTGCTGTGCATGGCAGTGATCCAGCCCCTGAAAACGGGTCCGAACCCAGCCGCCGCTAGCACCGCATCCAGGTAACCATGGTCCACCCTATCGAACGTTTTAGACTGATCTAAATTTATCAGGGCCCCACCAAAGCCGGGTTCGTTCCCAACCCTCTCTATGATGTATCGCATGAGGTGGAGGTTGTCGTGGATGGACCTGGACGGGATAGCGCATGTCTGCGCATCTCCCACCAGGCTCCCCACGACAAGCGCCAACCTCTTCGCTAACACCTTGGCCAAAATCTTTAACTCTGCATTTAGCAGAGTTATGGGCCTAAAATTACTAATGTCATCCCCCTTGTTCTCATCCTTCCTCACTAGCGAGACTACGCCCTTGGTCACAGAACAGGGAATTCTCCCGTTCTGTTGCCAGTTGCAGTAGACCGCCTCGAGGAGATCGGGGAACAAGTCCGGCATATTAATATATAGTTCGTAGGGCAGACCATCGAGCCCTGGAGATTTGCGTTTGCTGCATAGGCTCAGCACGCCCCCTATTTCAGCAGCTGAGATCGGCCCGTCGCAGGACCTCGCCTCCTTGTCCGAAAGACGCAGCAGGCCGTCGAGGTATGGACCGAAATCCACATCTCCAACCGGCCCCCCCGCCCCTCCCGAACAATCGGGCAAAGTGCCTTTGAAAGGCCTCGCACATTTGCTTAGATTCAAGGATCACCCGTCCATCCTGGTCTCGCAAAGACCGGATAGTGGATTTAATCCCACTTTTCACTTCTGTCACGCGGGCCCAGCTAACAGCTTTGGTCCCCTCGTTTCCCAGAGCACGTATTTTGCTTCGGAAAACGCAGCCTTCATGTTTCGCGTCGAAGAACTGGTTCAAGACCGTTCTCGACGCTTGCACTCTGGCCACGTTGCCGCTTCTCATTGCCTCTTCAACATTAACTACCAACTCCCTTTCCTTCCTATTTCTATCTGAGGCTAACTCCTTACTAACTCCTATTGAAACTACTCTAATCTCTCTTTTTAGAGAGCCCCACCACCTGCTGTTGACGATGGCGCCCGTCAACCGCTCCTTAACTAAGGTTCTAATCCGGTCCCTGTAAGCTCTACTTGCCGGTAAGGACAAGTTGAGCTTCCAGTAACCGGGTCCCTGCCTATGCGTTCTATCAAGGTGGACTACGCAGGTCACTAACTTGTGGTCTGAATAGCCCACCATGAACATTTCTGGACAACTTAAAAAGTCTCTATCCTTAATTCTAACTAAGAACCTATCTAGGTACGATCTAGATTGACCATTGTTATTTGACCAAGTCCAGGTTGGCACAGTCGGAAAATCTAGTCGGTATCTATCGGCCAGGTCAAATCGGCCGATTAACCCCTTGAGGCTGTTACACCCCCCTCTATCGGGACATGCCCCTACATAGTCCCAACGTGCATCTAGGATACCATTCCAGTCCCCCACTAAAAGCAAGGAGCGGGACGTCCCTAGAAAAGTCTCCAGACGATGGAAGAAGTCCGACCGCATTGCCCCAAAAGGGGCGTATACGGCGACAAGCCTAAAAGCTTTGCCTTCACCATTGCCAAGGTCCAGAACCACGAGTCGACCCTCCGGGTCCAAGTGTACCGTCTGTGTAGCGAGACCCAGATGTTTTTGCAGCAGAACGACAACCCCACCCCCACCTCCGGGCTGACAGAAGTATGCGTGCATCTCAAAGTCATCAAAGGTGGGGGCTAGCTGTCACACGCTGCTGATCCGGGCCTCGCAAATAACCATCACATTTATACATTGTGACCTGAGGTCATTTAGAAGTTTAGCTTGCTTCCAAGGTGAGCCCAGGCCACGCGCATTTAGACAACCCACTCTTAACACAGCCATGTTGGTGGCAAAGAAAGAGGCACTTACCTCTCTGCGTCCCGGGGTTCAGGCCGTTCAGTTTCCATGGGGCTGGTGGAAGGGTTGTTGGGTGGGGTGGTGGTTTGTGGTGGTGTGGGGGTATTAGTGTGTGGAGGGGTTGGGGTGTTTGGAGTTGTGTGTGTGTTTGAGGAGGGGAGGGGAAAACCTTTCAGGAGAACGCGGTTGAGTGGCCTGGTGCAGGGTGGCCCCACGTCCTCAGGGTAAATGTTTTTCAAAGTTTTGAAAATGTCAAGTGGTACTTTCACCATTTTCAGGTTAGGGAGTCCCATTGCCATTGCAAAATTCGGCCCTTCGGTTTGTACCGAAGTGTTGTTTTCTATTTTTTCCGTTAAGTTTTTATTGTTTTTGTTTATGTATGTGTAGAGTTTTTGTGTTTGTTTTTGCTTGTTGTTCTTGCGTGAGTTTGCGTTTTGTTGTTTGTGTTGTGTTGTCAGGTGGGGTTATTTTTGTTTGTGTGGTGTGTGTACGTTTTTTTCTTTTCACTTTTTGGAAGGGAGCCCCCTCGTCTTCCGACGATATGAGCTCCTCTTCCATATTGGAGGGGAGGGGTATATTTCCGGGTTGTGTATGAACTGTGTGTGTTTTTGTATTTGTGTTCCGTGGGGAGGGGCTGGGTGGGACCGTGTTTTGGGTTGTTTTCTTGAGCTGTTGTTGTTGTGGTGGTGGAGATGGTGTTGTTGGTTTTTGTTGTCGTTGTGGTGGTAATGGTAGTGTATTTTGTTGTTTTTGTGGTGGTGGTGCTGGTTGTTTTTGTTGTTGTTGTGGTGTTTGTAGCAGTGGTTTTTTTGTTGTTAGTAGAGGGCAGGCCGTCCTCAGGTGACCTCTGCCAGCGCAGTGGTAACATGAGGGTCTCCTGCCTTCCACCGTAATATTTATGAAGGTTCGCCCATCCAGTAGAACTCGGTCGGGTATTCCGGCGATTCTCTCAGGTGTCATCTGTAAGAGAACCTCCAGACTTTTCCCCCCGAACAGTCCACTGGTGGACTCCCCTGCTGAAATAAGGATGTCCTTTTCTAGGTCCGTAAATCCTGTTAGGACGGACCAGATGTTTACTTCTGGCGTTGGGCTCCACATTCTTATTCTTTGTGTTCTTCTTCCTTTATATGTGGGGAAGAAGGTGTATTGTGGTGACACTATAGGTGCCACCGAACATTTTTGAGCCAGCATTTCGTCCTTCATTCGGACCATAATGCTGGCATACAGCTTTCCTCTTTGAATAAAGAGTATGTCATTTTTAATGTCTTTCAGAACCAGCTCAATTTGACTTTCTGTCAATTGAGCTGGCTTTCTTGTTGCGTTGGATATAGTCCTGTAGGTTATGGTATTCCTATATACCTGTTGATGAACTTCGTCTGGGGAGTTGATCGTAAAAGAACCATCCTCCCCAAAAGATACGTATTTTCTGGCATCTAGCAAGTTTTGCTTAGCGTTAGTAATATCTATGGGCTTGTATTCGATAGCTTTCCTGACCGTTTGGGCAAAAGAAATTTTGTTGTCTTTGTTGCTTGTTGTTGTAATGTTGTTGGTGTTATTTTTTTCTTCAAAATTTAGGTTTTCATTCGAATTAATATTCTTTTTTTTTTCATTGGAGAGGAGGGGCTGTTCAACAGTTTGAATTGTTGTTCCCTCTTTCTCGCTTATTTTTTTGGTAGGCGTGGCGTTAGCTTCCAATATGGCGATATCGTTTTCAACGATATCGATAAATATTTTTCACCCCAAAAGGGGTGAAAATATATTTACCCTACATCTACAGTCCCAGACTAGGGGTTAGAGTCAATAATAAAAAACAATTTAAATAATGCACTCACAATTATTCCAGGTAAAAATTCCAAATCGAAGAGCCGATATGAAAGACGTCTACTATCAAAGACTAACAGACAGACAGACAGACAGGCAGGCAGGCAGGCAGGCAGGCAGGCAGACAGGCAGGCAGGCAGGCAGGCAGGCAGGCAGACAGGCAGGCAGGCAGGCAGACAGGCAGGCAGGCAGGCAGGCAGGCAGACAGACAGACTCAGTTTGAAACTGGGGTAGTAGAGTATGGAACGAGCTGTTGAAATGGCAAGAGCTCAGCCGCCGGATCCCGACTCCATATAATATATATATATACAGGTGAGGACGATATTTGTTCGCAATTTTCAACTGCTAATTTTATGCAAATTTTTTTTACTTCCGTTGTCACTCTTGTCTTCATAAAAACAGTGACTATATTTCCATTATTTATTTTCAGAATAATTATGAATAATTTTGAACCTCCAAATTTGTGGAAGAGACACAGAGTTCTTCTTGGAATCCGTGCCGGGGGGACAAATAAGGAAATTTCGACTTTCTCAGCGTCAGCAGGAGAATGGTGTCTCATCCAAAGATGTGCCCAGAGTCATGCAGACAAAGTTTCCAGCGACAACATTGGTCTTAGGTGTCGTCAGCAATCAAGGTGACGTCCTGCCATCTCACTTCTTTCCTGAGGGCCTCAAGCTGAACACCGATGGCTACATCCGCGTTCTGAGCGAGGTAGTAAAGCCTTGAATTGACCAGGTAGCTGCAGGTAGGCCGTTCGTGTGGCAGCAAGACTCAGCGCCCTGCCATACCAGCCGAAAGACCCAAGCCTGGCTGTCATAGAACTTCGTCGACCACACTTCACCTGACATCTGGCCTCCCAGCTCACCTGACTGCAACCCCCTCGACTTCTTTGTGTGGGACGCAGTGGAACGAGACACCAACAGATCTAGCTGCAATACGAAAGACGATCTGAAGGCCAGGATCACAAGTGCCTTTAGGAGCCTAAGTCGGGGGACAGTGACGAAGGCCTGTAGCTGGTTCCGAGGCTGCCTTGAGGCCGTCATCAAAGCCAATGGCGGGTTTATCGAGTGAGATCGAAAGAACAAGTCATGAAGACAAACTGACCCAAGTTTGATAAATATATCTTAAAAAATAAAACTACTGTGTTATTTTTTCCTAGACAGTAATCTTGCGAACAAATATCGTCCGCACCCTGTATACGATGGGCTTCAACAGATTCCATTTACCAAATTTCACTTACAAGGTATTGGTCAATTAAGACTATAGGACTAGACACTTTCTGGTACTATGCTGAAGAAACCTGACCTAAAGCATACAATGTGGCCTGATTTAACCCTGTGTCCCCTACTTCCACTTGCACTCACTAACAGCTATTCTCAGCAACACTACACCACACACCCACCCATATCACCCTATTTCATGTTTGTAGCTATTCCCTGCACACAACCCATTCCCCCCCACTATCATCCCTCAGCTATTCTTTCCACTACTGTTTCTGGCACTGAGTGTTCTCATCTCCATGAGAGAGAGAGACAGAGAACCCTTGAGGCGTGTCATGGTAAGTCAACCTCTCCTAGTGTTAGTGACCTACACAATAAACGTACCCAGTACATCCAACCATAGATATGTTGCCAAACAAAGGGTTTGAAAGACGCTTCAGTAGTATCAAAAGCATGACAACCTTTCATGTGCAATCAGTAAAACGTGAAACCATACATAAGTGAGATGTAGATGACTGGCCTGTCTGGGAGATCAGTAGCCCCACTTCAGTACTGACCTGGTCTAGGTAGGCCTGTCTGGGAGATCAGTAGCCCCGCTTCAGTACTGACCTGGTGTAGGTAGGCCTGTCTGGTAGATCAGTAGCCCCACTTCAGTACTGACCTGGTCTAGGTAGGCCTGTCTGGGAGATCAGTAGCCCCACTTCAGTACTGACCTGGTCTAGGTAGGCCTGTCTGGGAGATCAGTAGCCCCACTTCAGGACTGACTTGGTCTAGGTAGGCCAGTCTGGGAGATCAGTAGCCCCACTTCAGTACTGACCTGGTCTAGGTAGGCCTGTCTGGGAGATCAGTAGCCCCACTTCAGTACTGACCTGGTCTAGGTAGGCCTGTCTGGGAGATCAGTAGCCCCACTTCAGTACTGACCTGGTCTAGGTAGGCCTGTCTGGGAGATCAGTAGCCCCATTCAGTACTGACCTGGTCTAGGTAGGTCTGTCTGGGAGATCGCTAGCCCCACTTCAGTACTGACTTGCTCTAGGTAGGCCTGTCAGGGAAATCAGTAGCCCCACTTCAGTACTGACCTGGTCTAGGTAGGCCTGTCTGGGAGATCAGTAGCCCCATTCAGTACTGACCTGGTCTATGTGGGCCTGTCTGGGAGATCGGTAGCCCCACTTCAGTACTGACTTGGTCTAGGTAGGCCTGTCTGGGAGATCAGTAGCCCCACTTCAGTACTGACTTGGTCTAGGTAGGCCTGTCTGGAAGATCAGTAGCCCCACTTCAGTACTGACCTGGTCTATGTAGGCCTGTCTGGGAGATCAGTAGCCCCACTTCAGTACTGACTTGGTCTAGGTAGGCCTGTCTGGGAGATCAGTAGCCCCACTTCAGTACTGACCTGGTCTATGTAGGCCTGTCTGGGAGATCAGTAGCCCCACTTCAGCACTGACCTGGTCTATGTAGGCCTGTCTGGGAGATCAGTAGCCCCACTTCAGTACTGACTTGGTCTAGGTAGGCCTGTCTGGAAGATCAGTAGCCCCACTTCAGTACTGACCTGGTCTATGTAGGCCTGTCTGGGAGATCAGTAGCCCCACTTCAGCACTGACCTGGTCTATGTAGGCCTGTCTTGGAGATCAGTAGCCCCACTTCAGTACTGACTTGGTCTAGGTAGGCCTGTCTGGGAGATCAGTAGCCCCACTTCAGTACTGACCTGGTCTAGGTAGGCCTGTCTGGAAGATCAGTAGCCCCACTTCAGTACTGACCTGGTCTAGGTAGGCCTGTCTGTGATATCAGAAGCCCCGCTTCAGTACTGACCTGGTCTAGGTAGGCCTGTCTGGGAGATCAGTAGCCCCACTTCAGTACTGACCTGGTCTAGGTAGGCCTGTCTGGTAGATCAGTAGCCCCACTTCAGTACTGACCTGGTCTAGGTAGGCCTCTCTGGGAGATCAGTAGCCCCGCTTCAGTACTGACCTGGTCTAGGTAGGCCTGTCTGGGAGATCAGTAGCCCCACTTCAGTACTGACCTGGTCTAGGTAGGCCTGTCTGGTAGATCAGTAGCCGCACTTCAGTACTGACCTGGTCTAGGTAGGCCTCTCTGGGAGATCAGTAGCCCCGCTTCAGTACTGACCTGGTCTAGGTAGGCCTGTCTGGGAGATCAGTAGCCCCG
Source organism: Eledone cirrhosa (assembly GCA_964016885.1). NCBI lineage: Eukaryota > Metazoa > Mollusca > Cephalopoda > Octopoda > Eledonidae > Eledone > Eledone cirrhosa. The sequence continues at coordinate 406,742,285 of OZ024740.1, read as the reverse complement.
CTTCAGTACTGACCTGGTCTAGGTAGGCCTGTCTGGGAGATCAGTAGCCCCACTTCAGTACTGACCTGGTCTAGGTAGGCCTGTCTGGTAGATCAGTAGCCCCACTTCAGTACTGACCTGGTCTAGGTAGGCCTCTCTGGGAGATCAGTAGCCCCGCTTCAGTACTGACCTGGTCTAGGTAGGCCTGTCTGGGAGATCAGTAGCCCCACTTCAGTACTGACCTGGTCTAGGTAGGCCTGTCTGGGAGATCAGTAGCCCCACTTCAGGACTGACTTGGTCTAGGTAGGCCAGTCTGGGAGATCAGTAGCCCCACTTCAGTACTGACCTGGTCTAGGAAGGCCTGTCTGGGAGATAAGTGGCCCCGCTTCAGTACTGACCTTGTCTAGGTAGGCCTGTCTGGGAGATCAGTAGCCCCACTTCAGTACTGACCTGGTCTAGGTAGGCCTGTCTGGGAGATCAGTAGCCCCGCTTCAGTACTGACTTGGTCTAGGTAGGCCTGTCTGGGAGATCAGTAGCCCCACTTCAGTACTGACCTGGTCTAGGTAGGCCTGTCTGGGAGATCAGTAGCCCCACTTCAGTACTGACCTGGTCTAGGTAGGCCTGTCTGGGAGATCAGTAGCCCCACTTCAGTACTGACCTGGTCTAGGTAGGCCTGTCTGGGAGATCAGTAGCCCCATTCAGTACTGACCTGGTCTAGGTAGGTCTGTCTGGGAGATCGCTAGCCCCACTTCAGTACTGACTTGCTCTAGGTAGGCCTGTCAGGGAAATCAGTAGCCCCACTTCAGTACTGACCTGGTCTAGGTAGGCCTGTCTGGGAGATCAGTAGCCCCACTTCAGCACTGACCTGGTCTATGTAGGCCTGTCTGGGAGATCAGTAGCCCCACTTCAGTACTGACTTGGTCTAGGTAGGCCTGTCTGGGAGATCAGTAGCCCCACTTCAGTACTGACCTGGTCTAGGTAGGCCTGTCTGGAAGATCAGTAGCCCCACTTCAGTACTGACCTGGTCTAGGTAGGCCTGTCTGTGATATCAGAAGCACCGCTTCAGTACTGACCTGGTCTAGGTAGGCCTGTCTGGGAGATCAGTAGCCCCACTTCAGTACTGACCTGGTCTAGGTAGGCCTGTCTGGTAGATCAGTAGCCCCACTTCAGTACTGACCTGGTCTAGGTAGGCCTCTCTGGGAGATCAGTAGCCCCGCTTCAGTACTGACCTGGTCTAGGTAGGCCTGTCTGGGAGATCAGTAGCCCCACTTCAGTACTGACCTGGTCTAGGTAGGCCTGTCTGGTAGATCAGTAGCCCCACTTCAGTACTGACCTGGTCTAGGTAGGCCTCTCTGGGAGATCAGTAGCCCCGCTTCAGTACTGACCTGGTCTAGGTAGGCCTGTCTGGGAGATCAGTACTGACCTGGTCTAGGTAGGCCTGTCTGGGAGATCAGTAGCCCCGCTTCAGTACTGACTTGGTCTAGGGAAGCCTGTCTGGGAGATCAGTAGCCCCGCTTCAGTACTGACTTGGTCTAGGGAAGCCTGTCTGGGAGATCAGTAGCCCCGCTTCAGTACTGACTTGGTCTAGGGAAGCCTGTCTGGGAGATCAGTAGCCCCACTTCAGTACTGACCTGGTCTAGGTAGGCCTGTCTGGGAGATCAGTAGCCCCGCTTCAGTACTGACTTGGTCTAGGGAAGCCTGTCTGGGAGATCAGTAGCCCCACTTCAGTACTGACCTGGTCTAGGTAGGCCTGTCTGGGAGATCAGTAGCCCCGCTTCAGTACTGACTTGGTCTAGGGAAGCCTGTCTGGGAGATCAGTAGCCCCAATTCAGTACTGACCTGGTCTAGGTAGGCCTGTCTGGGAGATCAGTACTGACCTGGTGTAGGTAGGCCTGTCTGGGAGATCAGTACTGACCTGGTCTAGGTAGGCCTGTCTTGGAGATCAGTAGCCCCACTTCAGTACTGACTTGGTCTAGGTAGGTCTGTCTGGGAGATCAGTAGCCCCACTTCAGTACTGAACTGGGCTAGGTAGGTCTGTCTGGGAGATCAGTAGCCCCACTTCAGTACTGACTTGGTCTAGGTAGGTCTGTCTGGGAGATCAGTAGCCCCACTTCAGTACTGACCTGGTCTAGGTAGGTCTGTCTGGGAGATCAGTAGCCCCACTTCAGTACTGAACTGGGCTAGGTAGGCCTGTCTGGGAGATCAGTACTCACCTGGTCTAGGTAGGCCTGTCTTGGAGATCAGTAGCCCCACTTCAGTACTGACTTGGTCTAGGTAGGCCTGTCAGGTAGATCAGTAGCCCCACTTCAGTACTGACCTGGTCTAGGTAGGTCTGTCTGGGAGATCAGTAGCCCCACTTCAGTACTGAACTGGGCTAGGTAGGCCTGTCTGGGAGATCAGTACTGACCTGGTCTAGGTAGGCCTGTCTGGGAGATCAGTAGCCCCACTTTAGTACTGACCTGGTGTAGGTAGGCCTGTCTTGGAGATCAGTAGCCCCACTTCAGTACTGACTTGGTCTAGATAGGCCTGTCAGGGAGATCAGTAGCCCCACTTCAGTACTGACCTGGTCTAGGTAGGCCTGTCTGGGAGATCAGTAGCCCCGCTTCAGTACTGACCTGGTCTAGGTAGGCCTGTCTGGGAGATCAGTCGCGCCACTTCAGTACTAACCTGGTCTCGGTAGGCCTGTCTGGGAGATCAGTAGCCCCGCTTCAGTACTGACCTGGTCTAGCTAGGCCTGTCTGGGAGATCAGTAGCCCCGCTTCAGTACTGACCTGGTCTAAATAGGCCTGTCTGGGAGATCAGTAGCCCCGCTTCAGTACTGACCTGGTCTAGGTAGGCCTGTCTGGGAGATCAATAGCCCCACTTCAGTACTGACCTGGTCTAGGTAGGCCTGTCTGGGAGATAAGTAGCCTCGCTTCAGTACTGACCTGGTCTATGTAGGCCTGTCTGGGAGACCAGTACTGACCTGGTCTAGGTAGGCCTGTCTGGGGAGATCAGTAGCCCCGCTTCAGTCGTGACCTGCTCTAGGTAGGCCTGTCTGGGAGATCAATAGCCCCACTTCAGTACTGACCTGGTCTAGGTAGGTTTGTCTGGGAGATCAGTAGCCCCACTTCAGTACTGACCTGGTCTAGGTAGGCCTGTCTGGGAGATCAGTACTGACCTGGTCTAGGTAGGTCTGTCTGGGAGATCAGTAGCCCCACTTCAGTACTAACCTGGTCTAGGTAGGCCTGTCTGGGAGATCAGTAGCCCCACTTCAGTACTGACCTGGTCTAGGTAGGCCTGTCTGGGAGATCAGTAGCCCCGCTTCAGTCGTGACCTGGTCTAGGTAGGCCTGTCTGGGAGATCAGTACTGACCTGGTCTATGTAGGCCTGTCTGGGAGATCAGTAGCCCCGCTTCAGTACTGACCTGGTCTAGGTAGGCCTGTCTGGGAGATCAGTACTGACCTGGTCTAGGTAGACCTGTCTGGGAGATCATTAGCCACGCTTCAGTACTGACCTTGTCTAGGTAGGCCTGTCTGGGAGATCAGTAGCCCCACTTCAGTACTGACCTGGTCTAGGTAGGCCTGTCTGGGAGATCAGTAGCCCCGCTTCAGTACTGACCTTGTCTAGGTAGCCCAGTCTGGGAGATCAGTAGCCCCACTTCAGTACTGACCTGGTCTAGGTAGGCCTGTCTGGGAGATCAGTAGCCCCGCTTCAGTCGTGACCTGGTCTAGGTAGGCCTGTCTGGGAGATCAGTACTGACCTGGTCTATGTAGGCCTGTCTGGGAGATCAGTAGCCCCGCTTCAGTACTGACCTGGTCTAGGTGGGCCCGTCTGGGAGATAAGTACTGACCTGGTCTATGTAGGCCTGTCTGGGAGATCAATAGCCCCACTTCAGTACTGACCTGGTCTAGGTTGGCCTGTCTGGGAGATCAGTACTGACCTGGTCTATGTAGGCCTGTCTGGGAGATCAGTAGCCTCACTTCAGTACTGACCTGGTCTAGGTAGGCCTGTCTGGGAGATCACTAGCCCCACTTCAGTACAGACCTGGTCTAGGTAGGCCTGTCTGGGAGATCAGTAGCCCCACTTCAATACTGACCTGGTCTAGGTAGGCCTGTCTGGGGAGATCAGTAGCCCCGCTTCAGTCGTGACCTGCTCTAGGTAGGCCTGTCTGGGAGATCAATAGCCCCACTTCAGTACTGACCTGGTCTAGGTAGGTTTGTCTGGGAGATCAGCAGCCCCACTTCAGTACTGACCTGGTCTAGGTAGGCCTGTCTGGGAGATCAGTACTGACCTGGTCTAGGTAGGTCTGTCTGGGAGATCAGTAGCCCCACTTCAGTACTAACCTGGTCTAGGTAGGCCTGTCTGGGAGATCAGTAGCCCCACTTCAGTACTGACCTGGTCTAGGTAGGCCTGTCTGGGAGATCAGTAGCCCCGCTTCAGTCGTGACCTGGTCTAGGTAGGCCTGTCTGGGAGATCAGTACTGACCTGGTCTATGTAGGCCTGTCTGGGAGATCAGTAGCCCCGCTTCAGTACTGACCTGGTCTAGGTAGGCCTGTCTGGGAGATCAGTACTGACCTGGTCTAGGTAGACCTGTCTGGGAGATCATTAGCCACGCTTCAGTACTGACCTTGTCTAGGTAGGCCTGTCTGGGAGATCAGTAGCCCCACTTCAGTACTGACCTGGTCTAGGTAGGCCTGTCTGGGAGATCAGTAGCCCCGCTTCAGTACTGACCTGGTCTAGGTAGGCCAGTCTGGGAGATCAGTAGCCCCACTTCAGTACTGACTTGGTGTAGGTAGGCCTGTCTGGGAGTTCAGTAGCCCCACTTCAGTACTGACCTGGTGTAGGTAGGCCTGTCTGGGAGATCAGTAGCCCCACTTCAGTACTGACTTGGACTAGGTAGGCCTGTCTGGGAGATCAGTAGCCCCACTTCAGTACTGACCTGGTCTGGGTAGGCCTGTCTGGGAGATCAGTACTGACCTGGTCTATGTAGGCCTGTCTGGGAGATCAGTAGCCCCACTTCAGTACTGACCTGGTCTAGGTAGGCCTGTCTGGGAGATCAGTACTGACCTGGTCTAGGTAGGCCTGTCTGGGAGATCAGTAGCCCCGCTTCAGTACTGACCTGGTCTAGGTGGGCCCGTCTGGGAGATAAGTACTGACCTGGTCTATGTAGGCCTGTCTGGGAGATCAGTAGCCCCACTTCAGTACTGACCTGGTCTAGGTAGGCCTGTCTGGGAGATCAGTAGCCCCGCTTCAGTCGTGACCTGGTCTAGGTAGGCCTGTCTGGGAGATCAGTACTGACCTGGTCTATGTAGGCCTGTCTGGGAGATCAGTAGCCCCGCTTCAGTACTGACCTGGTCTAGGTAGGCCTGTCTGGGAGATCAGTACTGACCTGGTCTAGGTAGACCTGTCTGGGAGATCATTAGCCACGCTTCAGTACTGACCTTGTCTAGGTAGGCCTGTCTGGGAGATCAGTAGCCCCACTTCAGTATTGACCTGGTCTAGGTAGGCCTGTCTGGGAGATCAGTAGCCCCGCTTCAGTACTGACCTTGTCTAGGTAGGCCAGTCTGGGAGATCAGTAGCCCCACTTCAGTACTGACCTGGTCTAGGTAGGCCTGTCTGGGAGATCAGTAGCCCCGCTTCAGTCGTGACCTGGTCTAGGTAGGCCTGTCTGGGAGATCAGTACTGACCTGGTCTATGTAGGCCTGTCTGGGAGATCAGTAGCCCCGCTTCAGTACTGACCTGGTCTAGGTGGGCCCGTCTGGGAGATAAGTACTGACCTGGTCTATGTAGGCCTGTCTGGGAGATCAATAGCCCCACTTCAGTACTGACCTGGTCTAGGTTGGCCTGTCTGGGAGATCAGTACTGACCTGGTCTATGTAGGCCTGTCTGGGAGATCAGTAGCCTCACTTCAGTACTGACCTGGTCTAGGTAGGCCTGTCTGGGAGATCACTAGCGCCACTTCAGTACAGACCTGGTCTAGGTAGGCCTGTCTGGGAGATCAGTAGCCCCACTTCAATACTGACCTGGTCTAGGTAGGCCTGTCTGGGGAGATCAGTAGCCCCGCTTCAGTCGTGACCTGCTCTAGGTAGGCCTGTCTGGGAGATCAATAGCCCCACTTCAGTACTGACCTGGTCTAGGTAGGTTTGTCTGGGAGATCAGTAGCCCCACTTCAGTACTGACCTGGTCTAGGTAGGCCTGTCTGGGAGATCAGTACTGACCTGGTCTAGGTAGGTCTGTCTGGGAGATCAGTAGCCCCACTTCAGTACTAACCTGGTCTAGGTAGGCCTGTCTGGGAGATCAGTAGCCCCACTTCAGTACTGACCTGGTCTAGGTAGGCCTGTCTGGGAGATCAGTAGCCCCGCTTCAGTCGTGACCTGGTCTAGGTAGGCCTGTCTGGGAGATCAGTACTGACCTGGTCTATGTAGGCCTGTCTGGGAGATCAGTAGCCCCGCTTCAGTACTGACCTGGTCTAGGTAGGCCTGTCTGGGAGATCAGTACTGACCTGGTCTAGGTAGACCTGTCTGGGAGATCATTAGCCACGCTTCAGTACTGACCTTGTCTAGGTAGGCCTGTCTCGGAGATCAGTAGCCCCACTTCAGTACTGACCTGGTCTAGGTAGGCCTGTCTGGGAGATCAGTAGCCCCGCTTCAGTACTGACCTGGTCTAGGTAGGCCAGTCTGGGAGATCAGTAGCCCCACTTCAGTACTGACTTGGTCTAGGTAGGCCTGTCTGGGAGTTCAGTAGCCCCACTTCAGTACTGACCTGGTGTAGGTAGGCCTGTCTGGGAGATCAGTAGCCCCACTTCAGTACTGACTTGGACTAGGTAGGCCTGTCTGGGAGATCAGTAGCCCCACTTCAGTACTGACCTGGTCTGGGTAGGCCTGTCTGGGAGATCAGTACTGACCTGGTCTATGTAGGCCTGTCTGGGAGATCAGTAGCCCCACTTCAGTACTGACCTGGTCTAGGTAGGCCTGTCTGGGAGATCAGTACTGACCTGGTCTAGGTAGGCCTGTCTGGGAGATCAGTAGCCCCGCTTCAGTACTGACCTGGTCTAGGTGGGCCCGTCTGGGAGATAAGTACTGACCTGGTCTATGTAGGCCTGTCTGGGAGATCAGTAGCCCCACTTCAGTACTGACCTGGTCTAGGTAGGCCTGTCTGGGGGATAACTAGCCCCACTTCAGTACTGACCAGGTCTAGGTGGGCCCGTCTGGGAGATAAGTACTGACCTGGTCTATATAGGCCTGTCTGGGAGATCAGTAGCCCCGCTTCAGTACTGACCTGGTCTAGGTAGGCCTGTCTGGGAGATCAGTAGCCCCATTTCAGTACTGACCTGTTCTAGGTAGGCCTGTCTGGGAGATCAATAGCCCCACTTCAGTACTGACCTGGTCTAGGTAGGCCTGTCTGGGAGATCAGTAGCCCCACTTCAGTACTGACCTGGTCTAGGTAGGCCTGTCTGGGAGATCAGTAGCCCCGCTTCAGTCGTGACCTGGTCTAGGTAGGCCTGTCTGGGAGATAAATAGCACCACTTCTGTACTGACCTGGTCTAGGTAGGCCTGTCTGGGAGATCAGTAGCCCCACTTCAGTACTGACTTGGTCTAGGTAGACCTGTCTGGGAGATGAGTAGACCCACTTCAGTACTGACCTGGTCTAGGTAGGTTTGTCTGGGAGATCAGTAGCCCCACTTCAGTACTGACCTGGTCTAGGTAGGCCTTTCTGGGAGATCAGTACTGACCTGGTCTATGTAGGCCTGTCTGGGAGATCAGTAGCCCCACTTCAGTACTGACTTGGTCTAGGTAGGCCTGTCTGGGAGATCAGTAGCCCCACTTCAGTACTGACCTGGTCTAGGTAGGCCTGTCTGGGAGATCAGTAGCCCCACTTCAGTACTGACCTGGTCTAGGTAGGCCTGTCTGGGAGATCAGTAGCCCCACTTCAGTACTAACCTGGTCTAGGTAGGCCTGTCTGGGAGATCAGTAGCCCCACTTCAGTACTGACCTGGTCTAGGTAGGCCTGTCTGGGAGATCAGTAGCCCCGCTTCAGTCGTGACCTGGTCTATGTAGGCCTGTCTGGGAGATCAGTAGCCCCACTTCAGTACTAACCTGGTCTAGGTAGGCCTGTCTGTGAGATCAGTAGCCCCACTTCAGTACTGACCTGGTCTAGGTAGGCCTGTCTGGGAGATCAGTAGCCCCACTTCAGTACTGACCTGGTCTAGGTAGGTCTGTCTGGGAGATCAGTAGCTCCACTTCAGTACTGACTCGGTCTAGGTAGGCCTGTTTGGGAGATCAGTACTGACCTGGTCTAGGTAGGCCTGTCTGGGAGATCAGTAGCCCCACTTCAGTACTGACTTGGTCTAGGTAGGCCTGTCTGGGAGATCAGTACTGACCTGGTCTAGGTAGGCCTGTCTGGGAGATCAGTAGCCCCGCTTCAGTACTGACCTGGTCTAGGTGGGCCCGTCTGGGAGATAAGTACTGACCTGGTCTATGTAGGCCTGTCTGGGAGATCAGTAGCCCCACTTCAGTACTGACCTGGTCTAGTTTGGCCTGTCTGGGAGATCAGTACTGACCTGGTCTATGTAGGCCTGTCTGGGAGATCAGTAGCCCCGCTTCAGTACTGACCTGGTCTAGGTGGGCCCGTCTGGGAGATAAGTACTGACCTGGTCTATGTAGGCCTGTCTGGGAGATCAGTAGCCCCACTTCAGTACTGACCTGGTCTAGGTTGGCCTGTCTGGGAGATCAGTACTGACCTGGTCTATGTAGGCCTGTCTGGGAGATCAGTAGCCTCACTTCAGTACTGACCTGGTCTAGGTAGGCCTGTCTGGGAGATCATTAGCCCCACTTCAGTACTGACCTGGTCTAGGTAGGCCTGTCTGGGAGATCAGTAGCCCCACTTCAGTACTGACCTGGTCTAGGTAGGCCTGTCTGGGGAGATCAGTAGCCCCGCTTCAGTCGTGACCTGCTCTAGGCAGGCCTGTCTGGGAGATCAATAGCCCCACTTCAGTACTGACCTGGTCTAGGTAGGTTTGTCTGGGAGATCAGTAGCCCCACTTCAGTACTGACCTGGTCTAGGTAGGCCTGTCTGGGAGATCAGTACTGACCTGGTCTAGGTAGGTCTGTCTGGGAGATCAGTAGCCCCACTTCAGTACTAACCTGGTCTAGGTCGGCCTGTCTGGGAGATCAGTAGCCCCACTTCAGTACTGACCTAGTCTAGGTTGGCCTGTCTGGGAGATCAGTAGCCCCACTTCAGTACTGACCTGGTCTAGGTAGGCCTTTCTGGGAGATCAGTAGCCCCGCTTCAATACTGACCTGGTCTAGGTAGGCCTGTCTGGGAGATCAGTAGCCCCACTTCAGTACTGACCTTGTCTAGGTAGACCTGTCTGGGAGATCAGTATCCCCACTTCAGTACTGACCTGGTCTAGGTAGGCCTGTCTGGGAGATCAGTAGCCCCACTTCAGTACTGACCCGGTCTAGGTAGGCCTGTCTGGGAGACCAGTAGCCCCGCTTCAGTACTGACCTGGTCTAGGTAGGCCTGTCTGAGAGATCAGTAGCCCCACTTCAGTACTGACCTTGTCTAGGTAGACCTGTCTGGGAGATCAGTAGCCCCGCTTCAGTACTGATCTGGTCTATGTAGGCCTGTCTGGGAGACCAGTAGCCCCACTTCAGTACTGACCTGGTCTAGGTAGGCCTGTCTGGGAGATCAGTAGCCCCACTTCAGTACTGACCCGGTCTAGGTAGGCCTGTCTGGGAGATCAGTAGCCCCACTTCAGTACTGACCTTGTCTAGGTAGGCCTGTCTGGGAGATCAGTAGCCCCGCTTCAGTACTGACCTGGTCTAGGTAGGCCTGTCTGGGAGATCAGTAGCCCCGCTTCAGTACTGACCTGGTCTAGGTAGGCCTGTCTGGGAGATCAGTAGCCCCACTTCAGTACTGACCCGGTCTAGGTAGGCCTGTCTGGGAGATCAGTAGCCCTACTTCAGTACTGACCCGGTCTAGGTAGACCTGTCTGGGAGATCAGTAGCCCCACTTCAGTACTGACCTGGTCTAGGTAGGCCTGTCTGGGAGATCAGTAGCCCCGCTTCAGTACTGACCTGGTCTAGGTAGGCCTGTCTGGGAGATCAGTAGCCCCACTTCAGTACTGACCTGGTCTAGGTAGGCCTGTCTGGGAGATCAGTAGCCCCACTTCAGTACTGACCTGGTCTAGGTAGGCCTGTCTGGGGAGATCAGTAGCCCCGCTTCAGTCGTGACCTGCTCTAGGTAGGCCTGTCTGGGAGATAAAAAGCCCCACTTCAGTACTGACCTGGTCTAGGTAGGTTTGTCTGGGAGATCAGTAGCCCCACTTCAGTACTGACCTGGTCTAGGTAGGCCTGTCTGGGAGATCAGTACTGACCTGGTCTATGTAGGTCTGTCTGGGAGATCAGTAGCCCCACTTCAGTACTAACCTGGTCTAGGTCGGCCTGTCTGGGAGATCAGTAGCCCCACTTCAGTACTGACCTAGTCTAGGTTGGCCTGTCTGGGAGATCAGTAGCCCCACTTCAGTACTGACCTGGTCTAGGTAGGCCTTTCTGGGAGATCAGTAGCCCCGCTTCAATACTGACCTGGTTTATGTAGGTCTGTCTGGGAGATCAGTAGCCCCACTTCAGTACTGACCTGGTCTAGGTAGGCCTGTCTGGGAGATCAGTAGCCCCACTTCAGTACTGACCTGGTCTAGGTAGGCCTGTCTGGGAGATCAGTAGCCCCGCTTCAGTACTGACCTGGTCTAGGTAGGCCTGTCTGGGAGATCAGTAGCCCCACTTCAGTACTGACTTGGTCTAGGTAGGCCTGTCTGGGAGATCAGTAGCCCCACTTCAGTACTGACCTTGTCTAGGTAGACCTGTCTGGGAGATCAGTAGCCCCGCTTCAGTACTGACCTGGTCTAGGTAGGCCTGTCTGGGAGATCAGTAGCCCCACTTCAGTACTGACCTTGTCTAGGTAGACCTGTCTGGGAGATCAGTAGCCCCATTTCAGTACTGACCTGGTCTAGGTAGGCCTGTCTGGGAGATCAGTAGCCCCACTTCAGTACTGACCCGGTCTAGGTAGGCCTGTCTGGGAGACCAGTAGCCCCGCTTCAGTACTGACCTGGTCTAGGTAGGCCTGTCTGGGAGATCAGTAGCCCCACTTCAGTACTGACCTGGTCTAGGTAGGCCTGTCTGGGAGATCAGTAGCCCCACTTCAGTACTGACCCGGTCTAGGTAGGCCTGTCTGGGAGATCAGTAGCCCCGCTTCAGTACTGACCTGGTCTAGGTAGGCCTGTCTGGGAGATCAGTAGCCCCACTTCAGTACTGACCTTGTCTAGGTAGACCTGTCTGGGAGATCAGTAGCCCCGCTTCAGTACTGACCTGGTCTAGGTAGGCCTGTCTGGGAGACCAGTAGCCCCACTTCAGTACTGACCTGGTCTAGGTAGGCCTGTCTGGGAGATCAGTAGCCCCACTTCAGTACTGACCCGGTCTAGGTAGGCCTGTCTGGGAGATCAGTAGCCCCACTTCAGTACTGACCTTGTCTAGGTAGGCCTGTCTGGGAGATCAGTAGCCCCGCTTCAGTACTGACCTGGTCTAGGTAGGCCTGTCTGGGAGATCAGTAGCCCCACTTCAGTACTGACCCGGTCTAGGTAGGCCTGTCTGGGAGATCAGTAGCCCTACTTCAGTACTGACCCGGTCTAGGTAGACCTGTCTGGGAGATCAGTAGCCCCACTTCAGTACTGACCTGGTCTAGGTAGGCCTGTCTGGGAGATCAGTAGCCCCGCTTCAGTACTGACCTGGTCTAGGTAGACCTGTCTGGGAGATCAGTAGCCCCGCTTCAGTACTGACCTGGTCTAGGTAGGCCTGTCTGGGAGATCAGTAGCCCCACTTCAGTACTGACCTGGTCTAGGTAGGCCTGTCTGAGAGATCAGTAGCCCCACTTCAGTACTAACCTGGTCTAGGTAGGCCTGTCTGGGAGATCAGTAGCCCCGCTTCAGTACTGACCTGGTCTAGGTAGACCTGTCTGGGAGATCAGTAGCCCCACTTCAGTACTGACCTGGTCTAGGTAGGCCTGTCTGGGAGATCAGTAGCCCCGCTTCAGTACTGACCTGGTCTAGGTAGGCCTGTCTGGGAGATCAGTAGCCCCACTTCAGTACTGACCCGGTCTAGGTAGGCCTGTCTGGGAGATCAGTAGCCCCACTTCAGTACTGACCTGGTCTAGGTAGGCCTGTCTGGGAGATCAGTAGCCCCACTTCAGTACTGACCTTGTCTAGGTAGACCTGTCTGGGAGATCAGTACTGACCTGGTCTAGTTAGGCCTGTCTGGGAGATCAGTAGCCCCACTTCAGTACTGACCTTGTCTAGGTAGACCTGTCTGGGAGATCAGTACTGACCTGGTCTAGGTAGGCCTGTCTGGGAGATCAGTAGCCCCACTTCAGTACTGACCTTGTCTAGGTAGACCTGTCTGGGAGATCAGTACTGACCTGGTCTAGGTAGGCCTGTCTGGGAGATCAGTAGCCCCACTTCAGTACTGACCTGGTCTAGGTAGGCCTGTCTGGGAGATCAGTAGCCCCGCTTCAGTACTGACCTGGTCTAGGTAGGCCTGTCTGGGAGATCAGTAGCCCCACTTCAGTACTGACCCGGTCTAGGTAGGCCTGTCTGGGAGATCAGTAGCCCCACTTCAGTACTGACCTGGTCTAGGTAGGCCTGTCTGGGAGATCAGTAGCCCCGCTTCAGTACTGACCTGGTCTAGGTAGGCCTGTCTGGGAGATCAGTAGCCCCGCTTCAGTACTGACCTGGTCTAGGTAGGCCTGTCTGGGAGATCAGTAGCCCCACTTCAGTACTGACCTGGTCTAGGTAGGCCTGTCTGAGAGATCAGTAGCCCCACTTCAGTACTAACCTGGTCTAGGTAGGCCTGTCTGGGAGATCAGTAGCCCCGCTTCAGTACTGACCTGGTCTAGGTAGACCTGTCTGGGAGATCAGTAGCCCCACTTCAGTACTGACCTGGTCTAGGTAGGCCTGTCTGGGAGATCAGTAGGCCCGCTTCAGTACTGACCTGGTCTAGGTAGGCCTGTCTGGGAGATCAGTAGCCCCACTTCAGTACTGACCTGGTCTAGGTAGGCCTTTCTGGGAGATCAGTAGCCCCACTTCAGTACTGACCCGGTCTAGGTAGGCCTGTCTGGGAGATCAGTAGCCCCACTTCAGTACTGACCTGGTCTAGGTAGGCCTGTCTGGGAGATCAGTAGCCCCACTTCAGTACTGACCTTGTCTAGGTAGACCTGTCTGGGAGATCAGTACTGACCTGGTCTAGGTAGGCCTGTCTGGGAGATCAGTAGCCCCACTTCAGTACTGACCTGGTCTAGGTAGACCTGTCTGGGAGATCAGTACTGACCTTGTCTAGTTAGGCCTGTCTGGGAGATCAGTAGCCCCACTTCAGTACTGACCTTGTCTAGGTAGACCTGTCTGGGAGATCAGTACTGACCTGGTCTAGGTAGGCCTGTCTGGGAGATCAGTAGCCCCACTTCAGTACTGACCTTGTCTAGGTAGACCTGTCTGGGAGATCAGTACTGACCTGGTCTAGGTAGGCCTGTCTGGGAGATCAGTAGCCCCACTTCAGTACTGACCTGGTCTAGGTAGGCCTGTCTGGGAGATCAGTAGCCCCGCTTCAGTACTGACCTGGTCTAGGTAGGCCTGTCTGGGAGATCAGTAGCCCCACTTCAGTACTGACCCGGTCTAGGTAGGCCTGTCTGGGAGATCAGTAGCCCCACTTCAGTACTGACCTGGTCTAGGTAGGCCTGTCTGGGAGATCAGTAGCCCCACTTCAGTACTGACCTTGTCTAGGTAGACCTGTCTGGGAGATCAGTACTGACCTGGTCTAGGTAGGCCTGTCTGGGAGATCAGTAGCCCCACTTCAGTACTGACCTGGTCTAGGTAGGCCTGTCTGGGAGATCAGTAGCCCCACTTCAGTACTGACCCGGTCTAGGTAGACCTGTCTGGGAGCCCACCTGTTTATATTTTTCTCTCTTGAACTGCTTCATTCGAACTACGAACCACGAACTATTTGCCTGCAGGGGAAGTCCCGGCCTTATCATGGTTTCCCTTCAGATTAGTTAAGAAAGGAGGCAATGATTTGACAGCTGGGTGTGTTTATATACACACTCTTCTTTCACCCACTCTCTCTCTCTCTCACTTTAACACACTCCCTTCTCCCTCTCTCTTGTATATGCTGTTGTTTCTAGCTAATATCTAATATTTTCAACAACAAAAAAAAAAAGCAATTAACTGATAGAATTAAAACTTATCTTTGATAAATAAAGAAAACGAAGCAATCATACATATGAATAAGTAGATAAATAAATAAATTATTTTTAAATGTTTATTTATTGTTGAAACTGTTGATCAAAGTAAAATACTATCTTTCGATATTTTTTCTTCTCAACAATTCAGAAGTTAGAAAAAGGTACATAAACGATCCACGTTTGGGTTGCTCCACTGTCTCATAATTATGAAGTGAAAATAAATAAATAAAATAAACATAATCGTAGTAATAGGATTAAAGAATAATTTTTATAATAGGAAAAAATACAGAACATATAGATTGAATTTCGAAATATATTTCCACCAAGTCAATAAAGTGACCGAGTGTTTCCTATTCACAACACTGGCGCTGCACTGGCTTCAAACGGTTGAAACGGCTAACTTTCAAATTGCCAAATCCACCTTGTTGCATTAAGATGTAGGGAATACCTCATGTTGTTATATTCGTGGTAGGACTGTCACCAAGGAGAGAGTACTGGTTGGTATTCCCCCCTCAGATTTCAAAAATTTATGGTGATGTGATTATACGGAAACTCTGACTTAGAGTTATCGAGAATTAGAGTACCTACCCAGAATGTACTGAGGTCATCTTCCCTTTCTCTTGAGCACCAAAGTCTGGCAACGAGTCTGAGAAAATGAGGTGAACATAAATCCACAGATTTGTAGTTTGATTGTGTTGATGGCCGAGTCTTCTCTCAAACTGACTGACAAGGATACAAACCCAGCATCATCACTTTCTCAACCAATTGATAGTGCGTCTAATCCGTTAACAACAGAAGCAGAAGCATCAGTGGCTCAATTGACCATTTTTTTAAACCAATCAGCTAGTGTACCATCTAGTTCCTCTACTCCAACGAACTGGTGTGAAGGGATAAGTCCACGTGATTACTTTCCTAGCTAATCAGACTGACGCTAAATTGTTAAGAGCTTACCAATTGGTACTACTGGTAGTGGTTATCAGGAATGAAACTCAATCCAGAGAAGCAGGACCAATCAAAGAAATACGAAGCTGATATGTACTGGTTGAGACAGTAAAGTTTGAATATTCAGTGTTCTCATGGTAGATATAACAGTTATAGCCAGGTCAGATTAAGTCCTTTTAGAGCCCTAAGCACTTAAAGATTATGGAGCCCTCCCGTATATAAAGTCTTCAAAAAATATTTTAAAATGATAAATCATAATACAATAAAGGGAGGAGTGCGGGACTGCATCCAGAATTTTTATTTTTTATCCCGTTTGTAAAATAAGTTGGATTACTTTGAATAAATAATTGTTTCTACTTTAGGCACAAGGCCAGCAATTACCCAGTGCATTACTGGTACTTTATTTTATCTACCCCGTAAGGATGAAAGGCAAAGTCAACCTCGGCGGGATTTGAACTCAGATCGTAAAGGGACGTAACTATGCTGGAAAGCATGGCGTCCGACCCTCTACCGATACTGCCAATCCATCGCCCTTTGAATAAATAATGAATGAATATTACATAATTTATGTACTAAATTTCGTAACTCTTGATTAAATATAAATAATTTTATTGCTTATTTCAAGATTCACTTCTTTAAAACTTTCAAATGTCAACACTTCCGGTTAGCGCCCGTTATATTATAACACTTATTATATCACTTATATAAACGTTCATATATTTCCGCCACTAATTTTCTCCTAAAGCAGTTTATATATAATATCGTTTTAAATGTATCATGGATTACTTTACTGATTACAGAAGAGAGTGTAACACAGTCTCTCTTCAATTTCTGTGGATATTGTCAATTACGATTTTATTTGACGTATCATATCTAAATGCATATATATTTGCGTATAATGTCAATATGCACACTACACATACTAGCAGAAAACCAACCGAAGGGTGGTTTTTCTGCTAGTACATTTAATTTGAATAAAATGATGCTTTTCTTCCCTTGATACTCTATGCATCTGCTTATTTTGCTTAATAGTTTATCCAACCTTAGTGATGGACAACAGACAAGCTATGAAGTATCAAAATAGAGAAGTGGTAGACAACAAACACACAAACGAGGAGAGAAAACCAGCCGTGAAATCATCAATTCAGATATTGGGTTTACAGGCAATCCACATATCCCATTATATAACAGTGACCATCATTACACATAACTTGCAGAACTAGAGCTATGACCAAGTTCACAAAAGAACTACTGTGAGCTCATCAGCTGTCTTTTACTGATGTAGTTGAACTACGTTATACCTCGCAATAGCAACATTTCATATGCAATTTGGCTAAACAGAGCAATAGTTAGTCGCGTATGAATACATTGTTGCCTCCTAGAGAAAACCACTACACACTAACAGAGGATCCCAGACCAGGAAGATGAAAAAACCTACTACAGGATAACGCCTAGTATAATCCTCTTATAATCCTGTTAGGAAGAATAGAACAGTTATCAACAAACCATGTTCTGCATGTCGTCAATTGTTCTTCTACGGCCTATCTGCTATACAAGATATTCTAGTGTCTGTACAGAATTTCAGCTTTCAACAATAAATTTATATTTATAAAGAATTGAGTGTTAAAGGGACATTTATGTATACCATGGATGTCAGAAGCCTGTCACAGCAAGTACGAAGCAACAAACACATTGACCAAGGTATTTTCTTATAATTGTTTTGACAACAAGGTCCTTGGGTGTTTCAACTTGTAGTTATTAAAAGGTATAAGTAATTATTTGACTCTTCATTTCCCTATACTAACATTTACATAGTTTCCGTCAGCCAAATTTCACCCACAAAGATTTGGTTGACCCAAAGCTATGGCAGAAGACACTTGTTTAAGATGTGGGATGGAACACGAAACATAGATATGAAGTGAGCTTCTTAAAGAAACAGCCTTGCCAGTAGTCACAGCATGCAATGCTGAAATCAAATACCCTCATGAATGTACTTAGGTTTTTGACAGGTCCAGAATTTGATAGGAAGTGCAAGTATTTCACGGGTGCCCCTATGAAGCAAGATTTATCAAACATGTCTTCATTTAAAAAAATACTTAAAATACTTAATCTTTAATATTGTGATACTAAGTAGATAAAATGCAATAAACTAATGTCTTTTTTTTTTTAAGTAGAAATATTGTAATGAAAGAGTTCAAGCATTTATTTACAATAGTTTATAACTTTGTCTATTAATCCGTATGGTGAGAAAATGGGGTCCCACGTGCTGGCCTCCCCCACAGCTCCGGCGGACAGGATGGAGAAGGCATTTCCACGGAGGATGGTAAGGGAGATGCGCTGGAAGAGCCATTCCAACTCGCGAGGCTCACACCTGCGGCTGTGGGGATTTATCTCATTTGATTAACGTTCTGGAATAACTAAACATCAATATGAAGGATCTTTGTAATTCAGAAAAGCTTCACCATAGGTTACATACCTCAGTGTTATAAAGGATAAGAAATTAGTCTGCGTGACTTCAACCAGAGTCGCCAAGAGAAAGAGCAAAGCTGTTTTCAGGTCGCCGCTCATCAATTATTAAAACAGAAAATAGAATGGTTTTAATTATTTAGAATGTCCAACTACCTTTTCTCTTTTTCAGAAATGCTTCTTGTGTGTAAAGATTCGTATGATGTCTCTGAAATTAATATTTCAAATGAGTTTCGATTCGATGCTGAATCGAGCTAAGGGCTCCAGGCGACAGTGTGGCACAATAAATTTCTATCATAATACTGCAGTACTTTACCAGTTTAAACTTACTGAATGGACGCTCTACCGATGCTGTCACTGCAGGCAGAGGGAGAAAAAATCCAGAGCGATGAACAAACATTTGGTACGCTGTTCCACATGGGTTTAATTTGTAGTTCTTCAAAACTGCTAATATCGTAATCTCCATATCGATCAATTAAATTAAAAATTCTTTCCATTTAACATCAGCATTGTACATTTCTGAAGATGACATGTACTTTGTGGTCAAATGATGTTCCAATATAGATAGCCATTGTTAGAGAGATGGCAAAGTAACAGACATTTTGTTTGCAACTTCAAGTCTTCTTATATGACTACTAACTAATGACGGAATCCATAATGACTACTAGCTAATGACGGAATCCACAATGACTACTAGCTAATGACGGAATCCACAATGACTACTAGCTAATGACGGAATCCACAATGACTACTAGCTAATGACTACTAACTAATAACGGAATCCACAATGACTACTAGCTAATAACGGAATCCACAATGACTACTAGCTAATAACGGAATCCACAATGACTACTAACTAATGACGGAATCCACAATGACTACTAGCTAATAACGGAATCCACAATGACTACTAGCTAATTACGGAATCCACAATGACTACTAGCTAATGACGGAATCCACAATGACTACTAGCTAATAACAGAATCCACAATGACTACTAACTAATGACGGAATCCACAATGACTACTAACTAATAACGGAATCCACAATGATTTCTAGCTAATGGCTACTAACTAATAACGGAATCCAGAATGACTACTAACTTATGACGGAATCCACAATGACTACTAGCTAATAACGGAATCCACAATGACTACTAGCTAATGACGGAATCCACAATGACTACTAGCTAATAACAGAATCCACAATGACTACTAACTAATGACGGAATCCACAATGACTACTAGCTAATAACAGAATCCACAATGACTACTAACTAATAACGGAATCCACAATGATTTCTAGCTAATGGCTACTAACTAATAACGGAATCCAGAATGACTACTAACTTATGACGGAATCCACAATGACTACTAACTAATAACGGAATCCACAATGATTTCTAGCTAATGGCTACTAACTAATAACGGAATCCACAATGACTACTAGCTAATGCCGGAATCCACAATGACTACTAGCTAATGACTACTAACTAATAACGGAATCCACAATGACTACTAGCTAATGCCGGAATCCAGAATGACTACTAGCTAATGTCTAATAACGGAAACCACAATGACTACTAACTAATGACGGAATCCACAATGACTACTAGCGAATACCGGAATCCACAATGACTACTAGCTAATGACGGAATCCACAATGACTACTAACTATTAACAGAATCCACAACGACTACTAGCTAATGAAGGAATCCACAATGACTACTAACTAACAACGGAATGCACAATGTCTACTAACTAATAACGGAATCCACAATGACTACTAGCTAATGACAACTAACTAATAACGGAATCCACAACGACTACTAACTAATGACGGAATACACAATGGCTACTAACTAATAACGGAATCCACAATGACTACTAACTAATAACGGAATCCACAATGACTACTAGCTAATGACGGAATCCACAATGACTACTAGCTAATGACGGAATCCACAATGGCTACTAACTAATAACGGAATCCACAATGACTAATAACGAATGACGGAATCCACAATGACTACTAGCTAATGACTACTGACTAATGATGGAATCCACAATGACTACTAACTAATGACGGAATCCACAATGACTACTAGCTAATGCCTACTTACTAATAACGAAATCCACAATGACTACTAACTAATAACGGAATCCACAATGAGTACTAGCTAATGACGGAATCCACAATGGCTACTAACTAATAACGGAATCCACAATGACTAATAACGAATGACGGAATCCACAATGACTACTAGCTAATGACTACTGACTAATGATGGAATCCATAATGACTACTAACTAATGACGGAATCCACAATGACGACTAACTAATAACGGACGCCACAATGACTACTAGCTAATGACGGAATCCACAATGACTACTAGCTAATGACGGAATCCACAATGACGACTAACTAATAACGGACGCCACAATGACTACTAGCTAATGACGGAATCCAAAATGACTACTAGCTGATGACTAATAACTAATAACGGAATCCACAATGACTACTAGCTAATGACGGAATCCACAATGACTACTAACTAGTGAAGGAATCCACAATGACTACTAACTAATGACGGAATCCACAATGACTACTAGCTAATAACGGAATGCACGATGACTACTAGCTAATGACAACTAACTAATAACGGAATGCACAATGACTACTAGCTAATGACGGAATCCACAATGACTACTAGCTAATGACGGAATCCACAATGAATACTAGCTAATGACGGAATCCACAATGACTACTAACTAATAACGGAATCCACAATGATTACTAACTAATAACGGAATCCACAATGATTACTAACTAATAACGGAATCCACAACGACTACTAACTAATAACGGAATCTACAATGATTACTAACTAATAACGGAATCCACAATGACTACTAGCGAATGACGGAATCCACAAAGACTACTAGCTAATGACTACTAACTAATAACGGAAACCACAATGACTACCAGCTAATGACGGAATCCACAATGACTACTGCTAATGACTACTAACTAATAACGGAATCCACAATGACTACTAAATAATGAGGGAATCCACAATGACTACTAACTAATGACGGAATCCACAGTGACGACTAACTAATGACGGAATCCACAATGACAACTAGCTAATGACTACTAACTAATAGCGGAATCCACAATGACTACTAACTAATAACGGAATCCACAATGACTACTAACTAATGACGGATCCACAATGACTAGTAGTTAATGAGGACTAACTAATAACGGAATACACAATGACTACTAACTAATGACGGAATCCACAATGACAACTAGCTAGTGACTACTAACTAATGACGGAATCCACAATGACTACTAACTAATGACGGAATCCACTACGACTACTAGCTTATGACGGAATCCACAATGACTACTTAACGAATGACGGAATCCACAATGACTACTAGCTAATGACTACTGACTAATGATGGAATCCACAATGACTACTAACTAATGACGGAATCCATAATGACTACTAGCTAATGACTACTAACTAATAACGGAATCCACAATGACTACTAGTTAATGACGGAATCCACTACGACTACTAACTAATAACGGAATCCACAATGACTACTAAGAAATAACGGAATCCATAATGACTACTTGCGAATGATGGAATCCACAATGACTATTAGCTAATGACTACTAGCTAATGACTACTAACTCATAACGGAATCGACAATGACTACTAGCTAATGACGGAATCCACAATGACT
The DNA here is from genome assembly GCA_964016885.1 of Eledone cirrhosa. NCBI lineage: Eukaryota > Metazoa > Mollusca > Cephalopoda > Octopoda > Eledonidae > Eledone > Eledone cirrhosa. Next base: position 406,720,871 of record OZ024740.1, on the reverse strand, counting down.
ACTAACTAATAACGGAATCCACAATGTCTACTAGCGAACGACGGAATCCACAATGACTACTAGCTAATGACTACTAGCTAATGACTACTAGCTAATGACTACTAGCTAATGACTACTAACTAATGACGGAATCCACAATGACTACTAACTAATAATGAAATCCACAATTACTACTAGCTAATGACTACTAACTAATAACGGAATCCACAATGACTATTAACTAATGAGGGAATCCACAATGACTGCTAGCTAATGACTAATAACTAATAATGAAATCCACAATGACTACTAGCTAATGACTACTAAGTAATAACTGAATACACAATGACTACTAGCTAATGACGGAATCCACAATGACTACTAGCTAATGACGGAATCCACAATGACTACTAGGTAATGACTACTAACTAATAACGGAATCTACAGTGACTACTAGCTAATGACGGAATCTACAATGACTACATGTTAATGACTACTAACTAATAACGGAATCCACAATGACTACTAACCAATGACGGAATCCAAAATGACTACTAGCTAATGACTACTAACTAATAACGGAATCTACAGTGACTACTAGCTAATGACTACTAACAAATAACGGAATCCACAATGGCTACTAACTAATAACGGAATCCACAATGACTACTAACTAATAACGGAATCCACAATGACTACTAGCGAATGACTACCTACTAATGACGGAATGCACAATGATTACTAACTAATGACGGAATCCACAATGACTACGAACTAATGACTACTAACTAATAATGAAATCCACAATGACTACTAACTGATAACGGAATCCACAATGACTACTAACTAATAACGGAATCTACAATGACTACTAACTAATAACGGAAACCACAATGACTACTAACTAATGACGGATCCACAATGACTGGTAGTTAACCACTATTAACTAATGACGGAATCGACAATGACTACTAGCTAATGACTACTTACTAATAACGGAATCCACAATGACTACTAAGTAATAATGGGATCCAAAATGACTACTAACTAATAATGGAATCCACAATGACTACTAACTAATAATAGAATCCACAATGACTACTAACTAATAACGGAATCCACAATGACTACTAACTAATGACGGAATACACAATGACTACTAGCGAATGACGGAATCCACAATGACTACATGCTAATGACTACTAACTAATAACGGAATCCAGAATGACTACTAACTAATGACGGAATCCAAAATGACTACTAGCTAATGACTACTAACTAATAACGGAATCTACAGTGACTACTAGCTAATGACAACTAACAAATAACGGAATCCACAATGGCTACTAACTAATAACGGAATCCACAATGACTACTAACTAATAACGGAATCGCCAATGACTACTAGCTAATGACGGAATCCACAATGACTACTAACTAATAACGGAATCGCCAATGACTACTAGCTAATGACGGAATCCACAATGACTACTAACTAATAACGGAATCCACAATGACTACTAGCGAATGACTACCTACTAATGACGGAATGCACAATGACTACTAACTAATGACGGAATCCACAATGACTACGAACTAATGACTACTAAGTAATAATGAAATCCACAATGACTACTAACTAATAACGGAATCCACAATGACTACTAACTAATAACGGAATCTACAATAACTACTAACTAATAACGGAATCCACAATGACTACTAACTAATGACGGATCCACAATGACTGGTAGTTAACCACTATTAACTAATGACGGAATCGACAATGACTACTAGCTAATGACTACTTACTAATAACGGAATCCACAATGACTACTAACTAATAATGGGATCCAAAATGACTACTAACTAATAATGGAATCCACAATGACTACTAACTAATAACGGAATCCACAATGACTACTAACTAATGACGGAATCCACAATGAATACTAGCGAATGACGGAATCCACAATGACTACTAACTAATAACGGAATCTACAATGACTACTAACTAATAACGGAATCCACAATGTCTACTAACTAATAACGGAATCCACAATGACTACTAGCGAATGACTACCTACTAATGACGGAATGCACAATGACTACTAACTAATGACGGAATCCACAATGACTACTAACTAATGACGGAATCCACAATGACTACTAACTAATAACGGAATCTACAATGACTACTAACTAATAACGGAATCCACAATGTCTACTAACTAATAACGGAATCCACAATGACTACTAGCGAATGACTACCTACTAATGACGGAATGCACAATGACTACTAGCGAATGACGGAATCCACAATGACTACTAGCTAATGACTACTAACTAATAACGGAATCTACAATGACTACTAACTAATGACGGAATCCACAATGACTACTAACTAATAACGGAATCCACAATGACTACTAGCGAATGACTACCTACTAATGACGGAATACACAATGACTACTAACTAATAACGGAATCCACAATGACTACGAACTAATGACTACTAACTAATAATGAAATCCACAATGACTACTAACTAATAACGGAATCCACAATGACTACTAACTAATGACGGAATCCACAATGACTACTAACTAATAACGGAATCCACAATGACTACTAGCGAATGACTACCTACTAATGACGGAATACACAATGACTACTAACTAATAACGGAATCCACAATGACTACGAACTAATGACTACTAACTAATAATGAAATCCACAATGACTACTAACTAATAACGGAATCCACAATGACTACTAACTAATAATGGAATCCACAATGACTACTAAGTAATAACGGAATCCACAATGACTACTAACTAATGACGGAATCCACAATGACTACTAGCGAAGGACGGAATCCACAATGACTACTAGCTAATGACTACTAACTAATAACGGAATCTACAATGACTACTAACTAATAACGGAATCCACAATGACTACTAACTAATAACGGAATCCACAATGACTACTAGTTAATGACGGAATCCACTACGATTACTAACTAATAACAGAATCTACAATGACTACTAACTAATAACGGAATCCACAATGAATACTAGCTAATGACGGAATCCACAATGACTACTAGCTAATGACGGAATCCACAACGACTACTAACTAATAACGGAATCCACAATGACTACTAACTAATGACGGAATCCACAATGACTACTAGCTAATGACTACTTACTAATAACGGAATCCACAATGACTACTAGCTAATGACGGAATGCACAATGACTACTAACTAATAACGGAATCCACAAAGACTACCAACTAATGACTACTAACTAATAATGAAATCCACAAAGACTACCAACTGATGACTACTAACTAATAATGGAATCCACGATGACTGCTAACTAAGGAGGGAATCCACAATGACTACTAGCTAATGACTACTAACTAATAATGAAATCCACAATGACTACTAGCAAATGACTACTAACTAATAACTGAATCCACAATGACTACTAGCTAAAAACGGAATCCACAATGACTACTAGGTAATGACGGAATCGACAATGAATACTAGCTAATGACTACTAACTAATAACGGAATCCATAATGACTAGTAACTAATGACGGAATCCAAAATGACTACTAGCTAATGAGTACTAACTAATAACGGAATCCACAGTGACTAATAGCTAATGACTACTATCTAATAACGGAATCCAAAATGGCTACTAACTAATAAAGGAATCCACAATGACTGCTAACTAATAACGGAATCCACAATGACTACTAACGAATGACGGAATCCACAATGACTACTAACTAATAACGGAATCGCCAATGACTACTAGCTGATGACGGAATCCACAATGACTACTAACTAATAACGGAATCCACAATGACTACTAGCGAAGGAGGTAATCCACAATGACTACTAGCTAATGACAACTAGCTAATGACTACTAGCTAATGACTACTAACTAATGACGGAATCCACAAAGACTACTAACTAATGACTACTAACTAATAATGAAATCCACAATAACTACTAACTAATAACGGAATCCTCCATGACTACTACGAATGATGGAATCCACAATGACTACTAGCTAATGACGGAATCCCCAATGACTACTAACTAATAACGGAATCCACAATGACTACTAACTGATGACGGAATCCACAATAACGACTAGCTAATGACTACTAACTAATGACGGAATCTACAATGACTACTAGTTAATGACTACTAACTAATAACGGAATCCACAATGACTACTAACTAATGACGGAAGCCACAATGACGACTAGCCAATGACTACTAACTAATGACGGATCCACAATGACTGGTTGTTAATGACTATTAACTAATGACGGAATCCACAATGACTACTAACTAATAAGGGAATCAAAAATGACTACTAAGTAATAACGGAATCCACAATGACTACTAACTAATAACGGAATCCACAATGGCTACAAACTAATGACTACTAACTAATGACGGAATCCACAATGACTACTAGCTAATGCCGGAATCCACAATGACTACTAACTAATAAGGGAATCAAAAATGACTACTAAGTAATAACGGAATCCACAATGACTACTAACTAATAACGGAATCCACAATGACTACAAACTAATGACTACTAACTAATGACGGAATCCACAATGACTACTAGCTAATGCCGGAATCCAGAATGACTACTAGCTAATGTCTAATAACGGAAACCACAATGACTACTAACTAATGACGGAATCCACAATGACTACTAGCGAATACCGGAATCCACAATGACTACTAGCTAATGACGGAAGCCACAATGACTACTAGCTAACAACGGAATGCACAATGTCTACTAACTAATAACGGAATCCACAATGACTACTAGCTAATGATGGAATCCACAATGACTACTAACTAACAACGGAATCCACAATGACTACTAGCTAATGACTACTAACTAATAACGGAATCCACAACGACTACTAACTAATGACGGAATCCACAATGGCTACTAACTAATAACGGAATCCACAATGACTATTAAGTAACAACGGAATGCACAATGACTACTAACTAATAACGGAATCCACAATGACTACTAGCTAATGACGGAATCCACAATGACTATTAACTAATGACGGAATCCACAATGACTACTAGCTAATGACGGAATCCACAATGACTACTAGCTAATGACGGAATCCACAACGACTACTAACTAATAACGGAATCCACAATGACTACTAACTAATGACGGAATCCACAATGACTACTAGCTAATGACTACTTACTAATAACGGAATCCACAATGACTACTAGCTAATGACGGAATGCACAATGACTACTAACTAATAACGGAATCCACAAAGACTACCAACTAATGACTACTAACTAATAATGAAATCCACAAAGACTACCAACTGATGACTACTAACTAATAATGGAATCCACGATGACTGCTAACTAAGGAGGGAATCCACAATGACTACTAGCTAATGACTACTAACTAATAATGAAATCCACAATGACTACTAGCAAATGACTACTAACTAATAACTGAATCCACAATGACTACTAGCTAAAAACGGAATCCACAATGACTACTAGGTAATGACGGAATCGACAATGAATACTAGCTAATGACTACTAACTAATAACGGAATCCATAATGACTAGTAACTAATGACGGAATCCAAAATGACTACTAGCTAATGAGTACTAACTAATAACGGAATCCACAGTGACTAATAGCTAATGACTACTATCTAATAACGGAATCCAAAATGGCTACTAACTAATAAAGGAATCCACAATGACTGCTAACTAATAACGGAATCCACAATGACTACTAACGAATGACGGAATCCACAATGACTACTAACTAATAACGGAATCGCCAATGACTACTAGCTGATGACGGAATCCACAATGACTACTAACTAATAACGGAATCCACAATGACTACTAGCGAAGGAGGTAATCCACAATGACTACTAGCTAATGACAACTAGCTAATGACTACTAGCTAATGACTACTAACTAATGACGGAATCCACAAAGACTACTAACTAATGACTACTAACTAATAATGAAATCCACAATAACTACTAACTAATAACGGAATCCTCCATGACTACTACGAATGATGGAATCCACAATGACTACTAGCTAATGACGGAATCCCCAATGACTACTAACTAATAACGGAATCCACAATGACTACTAACTGATGACGGAATCCACAATAACGACTAGCTAATGACTACTAACTAATGACGGAATCTACAATGACTACTAGTTAATGACTACTAACTAATAACGGAATCCACAATGACTACTAACTAATGACGGAAGCCACAATGACGACTAGCCAATGACTACTAACTAATGACGGATCCACAATGACTGGTTGTTAATGACTATTAACTAATGACGGAATCCACAATGACTACTAACTAATAAGGGAATCAAAAATGACTACTAAGTAATAACGGAATCCACAATGACTACTAACTAATAACGGAATCCACAATGGCTACAAACTAATGACTACTAACTAATGACGGAATCCACAATGACTACTAGCTAATGCCGGAATCCACAATGACTACTAACTAATAAGGGAATCAAAAATGACTACTAAGTAATAACGGAATCCACAATGACTACTAACTAATAACGGAATCCACAATGACTACAAACTAATGACTACTAACTAATGACGGAATCCACAATGACTACTAGCTAATGCCGGAATCCAGAATGACTACTAGCTAATGTCTAATAACGGAAACCACAATGACTACTAACTAATGACGGAATCCACAATGACTACTAGCGAATACCGGAATCCACAATGACTACTAGCTAATGACGGAAGCCACAATGACTACTAGCTAACAACGGAATGCACAATGTCTACTAACTAATAACGGAATCCACAATGACTACTAGCTAATGATGGAATCCACAATGACTACTAACTAACAACGGATTCCACAATGACTACTAGCTAATGACTACTAACTAATAACGGAATCCACAACGACTACTAACTAATGACGGAATCCACAATGGCTACTAACTAATAACGGAATCCACAATGACTATTAAGTAACAACGGAATGCACAATGACTACTAACTAATAACGGAATCCACAATGACTACTAGCTAATGACGGAATCCACAATGACTATTAACTAATGACGGAATCCACAATGACTACTAGCTAATGACGGAATCCACAATGACTACTAGCTAATGCCGGAATCCACAATGACTACTAACTAATAAGGGAATCAAAAATGACTACTAACTAATAACGGAATCCACAATGACTACTAGCGAATGACGGAATCCACAATGACTACTAGCTAATGACTACTGACTAATGATGGAATCCACAATGAGTACTAACTAATGACGGAATCCACAATGACTACTATCTAATGCCTACTTACTAATAACGGAATCCACAATGACTATTAACTAATAACGGAATCCACAATGAATACTAACTAATGACGGAATCCAAAATGACTACTAGCTGATGACTAATAACTAATAACGGAATCCACAATGACTACTAGCTAATGACGGAATCCACAATGACTACTAGCTAATGACTACTAACTAATAACGGAATGCACAATGACTACTAGCTAATGACAACTAACTAATAACGGAATGCACAATGACTACTAGCTAATGACGGAATCCACAATGACTACTAACTAATGACATAATCCACAATGAATACTAGCTAATGACGGAATCCACAATGACTACTAACTAATAACGGATCCACAATGATTACTAACTAATAACGGAATCCACAACGACTACTAACTAATAACGGAATCCACAATGATTACTAACTTATAACGGAAACCAAAATGACTACAAGCGAATGACGGAATCCACAATGACTACTAGCTAATGACTACTAACTAATAACGGAAGCCACAATGACTACCAGCTAATGACGAAATCCACAATGACTACTAGCTAATGTCTACTAACTAATAACGGAATCCACAATGACTACTAAATAATGACGGAATCCACAATGACTACTAACTAATGACGGAATCCACAATGACGACTAACTAATGACGGAATCCACAATGACAACTAGCTAATGACTACTAACTAATAGCGGAATCCACAATGACTACTAACTAATAACGGAATCCACAATGACTACTAAATAATGAGGGAATCCACAATGACTACTAACTAATGACGGAATCCACAATCACGACTAACTAATGACGGAATCCACAATGACTACTAGCTAATGACTACTAACTAATAGCGGAATCCACAATGACTACTAACTAATAACGGAATCTACAGTGACTACTAGCTAATGACTACTAACAAATAACGGAATCCACAATGGCTACTAACTAATAACGGAATCCACAATGACTATTAACTAATAACGAAATCGCCAATGACTACGAGCTAATCACGGAATCCACAATGACTACTGACTACTAACGGAATCCACAATGACTACTAGCGAATGACGTAATCCACAATGACTACTAGCTAATGACTACTAGCTAATGACTACCTACTAATGACGGAATGCACAATAACTACGAACTAATGACTACTAACTAATAATAAAATCCACAATGACTACTAACTAATAACGGAATCCACAATGACTACTAACTAATAACGGAATCTACAATGACTACTAACTAATAACGGAATCCACAATGACTACTAACTAATGACGGATCCACAATGACTGGTAGTTAATCACTATTAACTAATGACGGAATCCACAATGACTACTAGCTAATGACTACTTACTAATAACGGAATCCACAATGACTACTAACTAATAATGGGATCCAAAATGACTACTAACTAATAATGGAATCCACAATGACTACTAACTAATAACGGAATCCACAATGACTACTAACTAATGACGGAATTCACAATGACTACTAGCGAATGACGGAATCCACAATGACTACTAGCTAATGACTACTAATTAATAACGGAATCTACAATGACTACTAACAAATAACGGAATCCACAATGACTACTAGATAATGACGGAATCCACAATGACTACTAGCTAATGACGGAATCCACAACGACTACTAACTAATAACGGAATCCACAATGACTACTAACTAATGACGGAATACACAATGACTACTAGCGAATGACGGAATCCACAATGACTACATGCTAATGACTACTAACTAATAACGGAATCCAGAATGACTACTAACTAATGACGGAATCCAAAATGACTACTAGCTAATGACTACTAACTAATAACGGAATCTACAGTGACTACTAGCTAATGACAACTAACAAATAACGGAATCCACAATGGCTACTAACTAATAACGGAATCCACAATGACTACTAACTAATAACGGAATCGCCAATGACTACTAGCTAATGACGGAATCCACAATGACTACTAACTAATAACGGAATCGCCAATGACTACTAGCTAATGACGGAATCCACAATGACTACTAACTAATAACGGAATCCACAATGACTACTAGCGAATGACTACCTACTAATGACGGAATGCACAATGACTACTAACTAATGACGGAATCCACAATGACTACGAACTAATGACTACTAAGTAATAATGAAATCCACAATGACTACCAACTAATAACGGAATCCACAATGACTACTAACTAATAACGGAATCTACAATAACTACTAACTAATAACGGAATCCACAATGACTACTAACTAATGACGGATCCACAATGACTGGTAGTTAACCACTATTAACTAATGACGGAATCGACAATGACTACTAGCTAATGACTACTTACTAATAACTGAATCCACAATGACTACTAACTAATAATGGGATCCAAAATGACTACTAACTAATAATGGAATCCACAATGACTACTAACTAATAACGGAATCCACAATGACTACTAACTAATGACGGAATCCACAATGAATACTAGCGAATGACGGAATCCACAATGACTACTAACTAATAACGGAATCTACAATGACTACTAACTAATAACGGAATCCACAATGTCTACTAACTAATAACGGAATCCACAATGACTACTAGCGAATGACTACCTACTAATGACGGAATGCACAATGACTACTAACTAATGACGGAATCCACAATGACTACTAACTAATGACGGAATCCACAATGACTACTAACTAATAACGGAATCTACAATGACTACTAACTAATAACGGAATCCACCATGTCTACTAAATAATAACGGAATCCACAATGACTACTAGCGAATGACTACCTACTAATGACGGAATGCACAATGACTACTAGCGAATGACGGAATCCACAATGACTACTAGCTAATGACTACTAACTAATAACGGAATCTACAATGACTACTAACTAATGACGGAATCCACAATGACTACTAACTAATAACGGAAACCACAATGACTACTAGCGAATGACTACCTACTAATGACGGAATACACAATGACTACTAACTAATAACGGAATCCACAATGACTACGAACTAATGACTACTAACTAATAATGAAATCCACAATGACTACTAACTAATAACGGAATCCACAATGACTACTAACTAATGACGGAATCCACAATGACTACTAACTAATAACGGAATCCACAATGACTACTAGCGAATGACTACCTACTAATGACGGAATACACAATGACTACTAACTAATAACGGAATCCACAATGACTACGAACTAATGACTACTAACTAATAATGAAATCCACAATGACTACTAACTAATAACGGAATCCACAATGACTACTAACTAATAATGGAATCCACAATGACTACTAACTAATAACGGAATCCACAATGACTACTAACTAATGACGGAATCCACAATGACTACTAGCGAAGGACGGAATCCACAATGACTACTAGCTAATGACTACTAACTAATAACGGAATCTACAATGACTACTAACTAATAACGGAATCCACAATGACTACTAACTAATAACGAAATCCACAATGACTACTAGTTAATGACGGAATCCACTACGATTACTAACTAATAACGGAATCTACAATGACTACTAACTAATAACGGAATCCACAATGAATACTAGCTAATGACGGAATCCACAATGACTACTAGCTAATGACGGAATCCACAACGACTACTAACTAATAACGGAATCCACAATGACTACTAACTAATGACGGAATCCACAATGACTACTAGCTAATGACTACTTACTAATAACGGAATCCACAATGACTACTAGCTAATGACGGAATGCACAATGACTACTAACTAATAACGGAATCCACAAAGACTACCAACTAATGACTACTAACTAATAATGAAATCCACAAAGACTACCAACTGATGACTACTAACTAATAATGGAATCCACAATGACTGCTAACTAAGGAGGGAATCCACAATGACTACTAGCTAATGACTACTAACTAATAATGAAATCCACAATGACTACTAGCAAATGACTACTAACTAATAACTGAATCCACAATGACTACTAGCTAATAACGGAATCCACAATGACTACTAGGTAATGACGGAATCGACAATGAATACTAGCTAATGACTACTAACTAATAACGGAATCCATAATGACTAGTAACTAATGACGGAATCCAAAATGACTACTAACGAATGACGGAATCCACAATGACTACTAACTAATAACGGAATCGCCAATGACTACTAGCTGATGACGGAATCCACAATGACTACTAACTAATAACGGAATCCACAATGACTACTAGCGAAGGAGGTAATCCACAATGACTACTAGCTAATGACAACTAGCTAATGACTACTAGCTAATGAGTACTAACTAATAACGGAATCCACAGTGACTAATAGCTAATGACTACTATCTAATAACGGAATCCAAAATGGCTACTAACTAATAACGGAATCCACAATGACTGCTAACTAATAACGGAATCCACAATGACTACTAACTAATAACGGAATCGCCAATGACTACTAGCTGATAACGGAATCCACAATGACTACTAACTAATAACGGAATCCACAATGACTACTAGCGAAGGAGGTAATCCACAATGACTACTAGCTAATGACAACTAGCTAATGACTACTAGCTAATGACTACTAACTAATGACGGAATCCACAAAGACTACTAACTAATGACTACTAACTAATAATGAAATCCACAATAACTACTAACTAATAACGGAATCCTCCATGACTACTACGAATGATGGAATCCACAATGACTACTAGCTAATGACGGAATCCCCAATGACTACTAACTAATAACGGAATCCACAATGACTACTAACTGATGACGGAATCCACAATGACGACTAGCTAATGACTACTAACTAATGACGGAATCTACAATGACTACTAGTTAATGACTACTAAGTAATAACGGAATCCACAATGACTACTAACTAATGACGGAAGCCACAATGACGACTAGCCAATGACTACTAACTAATGACGGATCCACAATGACTGGTTGTTAATGACTATTAACTAATGACGGAATCCACAATGACTACTAACTAATAAGGGAATCAAAAATGACTACTAAGTAATAACGGAATCCACAATGACTACTAACTAATAACGGAATCCACAATGACTACAAACTAATGACTACTAACTAATGACGGAATCCACAATGACTACTAGCTAATGCCGGAATCCACAATGACTACTAACTAATAAGGGAATCAAAAATGACTACTAAGTAATAACGGAATCCACAATGACTACAAACTAATAACGGAATCCACAATGACTACAAACTAATGACTACTAACTAATGACGGAATCCACAATGACTACTAGCTAATGCCGGAATCCACAATGACTACTAGCTAATGACTACTAACTAATAACGGAATCCACAATGACTACTAGCTAATGCCGGAATCCAGAATGACTACTAGCTAATGTCTAATAACGGAAACCACAATGACTACTAACTAATGACGGAATCCACAATGACTACTAGCGAATACCGGAATCCACAATGACTACTAGCTAATGACGGAAGCCACAATGACTACTAGCTAACAACGGAATGCACAATGTCTACTAACTAATAACGGAATCCACAATGACTACTAACTAACAACGGAATGCACAATGTCTACTAACTAATAACGGAATCCACAATGACTACTAGCTAATGACTACTAACTAATAACGGAATCCACAACGACTACTAACTAATGACGGAATCCACAATGGCTACTAACTAATAACGGAATCCACAATGACTATTAAGTAACAACGGAATGCACAATGACTACTAACTAATAACGGAATCCACAATGACTACTAGCTAATGACGGAATCCACAATGACTACTAACTAATGACGGAATCCACAATGACTACTAGCTAATGACGGAATCCACAATGGCTACTAACTAATAACGGAATCCACAATGACTACTAGCGAATGACGGAATCCACAATGACTACTAGCTAATGACTACTGACTAATGATGGAATCCACAATGACTACTAACTAATGACGGAATCCACAATGACTACTATCTAATGCCTACTTACTAATAACGGAATCCACAATGACTACTAACTAATAACGGAATCCACAATGAATACTAGCTAATGACGGAATCCACAATGACGACTAACTAATAACGGACGCCACAATGACTACTAACTAATGACGGAATCCAAAATGACTACTAGCTGATGACTAATAACTAATAACGGAATCCACAATGACTACTAGCTAATGACGGAATCCACAATGACTACTAACTAGTGAAGGAATCCACAATGACTACTAACTAATGACGGAATCCACAATGACTACTAGCTAATGACTACTAACTAATAACGGAATGCACAATGACTACTAGCTAATGACAACTAACTAATAACGGAATGCACAATGACTACTAGCTAATGACGGAATCCACAATGACTACTAACTAATGACGTAATCCACAATGAATACTAGCTAATGACGGAATCCACAATGACTACTAACTAATAACGGATCCACAATGATTACTAACTAATAACGGAATCCACAACGACTACTAACTAATAACGGAATCCACAATGATTACTAACTTATAATGGAAACCAAAATGACTACTAGCGAATGACGGAATCCACAATGACTACTAGCTAATGACTACTAACTAATAACGGAATCCACAATGGCTACTAACTAATGACGGAATCCACAATGACAACTAGCTAATGACTACTAACTAATGACGGAATCCACAATGACGACTAACTAATGACGGAATCCACAATGACAACTAGCTAATGACTACTAACTAATAGCGGAATCCACAATGACTACTAACTAATAACGGAATCCACAGTGACTACTAAATAATGAGGGAATCCACAATGACTACTAACTAATGACGGAATCCACAATCACGACTAACTAATGACGGAATCCACAATGACTACTAGCTAATGACTACTAACTAATAGCGGAATCCACAATGACTACTAACTAATAACGGAATCTACAGTGACTACTAGCTAATGACTACTAACAAATAACGGAATCCACAATGGCTACTAACTAATAACGGAATCCACAATGACTATTAACTAATAACGAAATCGCCAATGACTACGAGCTAATCACGGAATCCACAATGACTACTGACTACTAACGGAATCCACAATGACTACTAGCGAATGATGTAATCCACAATGACTACTAGCTAATGACTACTAGCTAATGACTACCTACTAATGACGGAATTCACAATGACTACTAACTAATGACGGAATCCACAATGACTACTAGCTAATGCCGGAATCCACAATGACTACTAGCTAATGACTACTAACTAATAACGGAATCCACAATGACTACTAGCTAATGCCGGAATCCAGAATGACTACTAGCTAATGTCTAATAACGGAAACCACAATGACTACTAACTAATGACGGAATCCACAATGACTACTAGCGAATACCGGAATCCACAATGACCACTAGCTAATGACGGAAGCCACAATGACTACTAGCTAACAACGGAATGCACAATGTCTACTAACTAATAACGGAATCCACAATGACTACTAACTAACAACGGAATGCACAATGTCTACTAACTAATAACGGAATCCACAATGACTACTAGCTAATGACTACTAACTAATAACGGAATCCACAACGACTACTAACTAATGACGGAATCCACAATGGCTACTAACTAATAACGGAATCCACAATGACTATTAAGTAACAACGGAATGCACAATGACTACTAACTAATAACGGAATCCACAATGACTACTAGCTAATGACGGAATCCACAATGACTACTAACTAATGACGGAAGCCACAATGACTACTAGCTAATGACGGAATCCACAATGGCTACTAACTAATAACGGAATCCACAATGACTACTAGCGAATGACGGAATCCACAATGACTACTAGCTAATGACTACTGACTAATGATGGAATCCACAATGACTACTAACTAATGACGGAATCCACAATGACTACTATCTAATGCCTACTTACTAATAACGGAATCCACAATGACTACTAACTAATAACGGAATCCACAATGAATACTAGCTAATGACGGAATCCACAATGACGACTAACTAATAACGGACGCCACAATGACTACTAACTAATGACGGAATCCAAAATGACTACTAGCTGATGACTAATAACTAATAACGGAATCCACAATGACTACTAGCTAATGACGGAATCCACAATGACTACTAACTAGTGGAGGAATCCACAATGACTACTAACTAATGACGGAATCCACAATGACTACTAGCTAATGACTACTAACTAATAACGGAATGCACAATGACTACTAGCTAATGACAACTAACTAATAACGGAATGCACAATGACTACTAGCTAATGACGGAATCCACAATGACTACTAACTAATGACGTAATCCACAATGAATACTAGCTAATGACGGAATCCACAATGACTACTAACTAATAACGGATCCACAATGATTACTAACTAATAACGGAATCCACAACGACTACTAACTAATAACGGAATCCACAATGATTACTAACTTATAATGGAAACCAAAATGACTACTAGCGAATGACGGAATCCACAATGACTACTAGCTAATGACTACTAACTAATAACGGAATCCACAATGGCTACTAACTAATGACGGAATCCACAATGACAACTAGCTAATGACTACTAACTAATGACGGAATCCACAATGACGACTAACTAATGACGGAATCCACAATGACAACTAGCTAATGACTACTAACTAATAGCGGAATCCACAATGACTACTAACTAATAACGGAATCCACAGTGACTACTAAATAATGAGGGAATCCACAATGACTACTAACTAATGACGGAATCCACAATCACGACTAACTAATGACGGAATCCACAATGACTACTAGCTAATGACTACTAACTAATAGCGGAATCCACAATGTCTACTAACTAATAACGGAATCTACAGTGACTACTAGCTAATGACTACTAACAAATATCGGAATCCACAATGGCTACTAACTAATAACGGAATCCACAATGACTATTAACTAATAACGAAATCGCCAATGACTACGAGCTAATCACGGAATCCACAATGACTACTGACTACTAACGGAATCCACAATGACTACTAGCGAATGATGTAATCCACAATGACTACTAGCTAATGACTACTAGCTAATGACTACCTACTAATGACGGAATTCACAATGACTACTAACTAATGACGGAATCCACAATGACTACGAATTAATGACTACTAACTAATAATAAAATCCACAATGACTACTAACTAATAACGGAATCCACAATGACTACTAACTAATAACGGAATCTACAATGACTACTAACTAATAACGGAATCCACAATGACTACTAACTAATGACGGATCCACAATGACTGGTAGTTAATCACTATTAACTAATGACGGAATCCACAATGACTACTAGCTAATGACTACTTACTAATAACGGAATCCACAATGACTACTAACTAATAAAGGGATCCCAAATGACTACTAACTAATAATGGAATCCACAATGACTACTAACTAATAACGGAATCCATAATGACTACTAACTAATGACGGAATTCACAATGACTACTAGCGAATGACGGAATCCACAATGACTACTAGCTAATGACTACTAACTAATAACGGAATCTACAATGACTACTAACTAATAACGGAATCCACAATGACTACTAACTAATAACGGAATCCACAATGACTACTAGTTAATGACGGAATCCACTACGATTACTAATTAATAACGGAATCTACAATGACTACTAACAAATAACGGAATCCACAATGACTACTAGATAATGACGGAATCCACAATGACTACTAGCTAATGACGGAATCCACAACGACTACTAACTAATAACGGAATCCACAATGACTACTAACTAATGACGGAATCCACAATGACTACTAGCTAATGACTACTTACTAATAACGGAATCCACAATGACTACTAGCTAATGACGGAATGCACAATGACTACTAACTAATAACGGATTCCACAATGTCTACTAGTAAATGATGGAATCCACAATGACTACTAGCTAATGACTACTAACTAATGACGGAATCCATAATGACTACTAACTAATGATGGAGTCCACAAAGACTACCAACTAATGACTACTAACTAATAATGGAATCCATAATGACTACTAACTAAGGAGGGAATCCACAATGACTACTAGCTAATGACTACTAACTAATAATGAAATCCACAATGACTACTAGCTAATGACTACTAACTAATAACGGAATCCACAATGGCTACTAACTAATGACGGAATCCACAATGACAACTAGCTAATGACTACTAACTAATGACGGAATCCACAATGACGACTAACTAATGACGGAATCCACAATGACAACTAGCTAATGACTACTAACTAATAGCGGAATCCACAATGACTACTAACTAATAACGGAATCCACAGTGACTACTAAATAATGAGGGAATCCACAATGACTACTAACTAATGACGGAATCCACAATCACGACTAACTAATGACGGAATCCACAATGACTACTAGCTAATGACTACTAACTAATAGCGGAATCCACAATGTCTACTAACTAATAACGGAATCTACAGTGACTACTAGCTAATGACTACTAACAAATATCGGAATCCACAATGGCTACTAACTAATAACGGAATCCACAATGACTATTAACTAATAACGAAATCGCCAATGACTACGAGCTAATCACGGAATCCACAATGACTACTGACTACTAACGGAATCCACAATGACTACTAGCGAATGATGTAATCCACAATGACTACTAGCTAATGACTACTAGCTAATGACTACCTACTAATGACGGAATTCACAATGACTACTAACTAATGACGGAATCCACAATGACTACGAATTAATGACTACTAACTAATAATAAAATCCACAATGACTACTAACTAATAACGGAATCCACAATGACTACTAACTAATAACGGAATCTACAATGACTACTAACTAATAACGGAATCCACAATGACTACTAACTAATGACGGATCCACAATGACTGGTAGTTAATCACTATTAACTAATGACGGAATCCACAATGACTACTAGCTAATGACTACTTACTAATAACGGAATCCACAATGACTACTAACTAATAAAGGGATCCAAAATGACTACTAACTAATAATGGAATCCACAATGACTACTAACTAATAACGGAATCCATAATGACTACTAACTAATGACGGAATTCACAATGACTACTAGCGAATGACGGAATCCACAATGACTACTAGCTAATGACTACTAACTAATAACGGAATCTACAATGACTACTAACTAATAACGGAATCCACAATGACTACTAACTAATAACGGAATCCACAATGACTACTAGTTAATGACGGAATCCACTACGATTACTAATTAATAACGGAATCTACAATGACTACTAACAAATAACGGAATCCACAATGACTACTAGATAATGACGGAATCCACAATGACTACTAACTAATAACGGAATCCACAATGACTACTAACTAATGACGGAATCCACAATGACTACTAGCTAATGACTACTTACTAATAACGGAATCCACAATGACTACTAGCTAATGACGGAATGCACAATGACTACTAACTAATAACGGATTCCACAATGTCTACTAGTAAATGATGGAATCCACAATGACTACTAGCTAATGACTACTAACTAATGACGGAATCCATAATGACTACTAACTAATGATGGAGTCCACAAAGACTACCAACTAATGACTACTAACTAATAATGGAATCCATAATGACTACTAACTAAGGAGGGAATCCACAATGACTACTAGCTAATGACTACTAACTAATAATGAAATCCACAATGACTACTAGCTAATGACTACTAACTAATAACTGAAGCCACAATGACTACTAGCTAATAACGGAATCCACAATGACTACTAACTAATGACGGAATCCAAAATGACTACTGGCTAAAGAGTACTAACTAATAACGGAATCCACAGTGACTAATAGCTAATGACTACTATCTAATAACGGAATCCAAAATGGCTACTAACTAATAACGGAATCCACATTGACTGCTAACTAATAACGGAATCCACAATGACTACTAACGAATGACGGAATCCACAATGACTACTAACTAATAACGGGCTCCACAATGACTACTAGCGAATGACGTAATCCACAATGACTACTAGCTAATAACTACTAGCTAATGACTACTAGCTAATGACTACTACCTAATGACGGAATGCACAATGACTACTAACTAATGACGGAATCCACAAAGACTACTAACTAATGACTACTAACTAATAATGAAATCCACAATAACCACTAACTAATAACGGAATCCTCCATGACTACTTGCGAATGATGGAATCCACAATGACTACTAGCTAATGACAGAATCCCCAATGACAACTAACTAATAACGGAATCCACTATGACTACTAACTGATGACGGAATCCACAATGACTACTAGTTAATGACTACTAACTAATAACGGAATCCACAATGACTACTAACTAATGACGGAAGCCACAATGACGTCTAGCTAATGACTACTAACTAATGACGGATCCACAATGACTGGTTGTTAATGACTATTAACTAATGACGGAATCCACAATGACTACTAACTAATAAGGGAATCTAAAATGACTACTAAGTAATAACGGAATCCACAATGACTACTAACTAATAACGGAATCCACAATGACTACTAGCTAATGACTACTAACTAATAACGGATTCCACAATGACTTCTAACTAATGAGGGAATCCACAATGACTACTAGCTAATGACTACTATCTAATAATTAAATACACAATGACTACTAGTTAATGACTATTAACTAATAACTGAATCCACAATGACTACTAGCTAATGACGGAATCCACAATGACTACTAGGTAATGACGGAATCCACAATGACTACTAGGTAATGACGGAATCCACAACGACTACTAGCTAATGATTACTAACTAATAACGGAATCCACAATTGCTACTAACTAATAACGGAATCCACAATGACTACTAACTAATAACGGAATCCACAATGACTACTAACTAATGGCGGAATCCACAATGACTACTAGCGAATGACGGAATCCGCAATGACTACTAGCTAATGACTACTAACTAATCACGGAATCTACAATGATTACTAACTAATAACGGAATCCACAATGACTACTAGCTAATGACGGAATCTACAATAACTACTTGTTAATGATTACTAACTAATAACGGAATCCACAATGACTACTAACTAATGACGGAATCCACAATGACCACTAGCTAATGACTACTAACTAATAACGGACTCCACAATGACTACTAACAAATGACGGAATCCACAATGACTACTAGCGAATGACGGAATCCTAAATAACTACTAACTAATAACGGAATCCACAATGACTAGTAACTAATAACGGAATCCACAATGACTATTAACTAATGATGGAATCCACAATGACTGCTAGCTAATGACTAATAACTAATAATGAAATCGACAACGACTACTAGGTAATGACTACTAACTAATAACGGAATCTACAGTGACTACTAGCTAATGACGGAATCCACAATGACTACATGCTAATGACTACTAACTAATAACGGACTCCACAATGACTACTAACTAATGACGGAATCCAAAATGACTACTAGCTAATGACTACTAACTAATAACGGAATCTACAGTGACTACTAGCTAATGACTACTAACAAATAACGGAATCCACAATGGCTACTAACTAATAACGGAATCCACAATGACTACTAACTAATAACGGAATCGCCAATGACTACTAGCTAATGACGGAATTCACAATGACTACAAACTAAAAACGGAATCCACAATGACTACTAGCGAATGACGTAATCCACAATGACTACTAGCTAATGACTACTAGCTAATGACTACCTACTAATGACGGAATGCACAATGACTACTAACTAATGACGGAATCCACAATGACTACGAACTAATGACTACTAACTAATAATGAAATCCACAATGACTACTAACTAATAACGGAATCCACAATGACTACTAACTAACAACGGAATCTACAATGATTACTAACTAATGACGAATCCACAATGACTGGTAGTTAATCACTATTAACTAATGACGGGATCCACAATGACTACTAGCTAATGACTACTTACTAATAACGGAATCCACAATGACTACTAACTAATAATGGGATCGAAAATGACTACTAACTAATAATGGAATCCACAAAGACTACTAACTAATAACGGAATCCACAATGACTACTAACTAATGACGGAATCCACAATGACTACTAGCGAATGACGGAATCCACTACGATTACTAACTAATAACGGAATCTACAATGACTACTAACTAATAACGGAATCCACAATGACTACTAACTAATAACGGAATCCACAATGACTACTAGTTAATGACCGAATCCACTACGATTACTAACTAATAACGGTATCTACAATGACTACTAACTAATAACGGAATCCACAATGACTACTAGCTAATGACGGAATCCACAATGACTACTAGCTAATTACGGAATCCACAACGACTACTAACTAATAACGGAATCCACAATGACTACTAACTAATGACGGAATCCACAATGACTACTAGCTAATGACTACTTACTAATAACGGAATCCACAATGACTACTAGCTAATGACGGAATGCACAGTGACTACTAACTAATAACGGAATCCACAATGTCTACTAGCGAATGACTACTAACTAATGACGGAATCCACAAAGACTACCAACTAATGACTACTAACTAATAATGAAATCCACAAAGGCTACCAACTGATGACTACTAACTAATAATGGAATCCACAATGACTACTAACTAAGGAGGGAATCCACAATGACTACTAGCTAATTACTACTAACTAATAATGAAATCCACAATGACTACTAGCTAATGACTACTAACTAATAACTGAATCCACAATGACTACTAGCTAATAACGGAATTCACAATGACTACTAGCTAATGACTACTAACTAATAACGGAATCCACAATGACTAGTAACTAATGGCGGAATCCAAAATGACTACTACCTAATGAGTACTAACTAATAACGGAATCCACAGTGACTAATAGCTAATGACTACTATCTAATAACGGAATCCAAAATGGCTACTAACTAATAACGGAATCCACAATGACTGCTAACTAATAATGGAATCCACAATGACTACTAACGAATGACGGAATCCACAATGACTACTAACTAATAACGGAATCGCCAATGACTACTAGCTAATGACGGAATCCACAATGACTACTAACTAATAACGGAATCCACAATGACTACTAGCTAATGACCACTAGCTAATGACTACTAGCTAATGACTACTAACTAATGACGGAATGCACAATGACTACTAACTAATGACGGAATCCACAAAGACTACTAACTAATGACTACTAACTAATAATGAAATCCACAATAACTACTAACTAATAGCGGAATCCTCCATGACTACTAGCGAATGATGGAATCCACAATGACTACTAGCTAACGACGGAATCCCCAATGACTACTAACTAATAACGGAACCCACAATGACTACTAACTGATGACGGAATCCACAATGACTACTAACTAATGACGGAATCTACAATGACTACTAGTTAATGACTACTAACTAATGACGGATCCACAATTACTGGTTGTTAATGACTATTAACAAATGACGGAATCCACAATGACTACTAACTAATAAGGGAATCTAAAATGACTACTAAGTAATAACGGAATCCACAATGACTACTAACTAATGACTACTAACTAATGACGGAATCCACAATGACTACTAGCTAATGACTACTAACTAATAACGGATTCCACAATGACTACTAACTAATGAGGGAATCCACAATGACTACTAGCTAATGACTACTATCTAATAATTAAATACACAATGACTACTAGTTAATGACTATTAACTAATAACTGGATCCACAATGACTACTAGCTAATGACGGAATCTACAATGACTACTAGGTAATGACGGAATCCACAATGAGTACTAGGTAATGACTACTAACTAATAATGGAATCCATAATGACTACTAGCGAATGACGGAATCCACAATGACTACTAGTTAATGACTACTAACTAATAACGGACTGCACAATGACTACTATCTAATGACGGAATCCACAATGACTACTAGCGAATGACGGAATCCTAAATAACTACTAACTAATAACTGAATCCACAATGACTACTAACTAATAACGGAATCCACAATGACTACTAGCTAATGACTACTAACTAATAACGGAATCCACAATGACTACTAACTAATGACGGAATCCACAATGACTACTAGCTAATGATTACTAACTAATAACGGATTCCACAATGACTACTAACTAATGAGGGAATCCACAATGACTACTAGCTAATGCCTACTAACTAATAATGAAATCCACAATGACTACTAGCTAATGACTACTAACTAATAATGAAATCCACAATGACTACTAGCTAATGACTACTAACTAATAATGAAATCCACAATGACTACTAGCTAATGACGTAATCCACAATGACTACTAGGTAATGACGAAATCCACAATGACTACTAGGTAATGATGGAAACCACAATGACTACTAGCTAATGACTACTAACTAATAACGGAATCCACAACGACTACTAGCTAATGATTACTAACTATTAACGGAATCCACAATGGCTACTAACAAATAACGGAATCCACAATGACTACTAACTAATAACGGAATCCACAATGACTACTAACTAATGACGTAATCCACAATGACTACTAGCTAATGACTAATAACTAATAACGGAATCTACAATGACTACTAACTAATAACGGAATCCACAATGACTACTAACTAATAACGGAATCCACAATGACTACTAACTAATGACTGCTAACTAATAACGGAATCCACAATGACTACTAGTTAATGACGGAATCCAGTACGACTACTAACTAATAACGGAATCCACCACTACTCCTAACTAATAACGGATTCCGCAATGACTACTAACTAATGAGGGAATCCACAATGACTACTAGCTAATGACTACTAACTAATAACGGAATCCAAAATGACTTCTAGCTAATGACTAATAAATAATAACGGAAACCACAGTGACTACTAGCTAATGACTACTAATAAATAACGGAATCCACAATGGCTACTAACTAATAACGGAATCCACAATGACTACTAACTAATAATGGAATCCACAATGACTACTAACGAATGACGGAATCCACATTGACTACTAACTAATAACGGAATCCACAATGACTACTAGCTAATGACGGAATCCACAATGACTACTAGCTTATGACTACTAACTAAATACGGAATCCACAATGACTACTAGCTAATGACAGAATCCACAATGACTACTAGCTAATGACAGAATCCACAATGACTACTAACTAATAACGGAATCCACAAAGACTACTAAATAATAACTGAATCCACAATGACTACTAGCTAATGACGGAATCCACAATGACTACTAACTAATTACGGAATCCACAATGACTACTAACTAATGACGGAATCCACAATGACTACTAACTAATGACGGAATCCTCAATGACTATTAGCGAATGACGGAATCCACAATGACTACTAGCTAATGACTACTAACTAATAACGAATCCACAATGACTACTAGCTAATGACGGAATCCACAATGACTACTAACTAATAACGGAATCCACAATGACTACTAACTAATGTCGGAATCCACAATGACTACTAACTAATGACGGAATCCTCAATGACTATTAGCGAATGACGGAATCCACAATGACTACTAGCTAATGACTACTAACTAATAACGGAATCCACAATGACTACTAGCTAATGACGGAATCCACAATGACTACTAGCTAATGACTACTAACTAATGACGGAATTCACAATGACTACTAGCGAATGGCGGAATCCACAATGACTACTAGCTAATGACTAGTAACTAATGACGGAATCCACAATGACTACTAACTAATGACGGAATCCACAAAGACTACTAACTAATGACTAATAACTAATAATGAAATCCAAAATGACTACAAGCTATAGACTACTAACTAATAACGGAATCCACAAAGACTACTAACTAATGACGGAATCCTAAATGACTACTAGCTAATGACTACTAACTAATAACGGAATCCACAGTGACTACTAGCTAATGACTACTAACTAATAACGGAATCCACAATGGCTACTAACTAATAACGGAATCCACAATGACTACTAACTAATAACGGAATCCACAATGACTACTAACTAATAACGGAATCGCCAAGGACTACTAGCTAATTACGGAATCCACATTGACAACTAATTAATGACGGAATCCACAATGACCACTAGCTAATGACTACTGACTAATAATTAAATCCACAATGACTACTAGGTAATGACGGAACCTACAATGACTACTTGTTAATGACTACTAACTAATAACGGAATCCACAATGACTACTAACTAATGACGGATCCACAATGACTGGTAGTTAATGACTATTAACTAATAACGGAATCCACAATGACTACTAACTAATAATGGGATCCCAAATGACTACTAACTAATAATGGAATCCATATTGACTACTAGCGAATGACGAAATCCATAATGACTACTAGTTAATGACTACTAACTAATAACGTACTCCACAATGACTACTAACTAATGACGGAATCCACAATGACTACTAGCGAATGACGGAATCCTAAATGACTACTAGCTAATGACTACTAACTAATAACGGAATCCACAATGACTACTAACTAATAACGGAATCCACATTGACTACTAGCTAATGACTAGTAACTAATAACGGAATCCACAATGACTAATAGCTAATGACGGAATCCACAACGACTACTAACTAATAACGGAATCCACAATGACCACTAACTAATAAGGTAATCTAAAAATGACTACTAACTAATAACGGAATCCACAATGACTACTAACTAATAACGGAATCCACAATGACTACTAACTAATGACTACTAACTAATAATGAAATCCACAATGACTACTAGCTAATGACAGAATCCACAATGACTACTAGCTAATGACAGAATCCACAATGACTACTAACTAATAACGGAATCCACAAAGACTACTAAATAATAACTGAATCCACAATGACTACTAGCTAATGACGGAATCCACAATGACTACTAACTAATTACGGAATCCACAATGACTACTAACTAATGACGGAATCCACAATGACTACTAACTAATGACGGAATCCTCAATGACTATTAGCGAATGACGGAATCCACAATGACTACTAGCTAATGACTACTAACTAATAACGGAAACCAAAATGACTTCTAGCTAATGACTAATAACTAATAACGGAAACCACAGTGACTACTAGCTAATGACTACTAATAAATAACGGAATCCACAATGGCTACTAACTAATAACGGAATCCACAATGACTACTAACTAATAATGGAATCCACAATGACTACTAACGAATGACGGAATCCACATTGACTACTAACTAATAACGGAATCCACAATGACTACTAGCTAATGACGGAATCCACAATGACTACTAGCTTATGACTACTAACTAAATACGGAATCCACAATGACTACTAGCTAATGACAGAATCCACAATGACTACTAGCTAATGACAGAATCCACAATGACTACTAACTAATAACGGAATCCACAAAGACTACTAAATAATAACTGAATCCACAATGACTACTAGCTAATGACGGAATCCACAATGACTACTAACTAATTACGGAATCCACAATGACTACTAACTAATGACGGAATCCACAATGACTACTAACTAATGACGGAATCCTCAATGACTATTAGCGAATGACGGAATCCACAATGACTACTAGCTAATGACTACTAACTAATAACGGAATCCACAATGACTACTAGCTAATGACGGAATCCACAATGACTACTAACTAATAACGGAATCCACAATGACTACTAACTAATGTCGGAATCCACAATGACTACTAACTAATGACGGAATCCTCAATGACTATTAGCGAATGACGGAATCCACAATGACTACTAGCTAATGACTACTAACTAATAACGGAATCCACAATGACTACTAGCTAATGACGGAATCCACAATGACTACTAGCTAATGACTACTAACTAATGACGGAATCCACAATTACTACTAGCGAATGGCGGAATCCACAATGACTACTAGCTAATGACTAGTAACTAATGACGGAATCCACAATGACTACTAACTAATGACGGAATCCACAAAGATTACTAACTAATGACTAATAACTAATAATGAAATCCAAAATGACTACAAGCTATAGACTACTAACTAATAACGGAATCCACAAAGACTACTAACTAATGACGGAATCCTAAATGACTACTAGCTAATGACTACTAACTAATAACGGAATCCACAGTGACTACTAGCTAATGACTACTAACTAATAACGGAATCCACAATGGCTACTAACTAATAACGGAATCCACAATGACTACTAACTAATAACGGAATCCACAATGACTACTAACTAATAACGGAATCGCCAAGGACTACTAGCTAATTACGGAATCCACATTGACAACTAATTAATGACGGAATCCACAATGACCACTAGCTAATGACTACTGACTAATAATTAAATCCACAATGACTACTAGGTAATGACGGAACCTACAATGACTACTTGTTAATGACTACTAACTAATAACGGAATCCACAATGACTACTAACTAATGACGGATCCACAATGACTGGTAGTTAATGACTATTAACTAATAACGGAATCCACAATGACTACTAACTAATAATGGGATCCCAAATGACTACTAACTAATAATGGAATCCATATTGACTACTAGCGAATGACGAAATCCATAATGACTACTAGTTAATGACTACTAACTAATAACGTTACTCCACAATGACTACTAACTAATGACGGAATCCACAATGACTACTAGCGAATGACGGAATCCTAAATGACTACTAGCTAATGACTACTAACTAATAACGGAATCCACAATGACTACTAACTAATAACGGAATCCACATTGACTACTAGCTAATGACTAGTAACTAATAACGGAATCCACAATGACTAATAGCTAATGACGGAATCCACAACGACTACTAACTAATAACGGAATCCACAATGACCACTAACTAATAAGGTAATCTAAAAATGACTACTAACTAATAACGGAATCCACAATGACTACTAACTAATAACGGAATCCACAATGACTACTAACTAATGACTACTAACTAATAATGAAATCCACAATGACTACTAGCTAATGACAGAATCCACAATGACTACTAGCTAATGACAGAATCCACAATGACTACTAACTAATAACGGAATCCACAAAGACTACTAAATAATAACTGAATCCACAATGACTACTAGCTAATGACGGAATCCACAATGACTACTAACTAATTACGGAATCCACAATGACTACTAACTAATGACGGAATCCACAATGACTACTAACTAATGACGGAATGCTCAATGACTATTAGCGAATGACGGAATCCACAATGACTACTAGCTAATGACTACTAACTAATAACGGAATCCACAATGACTACTAGCTAATGACGGAATCCACAATGACTACTAACTAATGTCGGAATCCACAATGACTACTAACTAATGACGGAATCCTCAATGACTATTAGCGAATGACGGAATCCACAATGACTACTAGCTAATGACTACTAGCTAATGACTACTAACTAATAACGGAATCTACAATGACTACTAGCTAATGACGGAATCCACAATGACTACTAGCTAATGACTACTAACTAATGACGGAATCCACAATGACTACTAGCGAATGGCGGAATCCACAATGACTACTAGCTAATGACTAGTAACTAATGACGGAATCCACAATGACTACTAACTAATGACGGAATCCACAAAGACTACTAACTAATGACTAATAACTAATAATGAAATCCAAAATGACTACAAGCTATAGACTACTAACTAATAACGGAATCCACAAAGACTACTAACTAATGACGGAATCCTAAATGACTACTAGCTAATGACTACTAACTAATAACGGAATCCACAGTGACTACTAGCTAATGACTACTAACTAATAACGGAATCCACAATGGCTACTAACTAATAACGGAATCCACAATGACTACTAACTAATAACGGAATCCACAATGACTACTAACTAATAACGGAATCGCCAAGGACTACTAGCTAATTACGGAATCCACATTGACAACTAATTAATGACGGAATCCACAATGACCACTAGCTAATGACTACTGACTAATAATTAAATCCACAATGACTACTAGGTAATGACGGAACCTACAATGACTACTTGTTAATGACTACTAACTAATAACGGAATCCACAATGACTACTAACTAATGACGGATCCACAATGACTGGTAGTTAATGACTATTAACTAATAACGGAATCCACAATGACTACTAACTAATAATGGGATCCCAAATGACTACTAACTAATAATGGAATCCATATTGACTACTAGCGAATGACGAAATCCATAATGACTACTAGTTAATGACTACTAACTAATAACGTACTCCACAATGACTACTAACTAATGACGGAATCCACAATGACTACTAGCGAATGACGGAATCCTAAATGACTACTAGCTAATGACTACTAACTAATAACGGAATCCACAATGACTACTAACTAATAACGGAATCCACATTGACTACTAGCTAATGACTAGTAACTAATAACGGAATCCACAATGACTAATAGCTAATGACGGAATCCACAACGACTACTAACTAATAACGGAATCCACAATGACCACTAACTAATAAGGTAATCTAAAAATGACTACTAACTAATAACGGAATCCACAATGACTACTAACTAATAACGGAATCCACAATGACTACTAACTAATGACTACTAACTAATAATGAAATCCACAATGACTACTAGCTAATGACTACTAACTAATAACGGAATCCACAATGACTACTAACTAATGACGGAATACACAATGACTACTAGCTAATGACTACTAACTAATAACGGATTCCACAATAACTACTAACTAATGAGGGAATCCACAATGACTACTAGCTAATGACTACTAACTAATAATGAAATCCACAATGACTACTAGCTTATGACTACTAACTAATAACTGAATCCACAATAACTACTAGCTAATGACGGAATGCACAATGACTACTAACTAATAACGGAATCCACAATGTCTACTAGCGAATGATGGAATCCACAATGACAACTAGCTAATGACTACTAGTTAATGACTACTAACTAATGACGGAATCCACAATGACTACTAACTAATGACGGAATCCACAAAGACTACCAACTAATGTCTACTAACTAATAATGAAATCCACAAAGGCTACCAACTGATGACTACTAACTAATAATGGAATCCACAATGACTACTAACTAAGGAGGGAATCCACAATGACTACTAGCTAATGACTACTAACTAATAATGAAATCCACAATGACTACTAGCTAATGACTACTAACTAATAACTGAATCCACAATGACTACTAGCTAATAACGGAATCCACAATGACTACTAGGTAATGACGGAATCCACAATGACTACTAGGTAATGACGGAATCCACAATGACTACTAGCTAATGACTACTAACTAATAACGGAAACCATAATGACTAGTAACTAATGACGGAATCCAAAATGACTACTAGCTCATGAGTACTAACTAATAACGGAATCCACAGTGACTACTAGCGAATGGCGGAATCCACAATGACTACTAGCTAATGACTAGTAACTAATGACGGAATCCACAATGACTACTAACTAATGACGGAATCCACAAAGACTACTAACTAATGACTACTAACTAATAATGAAATCCACGATGAATATTAACTAATGAGGGAATCCACAATGACTACTAGCTAATGACTAATAACTAATAATGAAATCCAAAATGACTACAAGCTATAGACTACTAACTAATAACGGAATCCACAAAGACTACTAACTAATGACGGAATCCTAAATGACTACTAGCTAATGACTACTAACTAATAACGGAATCCACAGTGACTACTAGCTAATGACTACTAACTAATAACGGAATCCACAATGGCTACTAACTAATAACGGAATCCACAATGACTACTAACTAATAACGGAATCCACAATGACTACTAACTAATAACGGAATCGCCAAGGACTACTAGCTAATTACGGAATCCACATTGACAACTAATTAATGACGGAATCCACAATGACCACTAGCTAATGACTACTGACGAATAATTAAATCCACAATGACTACTAGGTAATGACGGAACCTACAATGACTACTTGTTAATGACTACTAACTAATAACGGAATCCACAATGACTACTAACTAATGACGGATCCACAATGACTGGTAGTTAATGACTATTAACTAATAACGGAATCCACAATGACTACTAACTAATAATGGGATCCCAAATGACTACTAACTAATAATGGAATTCATATTGACTACTAGCGAATGACGAAATCCATAATGACTACTAGTTAATGACTACTAACTAATAACGTACTCCACAATGACTACTAACTAATGACGGAATCCACAATGACTACTAGCGAATGACGGAATCCTAAATGACTACTAGCTAATGACTACTAACTAATAACGGAATCCACAATGACTACTAACTAATAACGGAATCCACATTGACTACTAGCTAATGACTAGTAACTAATAACGGAATCCACAATGACTACTAGCTAATGACGGAATCCACAACGACTACTAACTAATAACGGAATCCACAATGACCACTAACTAATAAGGTAATCTAAAAATGACTACTAACTAATAACGGAATCCACAATGACTACTAACTAATAACGGAATCCACAATGACTACTAACTAATGACTACTAACTAATAATGAAATCCACAATGACTACTAGCTAATGACTACTAACTAATAACGGAATCCACAATGACTACTAACTAATGACGGAATACACAATGACTACTAGCTAATGACTACTAACTAATAACGGATTCCACAATGACTACTAACTAATGAGGGAATCCACAATGACTGCTAGCTAATGACTACTAACTAATAATGAAATCCACAATGACTACTAGCTTATGACTACTAACTAATAACTGAATCCACAATAACTACTAGCTAATGACGGAATGCACAATGACTACTAACTAATAACGGAATCCACAATGTCTACTAGCGAATGATGGAATCCACAATGACAACTAGCTAATGACTACTAGTTAATGACTACTAACTAATGACGGAATCCACAATGACTACTAACTAATGACGGAATCCACAAAGACTACCAACTAATGTCTACTAACTAATAATGAAATCCACAAAGGCTACCAACTGATGACTAATAACTAATAATGGAATCCACAATGACTACTAACTAAGGAGGGAATCCACAATGACTACTAGCTAATGACTACTAACTAATAATGAAATCCACAATGACTACTAGCTAATGACTACTAACTAATAACTGAATCCACAATGACTACTAGCTAATAACGGAATCCACAATGACTACTAGGTAATGACGGAATCCACAATGACTACTAGGTAATGACGGAATCCACAATGACTACTAGCTAATGACTACTAACTAATAACGGAAACCATAATGACTAGTAACTAATGACGGAATACAAAATGACTACTAGCTCATGAGTACTAACTAATAACGGAATCCACAGTGACTAATAGCTAATGACTACTATCTAATAACGGAATCCACAATGGCTACTAACTAATAACGGAATCCACAATGACTGCTAACTAATAACGGAATCCACAATGACTACTAACGAATGACGGATTCCACAATGACTACTAACTAATAACGGAATCGCCAATGACTACTAACTAATGACGGAATCCACAATGACTACTAACTAATGACGGAATCCACAAAGACTACCAACTAATGTCTACTAACTAATAATGAAATCCACAAAGGCTACCAACTGATGACTACTAACTAATAATGGAATCCACAATGACTACTAACTAAGGAGGGAATCCACAATGACTACTAGCTAATGACTACTAACTAATAATGAAATCCACAATGACTACTAGCTAATGACTACTAACTAATAACGGAATCCACAATGACTACTAGCTAATGACGGAATCCACAATGACTACTAGCTAATGACTACTAACTAATAACGGAATCCACAATGACTACTAGCGGATGGCGGAATCCACAATGACTACTAGCTAATGACTACTAACTAATGACGGAATCCACAAAGACTACTAACTAATAATGAAATCCACGATGAATATTAACTAATGAAGGAATCCACAATGACTACTAGCTAATGACTAATAACTAATAATGAAATCCAAAATGACTAGTAGCTAATGACTACTAGCTAACAAGGGAATCCACAATGACTACTAACTAATGACGGAATCCTAAATGACTACTAGCTAATGACTACTAACTAATAACGGAATCCACAATGACTATTAACTAATGAGGGAATCCACAATGACTACTAGCTAATGACTAATAACTAATAATGAAATCCAAAATGACTACTAGCTATAGACTACTAACTAATAACGGAATCCACAAAGACTACTAACTAATGACGGAATCCTAAATGACTACTAGCTAATGACTACTAACTAATAACGGAATCCACAGTGACTACTAGCTAATGACTACTAACTAATAACGGAATCCACAATGGCTACTAACTAATAACGTAATCCACAATGACTACTAACTAACAACGGAATCCACAATGACTACTAACTAATAACGGAATCGCCAAGGACTACTAGCTAATGACGGAATCCACATAGACAACTAACTAATGACGGAATCCACAATGACCACTAGCTAATGACTACTAACTAATAATTAAATCCACAATGACTACTAGCTAATGACGGAATCTACAATGACTACTTGTTAATGACTACTAACTAATAACGGAATCCACAATGACTACTAACTAATAACGGAATCCACAATGGTTACTAACTAATGACGGATCCACAATAACTGGTAGTTAATGACTATTAACTAATAACGGAATCCACAATGACTACTAACTAATAATGGGATCCCAAATGACTACTAACTAATAATGGAATCCATATTGACTACTAGCGAATGACGAAATCCACAATGACTACTAGTTAATGACTACTAACTAATAACGTACTCCACAATGACTACTAACTAATGACGGAATCCACAATGACTACTGGCGAATGATTGAATCCTAAATGACTACTAGCTAATGACTACTAACTAATAACGGAATCCACAATGACTACTAACTAATAACGGAATCCACAATGACTACTAACTAATAACGGAATCCACAATGACTACTAGCTAATGACGGAATCCACTACGACTACTAACTAATAACGGAATCCACAATGACTACTAACTAATGACGGAATCCACAATGACTACTAGCTAATGACTACTAACTAATAACGGATTCCACATGACTACTAACTAATGAGGGAATCCACAATGAGTACTAGCTAATGACTACTAACTAATAATGAAATCCACAATGACTACTAGCTTATGACTACTAACTAATAACTGAATCCACAATAACTACTAGCTAATGACGGAATGCACAATGACTACTAACTAATAACGGAATCCACAATGTCTACTAGCGAATGATGGAATCCACAATGACTACTAGCTAATGAATACTAGCTAATGACTACTAACTAATGACGGAATCCACAATTACTACTAACTAATGACGGAATCCACAAAGACTACCAACTAATGTCTACTAACTAATAATGAAATCCACAAAGGCTACCAACTGATGACTACTAACTAATAATGGAATCCACAATGACTACTAACTAAGGAGGGAATCCACAATGACTACTAGCTAATGACTACTAACTAATAATGAAATCCACAATGACTACTAGCTAATGACTACTAACTAATAACTGAATCCGCAATGACTACTAGCTAATAACGGAATCCACAATGACTACTAGGTAATGACGGAATCCACAATGACTACTAGGTACTGACGGAATCCACAATGACTACTAGCTAATGACTACTAACAAATAACGGAATCCACAATGACTAGTAACTAATGACGGAATCCTAAATGACTACTAGCTCATGAGTACTAACTAATAACGGAATCCACAGTGACTAATAGCTAATGACTACTATCTAATAACGGAATCCACAATGGCTACTAACTAATAACGGAATCCACAATGACTGCTAACTAATAACGGAATCCACAATGACTACTAACGAATGACGGAATCCACAATGACTACTAACTAATAACGGAATCGCCAATGACTACTAGCTAATGACGGAATCCACAATGACTACTAACTAATAACGGAATCCACAATGACTACTAGCGAATGACGTAATCCACAATGACTACTAGCTAATGACTACTAGCTAATGACTACTAACTAATGACGGAATGCACAATGACTACTAACTAATGACGGAATCCACAAAGACTACTAACTAATGACTACTAACTAATAATGAAATCCACAATAACTACTAACTAATAACGGAATCCTCTATGACTACTAGCGAATGATGGAATCCACAATGACTACTAGCTAATGACGGAATCCCCAATGACTACTAACTAATAACGGAATCCACAATGACTACTAACTGATGAGGGAATCCACAATGACTACTAACTAATGACGGAATCTACAATGACTACTAGTTAATGACTACTAACTAATAACGGAATCCACAATGACTACTAACTAATGATGGAAGCCACAATGACGACTAGCTAATGACTACTAACTAATGACGGATCCACAATGACTATTAACTAATGACGGAATCCACAATGACTACTAACTAATAAGGGAATCTAAAATGACTACTAAGTAAGAACGGAATCCACAATGACTACTAACTAATAACGGAATCCACAATGACTACTAACTAATGACTACTAACTAATGACGGCATCCACAATGACTACTAGCTAATGACTACTAACTAATAACGGATTCCACAATGACTACTAACTAATGAAAGAATCCACAATGACTACTAGCTAATGACTACTATCTAATAATAAAATACACAATGACTACTAGTTAATGACTATTAACTAATAACTGAATCCACAATGACTACTAGCTAATGACGGAATCCACAATGACGACTAGGTAATGACGGAATCCACAATGACGACTAGGTAATGACGGAATCCACAACGACTACTAGCTAATGATTACTAACTAATAACGGAATCCACAATTGCTACTAACTAATAACGGAATCCACAATGACTACTAACTAATAACGGAATCCACAAGGACTACTAACTAATGGTGGAATCCACAATGACTACTAGCGAATGACGGAATCCGCAATGACTACTAGCTAATGACTACTAACTAATCACGGAATCTACAATGACTACTAACTAATAACGGAATCCACAATGACTACTAGCTAATGACTACTAACTAATAATTAAATCCACAATGACTACTAGCTAATGACGGAATCTACAATAACTACTTGTTAATGACTACTAACTAATAACGGAATCCACAATGACTACTAACTAATGACGGAATCCACAATGACCACTAGCTAATGACTACTAACTAATAATGGAATCCATAATGACTACTAGCGAATGACGGAATCCACAATGACTACTAGTTAATGACTACTAACTAATAACGGACTCCACAATGACTACTAACTAATGACGGAATCCACAATGACTACTAGCTAATGACGGAATCCTAAATAACTACTAACTAATAACGGAATCCACAATGACTAGTAACTAATAACGGAATCCACAATGACTACTAGCTAATGACGGAATCCACAACGACTACTAACTAATAACAGAATCCACAATGACCACTAACTAATAAGGGAATCTAAAATGACTACTAACTAATAACGGAATCCACAATGACTACTAACTACTAACGGAATCCACAATGACTACTAGCTAATGACTACTAACTAATAACGGAATCCACAATGACTACTAACTAATGACGGAATCCACAATGACTACTAGCTAATGATTACTAACTAATAACGGATTCCACAATGACAACTAACTAATGAGGGAATCCACAATGAATACTAGCTAATGACTACTAACTAATAATGAAATCCACAATGACTAATAGCTAATGACTACTAACTAATAATGAAATCCACAATGACTACTAGCTAATGACTACTAACTAATAATGAACTCCACAATGACTTCTAGCTAATGACTACTAACTAATAACGGAATCCACAACGACTACTAGCTAATGATTACTAACTATTAACGGAATCCACAATGGCTACTAACTAATAACGGAATCCACAATGACTACTAACTAATAACGGAATCCACAATGACTACTAACTAATGATGGAATCCACAATGACTACTAGCTAATGACTAGTAACTAATAAGGGAATCCACAATGACTACTAACTAATGACGGAATCCGAAATGACTACTAGCTAATGACTACTAACTAATAACGGATTCCACAATGACTATTAACTAATGAGGGAATCCACAATGACTACTAGCTAATGACTAATAACTAATAATGAAATCCAAAATGACTACTAGCTATAGACTACTAACTAATAACGGAATCCACAATGACTACTAACTAATGACGGAATCCTAAATGACTACTAGCTAATGACTACTAACTAATAACGGAATCCACAGTCACTACTAGCTAATGACTACTAACTAATAACGGAATCCACAATGGCTACTAACTAATAACGGAATCCACAATGACTACTAACTAATAACGGAATCCACAATGACTACTAACTAATAACGGAATCGCCAATGACTACTAGCTAATGACGGAATCCACAATGACTACTAGCTAATGACGGAATCTACAATGACTACTTGTTAATGACTACTGACTAATAACGGAATCCACAATGACTACTAACTAATAACGGAATCCACAATGACTACTAACTAATGACGGATCCACAATGACTGGTAGTTAATGACTATTAACTAATAACGGAATCCACAATGACTACTAACTAATAATGGGATCCCAAATGACTACTAACTAATAACGGAATCCACAACGACTACTAACTAATAACGGATTCCACAATGACCACTAACTAATAAGGTAATCTAAAATGACTACTAACTAATAACGGAATCCACAATGACTACTAACTAATAACGGAATCCACAATGACTACTAACTAATGACTACTAACTAATAATGAAATCCACAATGACTACTAGCTAATTACTACTAACTAATAACGGCATCCACAATGACTACTAACTAATGACGGAATTCACAATGAGTACTAGCTAATGACTATTAACTAATAACGGATTCCACAATGACTACTAACTAATGAGGGATTCCACAATGACTACTAGCTAATGACTACTAACTAATAATGAAATCCACAATGACTACTAGCTTATGACTACTAACTAATAACTGAATCCACAATGACTACTAGCTAATGACGGAATCCACAATGACTACTAGGTAATGACGGAATCCACAATCACTACTAACTAATGACGGAATCCACAATGACTACTAACTAATAACGGAATCTACAATGTCTACTAACTAATAACGGTATCCACAATGACTACTAGCTAATGACTACTAACTAATAACGGAATCCACAATGACTACTAACTAATAACGGAATCCACAATGACTACTAACTGATGAGGGAATCCACAATCACTACTAACTAATGACGGAATCCAAAATGACTTCTAGCAAATGACTACTAACTAATAACGAAATCCGCAGTGACTAATAGCTAATGACTACTATCTAATAACGGAATCCACAATGGCTACTAACTAATAACGGAATCCACAATGACTACTAGCCAATGACGGAATCCACAATGACTACTAGCTTATGACTACTAACTAAATACGGAATCCACAATGACTACTAGCTAATGACGGAATCCATAATGACTACTAACTAATAACGGAATCCACAATGACTACTAACTAATAACGGAATCCACAATGACTACTAACTAATAACGGAATCCACAGTGTCTACTAGCGAATGACGGAATCCACAATGACTACTAGCTAATAACGGAATCCACATTGACTACTAGCTAATGACTACTAACTAATAACGGAATCCACAATGACTACTAGCTCATGACGGAATCCACAATGACTACTAACTAATAACGGAATCCACAATGTCTACTAGCGAATGACGGAATCCACAATGACTACTAGCTAATGACTACTAGCTAATGACTACTAACTAATGACGGAATCCACAATGACTACTAACTAATGACGGAATCCACAAAGACTACTAACTAATGACTACTAACTAATAATGAAATCCACAATGACTACTAGCTAATGACTACTAACTAATGACGGAATCCACAATGACTACTAACTAATGACGGAATCCACAAAGACTACTAACTAATGACTACTAACTAATAATGAAATCCACAATGACTACTAGCTAATGACTAATAACTAATAATGAATTCCACAATGACTACATGCTAATGACTATTAACTGATAACTGAATCCACAATGACTACTAGCTAATGACGGAATCCACAAAGACTACTAGCTAATGACGGAATCCACAATGACTACTAGGTAATGACGGAATCCACAATGACTACTAGCTAATGACTACTAACTAATAACGGAATCCACAATGACTACTAACTAATGACGGAATCCTAAATGACTACTAGCTAATGACTACTAACTAATAACGGAATCCACAGTGACTACTAGCTAATGACTACTAACTAATAACGGAATCCACAATGGCTACTAACTAATAACGGAATCCACATTCACTACTAACGAATGACGGAATCCACAATGACTACTAACTAATGACTAATAACTAATAACGGACTCCACAATGGCTACTAACTAATGTCGGAATCCAAAATGATTACTAGCTAATGACTACTAACTCATAACGGAATCCACAACGACTACTAGCTAATGATTACTAAATATTAACGGAATCCACAATGGCTACTAACTAATAACGGAATCCACAATGACTACTAACTAATAATGGAATCCACAATGACTACTAACTAATGACGGAATCCACAATGACTACTGGCGAATGACGTAATCCACAATGACTACTAGCTAATGACTACTAGCTAATGACTACTAACTAATCACGGAATCCACAATGACTACTAACTAATGACGGAATCCACAAAGACTACTAACTAATAACGGAATCCTCCATGACTACTAGCAAATGCTGGAATCCACAATGACTTCTAGCTAATGACTACTAACTAATAACGGAATCCACAATGACTACTAACTTATGACGGAATCCACAAGGACTACTAACTAATGACGGAATCTACAATGACTACTAGTTAATGACTACTAACTAATAACGGAATCCACAATGACTACTAACTAATCACGGAATACACAATGACCACTAGCTAATGACTACTAACTAATAACGGAATCTACAATGACTACTTACTAATAACGGAATCCACAATGACTACCAACTAATAATGGGATCCAAAATGACTACTAACTAATAATGGAATCCACAATGACTACTAACTAATAACGGAATCCACAATGACTACTGACTAATGACGGAATCCACAATGACTACTAGCTAATGACTACTAACTAATAACGGAATCTACAATGACTACTAACTAATAACGGAATCCACAATGACTACTAGCTAATGACTAATAACTAATAACGGAATCCACAATGACTACTAACCAATGACGGAATCCACAATGACTACTAGCTAATGACTACTTACTAATAACGGAATCTACAAAAACAACTAACTAATAACGGAATCCACATTGACTACTAGCTAATGACTACTTACTAATAACGGAATCCACAATGACTACTAACTAATATCGGAATCCCCCATGACTACTAGCGAATGCTGGAATCCACAATGACTTCTAGCTAATGACTACTACCTAATGACGTAATCCACAATGACTACTTACTAATGAATTCTAACTTATAATTAAATCCACAATGACTACTAGCTAATGACGGAATCTACAATGACTACTAGTTAATGACTACTAACTAATAACGGCATCCACAATGACTACTAACTAATCACGGAATCCACAATGACCACTAGCTAATGACTACTAACTAATAACGGAATCTACAATGACTACTAACTAATAACGGAATCCACAATGACTACTAACTAATGGCGGATCCACAATGACGGGTAGTTAATGACTATTAACTAATGACGGAATCCACAATGACGACTAGCTAATGAATACATAATAATAACGGAATCCACAATGACTACTAATTAATAATGGGATCAAAAATGACTATTAGCTAACGACTACTAACTAATAACTTAATCTACAATGACTACTAACTAATAACGGAATCCACAATGACTACTAGCTAATGACTACTAACTAATAACGGAATCCACAATGACTAGTAGTTGACGGAATCCACTACGACTACTAACTAATAACGGAATCCACAATGACTACTAACTAATGACGTAATCCACAATGACTACTAGGTAATGACGGAATCCACAATGACTACTAGCTAATGACTACTAACTAATAACGGAATCCACAATGACTACTAGCTAATGCCTACTAACTAATAATGAAATCCACAATGACTACTAGCTAATGACTACTAACTAATAACTGAATCCACAATGACTACTAGCTAATGACGGAATCCACAATGACTACTAGCTAATGACGGAATCCACCATTACTACTAGGTAATGACGGAATCCATAATGACTACTAACTAATAAGGGAATCGCCAATGACTACTAGCTAATGACGGAATCCACAATGACTACTAACTAATAACGGAATCCACAATGACTACTAACTAATGACGGAATCCGAAATGACTACTAGCTAACAACGGAATCCACAATGGCTACTAACTAATAACGGAATCCACAATGACTACTAACTAATAACGGAATCCACAATGACTACTAACTAATAACGTAATCCACAATGACTACTAGCGAATGAGGTAATCCACAATGACTACTAGCTAATGACTACTAGCTAATGACTACTAACTAATGACCGAATGCACAATGACTACTAACTAATGACGGAATCCACAAAGACTACTAACTAAGGACTATTAACTAATAATGAAATCCACAATGACTACTAACTAATAACGGAATCCTCCATGACTACTAGCGAATTATGGAATCCACAATGACTTCTAGCGAATGATTACTAACTAATAACGGAATCAACAATGACTACTAACTTATGACGGAATCCACAAGGACTACTGACTAATGACGGAATCCACAATGACTACTAACTAATGACTACTAACTAATAATTAAATCCACAATGACTACTAGCTAATGACGGAATCTACAATGACTACTAGTTAATGACTACTAACTAATAACGGAATCCACAATGACTACTAACTAATGACGGAAGCCACAATGACCACTAGCTAATGACTACTAACTAATGACGGATCCACAATGACTGGTAATTAATGACTATTAACTAATGACGGAATCCACAATGACTACTAACTAATAACGGAATCCACAATGACTACTAACTAATAAGGGAATCTAAAATGACTACTAACTAATAACGGAATCCACACTGACTACTAGCTAATGACTACTAACTAATAACGGAATCCACAATGACTACTAACTAATAACGGAATCCACAATGAGTACTAACTAATGACTACTAACTAATAATGGAATTCATAATGACTACTAACTAATAACGGAATCCACACTGACTACTAGCTAATGACTACTAACTAATAACGTATTCCACAATGACTACTAGCTAATGACTGAATCCACAATGACTACTAGGTAATGACGGAATCCACAATGACTCCTA
The DNA here is from genome assembly GCA_964016885.1 of Eledone cirrhosa. Classification (NCBI taxonomy): domain Eukaryota; kingdom Metazoa; phylum Mollusca; class Cephalopoda; order Octopoda; family Eledonidae; genus Eledone; species Eledone cirrhosa. The sequence goes on along the minus strand of OZ024740.1, from coordinate 406,677,220 downwards.
CGTAATGACGGAATCCACAATGACTACTAGCTAATGACTACTAACTAATAACGGAATCCACAATGACCACTAACTAATGTCGGAATCCAAAATAACTACTAGCTAATGATTACTAACTAATAATGGAATCCACAATGACTACTGACTAATAACGGAATCCACAATGACTACTAACTAATGACGGAATCCACAATAACTACTAGCGAATGACGAATCCACAATGACTACTAGCTAATGACTGCTAACTAATAACGGAATCTACAATGACTACTAGCTAATAACGGAATCCACAATGACTACTAGCTAATGACTACTAACTAATAACGGAATCCACAATGACTACTAACTAATAACGGAATCCACAATGACTACTAACTGATGAGGGAATCCACAATCACTACTAACTAATGACGGAATAAAAAATGACTTCTAGCTAATGACTACTAACTAATAACGGAATCCACAGTGACTACTAGCTAATGACTACTAACTAAAAACGGAATCCAAAATGGCTACTAACTAATAACGGAATCCACAATGACTACTAACTAATAATGGAATCCACAATGACTACTAACGAATGACGGAATCCACATTGACTACGAACTAATAACGGAATCCACAATGACTACTAGCCAATAACGGAATCCACAATGACTACTAGCTTATGACTACTAACTAAATACGGAATCCACAATGACTACTAGCTAATGACGGAATCCACAATGACTACTAACTAATAACGGAATCCACAATGACTACTAACTAATAACGGAATCAGCAATGTCTACTAACTAATGACGGAATCCACAATGACTACTAACTAATAACGGAATCCACAATGTCTACTAGCGAATCACGGAATCCACAATGACTACTAGCTAATGACTACTAACTAATAACGGAATCCACAATGACTACTAGCTAATGACGGAATCCACAATGACTACTAACTAATAACGGAATCCACAATGTCTACTAGCGAATGACGGAATCCACAATGACTACAAGTTAATGACTACTAGCTAATGAGTACTAACTAATGACGGAATCCACAATGACTACTAACTAATGACGGAATCCACAAAGACTATTAACTAGACTATTAACTGATAACTGAATCCAAAATGACTACTAGCTAATGACGGAATCCACAAAGACTACTAGCTAATGACGGTATCCACAATGACTACTAGGTAATGACGGAATCCACAATGACTACTAGCTAATGACTACTAACTAATAACGGAATCCACAATGACTACTAACTAATGACGGAATCCGAAATGACTACTAGCTAATAACGGAATCCACAATGGCTACTAACTAATAACGGAATCCACAATGACTACTAACTAATAACGGAATCCACAATGACTACTAACTAATAACTGAATCCACAATGCCTACTAACTAATAAGGGAATCGCCAATGACTACTAGCTAATGACGGAATCCACAATGACTACTAACTAATAACGGAATCCACAATGACTACTAGCGAATGAGGTAATCCACAATGACTACTAGCTAATGACTACTAGGTAATGACTACTAACTAATAACGGAATCCACAATGACTACTAACTAATAACGGAATCCACAATGACTACTAACTGATGAGGGAATCCACAATCACTACTAACTAATGACGGAATAAAAAATGACTTCTAGCTAATGACTACTAACTAATAACGGAATCCACAATGGCTACTAACTAATAACGGAATCCACAATGACTACTAACTAATAATGGAATCCACAATGACTACTAACGAATGACGGAATCCACATTGACTACGAACTAATAACGGAATCCACAATGACTACTAGCCAATGACGGAATCCACAATGACTACTAGCTTATGGCGGAATCCACAATGACTACTAACTAATAACGGAATCCACAATGACTACTAACTAATATCGGAATCCACAATGTCTACTAACTAATGACGGAATCCACAATGACTACTAACTAATAACGGAATCCACAATGTCTACTAGCGAATCACGGAATCCACAATGACTACTAGCTAATAACGGAATCCACAATGACTGCTAGCTAATGACTACCAACTAATAACGGAATCCACAATGACTACTAGCTAATGACGGAATCCACAATGACTACTAACTAATAACGGAATCCTCAATGTCTACTAGCGAATGACGGAATCCACAATGACTACAAGCTAATGACTACTAGCTAATGAGTACTAACTGATGACGGAATCCACAATGACTACTAACTAATGACGGAATCCACAAAGACTACTAACTAATGACTACAAACTAATAATGAAATCCACAATGACTACTTGCTAATGACTATTAACTGATAACTGAATCCAAAATGACTACTAGCTAATGACGGAATCCACAAAGACTACTAGCTAATGACGGTATCCACAATGACTACTAGGTAATGACGGAATCCACAATGACTACTAGCTAATGACTACTAACTAATAACGGAATCAGCAATGTCTACTAACTAATGACGGAATCCACAATGACTACTAACTAATAACGGAATCCACAATGTCTACTAGCGAATCACGGAATCCACAATGACTACTAGCTAATGACTACTAACTAATAACGGAATCCACAATGACTACTAGCTAATGACGGAATCCACAATGACTACTAACTAATAACGGAATCCACAATGTCTACTAGCGAATGACGGAATCCACAATGACTACAAGTTAATGACTACTAGCTAATGAGTACTAACTAATGACGGAATCCACAATGACTACTAACTAATGACGGAATCCACAAAGACTATTAACTAGACTATTAACTGATAACTGAATCCAAAATGACTACTAGCTAATGACGGAATCCACAAAGACTACTAGCTAATGACGGTATCCACAATGACTACTAGGTAATGACGGAATCCACAATGACTACTAGCTAATGACTACTAACTAATAACGGAATCCACAATGACTACTAACTAATGACGGAATCCGAAATGACTACTAGCTAATAACGGAATCCACAATGGCTACTAACTAATAACGGAATCCACAATGACTACTAACTAATAACGGAATCCACAATGACTACTAACTAATAACTGAATCCACAATGCCTACTAACTAATAAGGGAATCGCCAATGACTACTAGCTAATGACGGAATCCACAATGACTACTAACTAATAACGGAATCCACAATGACTACTAGCGAATGAGGTAATCCACAATGACTACTAGCTAATGACTACTAGGTAATGACTACTAACTAATAACGGAATCCACAATGACTACTAACTAATAACGGAATCCACAATGACTACTAACTGATGAGGGAATCCACAATCACTACTAACTAATGACGGAATAAAAAATGACTTCTAGCTAATGACTACTAACTAATAACGGAATCCACAATGGCTACTAACTAATAACGGAATCCACAATGACTACTAACTAATAATGGAATCCACAATGACTACTAACGAATGACGGAATCCACATTGACTACGAACTAATAACGGAATCCACAATGACTACTAGCCAATGACGGAATCCACAATGACTACTAGCTTATGGCGGAATCCACAATGACTACTAACTAATAACGGAATCCACAATGACTACTAACTAATATCGGAATCCACAATGTCTACTAACTAATGACGGAATCCACAATGACTACTAACTAATAACGGAATCCACAATGTCTACTAGCGAATCACGGAATCCACAATGACTACTAGCTAATAACGGAATCCACAATGACTGCTAGCTAATGACTACCAACTAATAACGGAATCCACAATGACTACTAGCTAATGACGGAATCCACAATGACTACTAACTAATAACGGAATCCTCAATGTCTACTAGCGAATGACGGAATCCACAATGACTACAAGCTAATGACTACTAGCTAATGAGTACTAACTGATGACGGAATCCACAATGACTACTAACTAATGACGGAATCCACAAAGACTACTAACTAATGACTACAAACTAATAATGAAATCCACAATGACTACTTGCTAATGACTATTAACTGATAACTGAATCCAAAATGACTACTAGCTAATGACGGAATCCACAAAGACTACTAGCTAATGACGGTATCCACAATGACTACTAGGTAATGACGGAATCCACAATGACTACTAGCTAATGACTACTAACTAATAACTGAATCCACAATGACTACTAACTAATGACGGAATCCTAAATGACTACTAGCTAATGACTACTAACTAATAACGGAATCCACAATGGCTACTAACTAATAACGGAATCCACATTCACTACTAACGAATGACGGAATCCACAATGACTACTAACTAATGACTAATAACTAATAACGGAATCCACAATGGCTACTAACTAATGTCGGAATCCAAAATGATTACTAGCTAATGACTACTAACTAATAACGGAATCCACAACGACTACTAGCTAATGATTACTAACTAATAACGGAATCCACAATGGCTACTAACTAATAACGGAATCCACAATGACTACTAACTAATAATGGAATCCACAATGACTACTAACTAATGACGGAATCCACAATGACTTCTGGCGAATGACGTAATCCACAATGACTACTAGCTAATGACTACTAGCTAATGACTACTAACTAATGACGGAATCCACAATGACTACTAACTAATGACGGAATCCACAAAGACTACTAACTAATAACGGAATCTAAATTGACTACTAACTAATAACGGAATCCACAATGACTACTAACTAATGACGGAATCCACAATGACTCCTAACTAATGACTACTAACTAATAATGGAATTCATAATGACTACTAACTAATAACGGAATCCACAATGACTACTAACTAATGAGGGAATCCACAATGACTACTTGCTAATACCTACTAACTAATAACTGAATCCACAATGACTACTAGCTAATGACTGAATCCACAATGACTACTAGGTAATGACGGAATCCACAATGACTCCTACGTAATGACGGAATCCACAATGACTACTAGCTAATGACTACTTACTAATAACGGAATCCACAATGACTACTAACTAATGTCGGAATCCAAAATGACTACTAGCTAATGACTACTAACTAATCAAGGAATCCACAACGACTACTAGCTAATGATTACTAACTAATAATGGAATCCACAATGACTACTGACTAATAACGGAATCCACAATGACTACTAACTAATGACGGAATCCACAATAACTACTAGCGAATGACGAATCCACAACGACTACTAGCTACTGACTACTAACTAAAAACGGATATCTACAATGACTACTAACTAATAACGGAATCCACAATGACTACTAACTAATAACGGAATCCACAATGACTACTAACTGATGAGGGAATCCACAATCACTACTAACTAATGACGGAATCAAAAATGACTTCTAGCTAATGACTACTAACTAATAACGGAATCCACAGTGACTACTAGCTAATGACTACTAACTAATAACGGAATCCACAATGGCTACTAACTAATAACGGAATCCACAATGACTACTAACGAATGACGGAATCCACATTGACAACGAAGTAATAACGGAATCGCCAATGATTACTAGCTAATGACGGAATCCACAATGACTACTAACTAATAACGGAATCCACAATGACTACTAGCTAATGACCACTAGCTAATGACTACTAGCTAATGACTACTAACTAATGACGGAATGCACAATGACTACTAACTAATGACGGAATCCACAAAGACTACTAACTAATGACTACTAAGTAATAATGAAATCCACGATAACTACTAACTAATAACGGAATCCTCCATGACTACTAGCGAATGATGGAATCCACAATGACTACTAGCTAACGACGGAATCCCCAATGACTACTAACTAATAACGTAATCCACAATGACTACTAACTAATGACGGAATCTACAATGACTACTAGTTAATGACTACTAACTAATGACGGATCCACAATGACTGGTTGTTAATGACTATAAACAAATGACGGAATCCACAATGACTACTAACTAATAAGGGAATCTAAAATGACTACTAAGTAATAACGGAATCCACAATGACTACTAACTAATGACTACTAACTAATGACGGAATCCACAATGACTACTAGATAATGACTACTAACTAATAACGGATTCCACAATGACTACTAACTAATGAGGGAATCCACAATGACTACTAGTTAATGACGGAATCCACAATGACTACTAGGTAATGACGGAATCCACAATGACTACTAGGTAATGACGGAATCCACAACGACTACTAGCTAATGATTACTAACTAATAACGGAATCCACAATTGCTACTAACTAATAACGGAATCCACAATGACTACTAACTAATAACGGCATCCACAATGACTACTAACTAATGGCGGAATTCACAATGACTACTAGCGAATGACGGAATCCGCAATGACTACTAGCTAATGACTACTAACTAATCACGGAATCTACAATGACTACTAACTAATAACGGAATCCACAATGACTACTAGCTAATGACTACTAACTAATAATTAAATCCACAATGACTACTAGCTAATGACGGAATCTACAATAACTACTTGTTAATGACTACTAACTAATAACGGAATCCACAATGACTACTAACTAATAACGGAATCCACAATGACCACTAGCTAATGACTACTAACTAATAATGGAATCCATAATGACTACTAGCGAATGACGGAATCCACAATGACTACGAGTTAATAACTACTAACCAATAACGGAATCCACAATGACTAGTAACTAATAACAGAATCCACGATGACTACTAGCTAATGACGGAATCCACTACGACTACTAACTAATAACGGAATCCACAACGACTACTAACTAATAACTGAATCCACAATGACTACTAACTAATAACGGAATCCACAATGACTACTAGCTAATGACTACTAACTAATAACGGAATCCACAATGACTACTAACTAATGAGGGAATCCACAATGACTACTAGCTAATGACTAATAACTAATAACGGAATCTACAATGACTACTAACTAATAACGGAATCCACATTGACTACTAACTAATAACGGAATCCACAATGACTACTAACTAATGACTGCTAACTAATAACGGAATCCACAATGACTACTAGTTAATGACGGAATCCACTACGACTACTAACTAATAACGGAATCCACAATGACTACTAACTAATGACGGAATCCACAATGACTACTAACTAATGACGGAATCCTCAACGACTATTAGCGAATGACGGAATCCACAATGACTACTAGCTAATGACTAATAACTAATAACGGAATCCACAATGACTACTAGCTAATAACAGAATCCACAATGACTACTAACTAATAACGGAATCCACAAAGACTACTAACTAATAACGGAATCCACAATGACTACTAGCTAATGACTACTAAATAATAACTGAATCCACAATGACTACTAGCTAATGACGGAATCCACAATGACTACTAACTAATAACGGAATCCACAATGACTACTAACTAATGACGGAATCCACAATGACTACTAACTAATGACGGAATCCTCAACGACTATTAGCGAATGACGGAATCCACAATGACTACTAGCTAATGACTACTAACTAATAACGGAATCCACAATGACTACTAGCTAATGACGGAATCCACAATGACTACTAACTAATAACGGAATCCACAATGACTACTAACTAATGTCGGAATCCACAATGACTACTAACTAATGACGGAATCCTCAATGACTATTAGCGAATGACGGAATCCACAATGACTACTAGCTAATGACTACTAACTAATAACGGAATCCACAATGACTACTAGCTAATGACGGAATCCACAATGACTACTAGCTAATGACTACTAACTAATAACGGAATCCACAATGACTACTAGCGAATGGCGGAATCCACAATGATTACTAGCTAATGACTACTAACTAATGACGGAATCCACAATGACTACTAACTAATGACGGAATCCTAAATGACTACTAGCTAATGACTACTAACTAATAACGGAATCCACAATGACTAATAACTAATGAGGGAATCCACAATGACTACTAGCTAATGACTAATAACTAATAATGAAATCCAAAATGACTACTAGCTATAGACTACTAACTAATAACGGAATCCACAAAGACTACTAACTAATGACGGAATCCTAAATGACTACTAGCTAATGACTACTAACTAATAACGGAATCCACAGTGACTACTAGCTAATGACTACTAACTAATAACGGAATCCACAATGGCTACTAACTAATAACGGAATCCACAATGACTACTAACTAATAACGGAATCCACAATGACTACTAACTGATAACGGAATCGCCAAGGACTACTAGCTAATGACGGAATCCACATTGACAACTAACTAATGACGGAATCCACAATGACCACTAGCTAATGACTACTAACTAATAATTAAATCCACAATGACTACTAGCTAATGACGGAATCTACAATGACTACTTGTTAATGACTACTAACTAATAACGGAATCCACAATGACTACTAACTAATAACGGAATCCACAATGACTACTAACTAATGACGGATCCACAATGACTGGTAGTTAATGACTATTAACTAATAACGGAATCCACAATGACTACTAACTAATAACGTACTCCACAATGACTACTAACTAATGACGGAATCCAAAACGACTACTAGCGAATGACGGAATCCTAAATGACTACTAGCTAATGACTACTAACTAATAACGGAATCCACAATGACTACTAGCTAATGACGGAATCCACTACGACTACTAACTAATAACGGAATCCACAACGACTACTAACTAATAACGGAATCCACAATGACCACTAACTAATAAGGTAATCTAAAAATGACTACTAACTAATAAGGGAATCCACAATGACTACTAACTAATAACGGAATCCACAATGATTACTAACTAATGACTACTAACTAATAATGAAAGCCACAATGACTACTAGCTAATGACTACTAACTAATAACGGAATCCACAATGACTACTAACTAATGACGGAATCCACAATGACTACTAGCTAATGACTACTAACTAATAACGGAATCCACAATGACTACTAACTAATGACGGAATCCACAATGACTACTAGCTAATGACTACTAACTAATAACGGATTCCACAATGACTACTAACTAATGAGGGAATCCACAATGACTACTAGCTAATGACTACTAACTAATAATGAAATCCACAATGACTACTAGCTAATGACTACTAACTAATAACGGAATCCACAATGTCTGCTAGCGAATGATGGAATCCACAATGACTACTAGCTAATGACTACTAGCTTATGACTACTAACTAATAACTGAATCCACAATAACTACTAGCTAATGACGGTCTGCACAATGACTACTAACTAATAACGGAATCCACAATGTCTGCTAGCGAATGACGGAATCCACAATGACTACTAACTAATGACGGAATCCACAAAGACTACCAACTAATGTCTACTAACTAATAATGAAATCCACGAAGGCTACCAACTGATGACTACTAACTAATGACTACTAACTAATAATGAAATCCACAATGACTACTAGCTAATGACTACTAACTAATAACGGAATCCACAATGACTACTAACTAATGACGGAATCCACAATGACTACTAGCTAATAACTACTAACTAATAATGGAATCCACAATGACTACTAACTAAGGAGGGAATCCACAATGACTACTAGCTAATCACTACTAACTAATAATGAAATCCACAATGACTACTAGCTAATGACTACTAACTAATAACTGAATCCACAATGACTACTAGGTAATAACGGAATCCACAATGACTACTAGGTAATGACGGAATCCACAATGACTACTAGGTAATGACGGAATCCACAATGACTACTAGCTAATGACTACTAACTAATAACGGAATCCACAATGACTAGTAACTAATGACGGAATCCAAAATGACTACTAGCTCATGAGTACTAACTAATAACGGAATCCACAGTGACTAATAGCTAATGACTACTATCTAATAACGGAATCCACAATGGCTACTAACTAATAACGGAATCCACATTGACTGCTAACTAATAACGGAATCCACAATGACTACTAACGAATGACGGAATCCACAATGACTACTAACTAATAACGGAATCGCCAATGACTACTAACTAATGACGGAATCCACAATGACTACTAACTAATGACGGAATCCACAAAGACTACCAACTAATGTCTACTAACTAATAATGAAATCCACAAAGGCTACCAACTGATGACTACTAACTAATAATGAAATCCACAATGACTACTAGCTAATGACTACTAACTAATAACGGAATCCACAATGACTACTAGCGAATGGCGGAATCCACAATGACTACTAGCTAATGACTACTAACTAATGACGGAATCCACAAAGACTACTAACTAATGACTACTAACTAATAATGAAATCCACGATGAATATTAACTAATGAGGGAATCCACAATGACTACTAGCTAATGACTAATAACTGATAAGGAAATCCAAAATGACTACTAGCTAATGACTACTAACTAACAAGGGAATCCACAATGACTACTAACTAATGACGGAATACTAAATGACTACTAGCTAATGACTACTAACTAATAACGGAATCCACAATGACTATTAACTAATGAGGGAATCCACAATGACTACTAGCTATTGACTAATAACTAATAATGAAATCCAAAATGACTACTAGCTATAGACTACTAACTAATAACGGAATCCACAAAGACTACTAACTAATGACGGAATCCTAAATGACTACTAGCTAATGACTACTAACTAATAACGGAATCCACAGTGACTACTAGCTAATGACTACTAACTAATAACGGAATCCACAATGGCTACTAACTAATAACGTAATCCACAATGACTACTAACTAATAACGGAATCCACAATGACTACTAATTAAATACGGAATCGCCAAGGACTACTAGCTAATGACGGAATCCACATTGACAACTAACTAATGACGGAATCCACAATGACCACTAGCTAATGACTACTAACTAATAATTAAATCCACAATGACTACTATTTAATGACGGAATCTACAATGACTACTTGTTAATGACCACTAACTGATAACGGAATCCACAATGACTACTAACTAATAACGGAATCCACAATGACTACTAACTAATGACGGATCCACAATGACTGGTAGTTAATGACTATTAACTAATAACGGAATCCACAATGACTACTAACTAATAATGGAATCCATATTGACTACTAGCGAATGACGAAATCCACAATGACTACTAGTTAATGACTACTAACTAATAACGTACTCCACAATGACTACTAACTAATGACGGAATCCACAATGACTACTAGCGAATGACGGAATCCTAAATGACTACTAGCTAATGACTACTAACTAATAACGGAATCCACAATGACTACTAACTAATAACGGAATCCACAATGACTACTAACTAATAACGGAATCCACAATGACTTCTAGCTAATGACTACTAACTAATAACGGAATCCACAATGACTACTAACTAATAACGGAATCCACAATGACTACTAACTAATAACGGAATCCACAATGACTTCTAGCTAATGACTAGTAACTAATAACGGAATCCACAATGACTACTAGCGAATGACGGAATCCTAAATGACTACTAGCTAATGACTACTAACTAATAACGGAATCCACAATGACTACTAACTAATAACGGAATCCACAATGACTACTAACTAATAACGGAATCCACAATGACTTCTAGCTAATGACTAGTAACTAATAACGGAATCCACAATGTCTGCTAGCGAATGATGGAATCCACAATGACTACTAGCTAATGACTACTAGCTAATGACTACTAAATAATGACGGAATCCACAATGACTACTAACTAATGACGGAATTCACAAAGACTACCAACTAATGTCTACTAACTAATAATGAAATCCACAAAGGCTACCAACTGATGACTACTAACTAATAATGGAATCCACAATGACTACTAACTAAGGAGGGAATCCACAATGACTACTAGCTAATGACTACTAACTAATAATGAAATCCACAATGACTACTAGCTAATGACTACTAACTAATAACTGAATCCACAATGACTACTAGCTAATAACGGAATCCACAATGACTACTAGGTAATGACGGAATCCACAATGACTACTAGGTAATGACGGAATCCACAATGACTACTAGCTAATGACTACTAACTAATAACGGAATCCACAATGACTAGTAACTAATGACGGAATCCAAAATGACTACTAGCTCATGAGTACTAACTAATAACGGAATCCACAGTGACTAATAGCTAATGACTACTATCTAATAACGGAATCCACAATGGCTACTAACTAATAACGGAATCCACAATGACTGCTAACTAATAACGGAATCCACAATGACTACTAACGAATGACGGAATCCACAATGACTACTAACTAATAACGGAATCGCCAATGACTACTAACTAATGACGGAATCCACAATGACTACTAACTAATGACGGAATCCACAAAGACTACCAACTAATGTCTACTAACTAATAATTGTTTCTATTTTAGGCACAAGGCCAGCAATTACCAGTGCATTACTGGTACTTTATTTTATCGACCCCGTAAGGATGAAAGGCAAAGTCAACCTCGGCGGGATTTGAACTCAGATGGTAAAGGGACGTAACTATGCTGGAAAGCATGGCGTCCGACCCTCTACCGATACTGCCAATCCACCGCCCTACTAACTAATAATGAAATCCACAAAGGCTACCAACTGATGACTACTAACTAATAATGGAATCCACAATGACTACTAACTAAGGTGGGAATCCACAATGACTACTAGCTAATCACTACTAACTAATAATGAAATCCACAATGACTACTAACTAATGACTACTAACTAATAACGGAATCCACAATGACTACTAGCGAATGGCGGAATCCACAATGACTACTAGCTAATGACTACTTACAAATGACGGAATCCACAAAGACTACTAACTAATGACTAATAACTAATAATGAAATCCACGATGAATATTAACTAATGAGAGAATCCACAATGACTACTAGCTAATGACTAATAACTAATAATGAAATCCAAAATGACTACTAGCTAATGACTACTAACTAACAAGGGAATCCACAATGACTACTAACTAATGACGGAATCCTAAATGACTACTAGCTAATGACTACTAACTAATAACGGAATCCACAATGACTATTAACTAATGAGGGAATCCACAATGACTACTAGCTAATGACTAATAACTAATAATGAAATCCAAAATGACTACTAGCTATAGACTACTAACTAATAACGGAATCCACAAAGACTACTAACTAATGACGGAATCCTAAATGACTACTAGCTAATGACTACTAACTAATAACGGAATCCACAGTGACTACTAGCTAATGACTACTAACTAATAACGGAATCCACAATGACTACTAACTAATAACGGAATCGCCAAGGACTACTAGCTAATGACGGAATCCACATTGACAACTAACTAATGACGGAATCCACAATGACCACTAGCTAATGACTACTAACTAATAATTAAATCCACAATGACTACTATTTAATGACGGAATCTACAATGACTACTTGTTAATGACTACTAACTAATAACGGAATCCACAATGACTACTAACTAATAACGGAATCCACAATGACTACTAACTAATGACGGATCCACAATGACTGGTAGTTAATGACTATTAACTAATAACGGAATTCACAATGACTACTAACTAATAATGGGATTCCAAATGACTACTAACTAATAATGGAATCCATATTGACTACTAGCCAATGACGAAATCCACAATGACTACTAGTTAATGACTACTAACTAATAACGTACTCCACAATGACTACTAACTAATGACGGAATCCACAATGACTACTAGCGAATGACGGAATCCTAAATGACTACTAGCTAATGACTACTAACTAATAACGGAATCCACAATGACTACTAACTAATAACGGAATCCACAATGACTACTAACTAATAACGGAATCCACAATGACTACTAGCTAATGACTAGTAACTAATAACGGAATCCACAATGACTACTAGCTAATGACGGAATCCACTACGACTACTAACTAATAACGGAATCCACAATGACTACTAACTAATGACTACTAACCAATAATGAAATCCACAATGACTACTAGCTAATGACTACTAACTAATAACGGAATCCACAATGACTACTAACTAATGACGGAATCCACAATGACTACTAGCTAATGACTACTAACTAATAACGGATTCCACAATGACTACTAACTAATGAGGGAATCCACAATGACTACTAGCTAATGACTACTAACTAATAATGAAATCCACAATGACTACTAGCTTATGACTACTAACTAATAACTGAATCCACAATAACTACTAGCTAATGACGGAATGCACAATGACTACTAACTAATAACGGAATCCACAATGTCTACTAGCGAATGATGGAATCCACAATGACTACTAGCTAATGACTACTAGCTAATGACTACTAACTAATGACGGAATCCACAATGACTACTAACTAATGACGGAATCCACAAAGTCTATCACCTAATGTCTACTAACTAATAATGAAATCCACAAAGGCTACCAACTGATGACTACTAACTAATAATGGAATCCACAATGACTACTAACTAAGGAGGGAATCCACAATGACTACTAGCTAATGACTACTAACTAATAATGAAATCCACAATGACTACTAGCTAATGACTACTAACTAATAACTGAATCCACAATGACTACTAGCTAATAACGGAATCCACAATGACTACTAGGTAATGACGGAATCCACAATGACTACTAGGTAATGACGGAATCCACAATGACTACTAGCTAATGACTACTAACTAATAACGGAATCTACAATGACTAGTAACTAATGACGGAATCCAAAATGACTACTAGCTCATGAGTACTAACTAATAACGGAATCCACAGTGACTAATAGCTAATGACTACTATCAAATAACGGAATGCACAATGGCTACGAACTAATAACGGAATCCACAATGACTGCTAACTAATAACGGAATACACAATGACTCCTAACGAATGACGGAATCCACAATGACTACTAACAAATAACGGAATCGCCAATGACTACTAGCTAATGACGGAATACACAATGACTACTAACTAATAACGGAATCCACAATGACTACTAGCGAATGACGTAATCCACAATGACTACTAGCTAATGACTACTAGCTAATGACGGAATGCACAAGGACTACTAACTAATGACAGAATCCACAAAGACTACTAACTAATGACTATTAACTAATAATGAAATCCACAATAACTACTAACTAATGATGGAAGCCACAATGACGACTAGCTAATGACTACTAACTAATGACGGATCAACAATGACTATTAACTAATGACGGAATCCACAATGACTACTAACTAATAAGGGAATCTAAAATGACTACTAAGTAAGAACGGAATCCACAATGACTACTAACTAATAACGGAATCGCCAATGACTACTAACTAATGACGGAATGCACAATGACTACTAACTAATGACGGAATCCACAAAGACTACTAACTAATGACTACTAAGTAATAATGAAATCCACGATAACTACTAACTAATAACGGAATCCTCCATGACTACTAGCGAATGATGGAATCCACAATGACTACTAGCTAACGACGGAATCCCCAATGACTACTAACTAATAACGTAATCCACAATGACTACTAACTAATGACGGAATCTACAATGACTACTAGTTAATGACTACTAACTAATGACGGATCCACAATGACTGGTTGTTAATGACTATAAACAAATGACGGAATCCACAATGACTACTAACTAATAAGGGAATCTAAAATGACTACTAAGTAATAACGGAATCCACAATGACTACTAACTAATGACTACTAACTAATGACGGAATCCACAATGACTACTAGATAATGACTACTAACTAATAACGGATTCCACAATGACTACTAACTAATGAGGGAATCCACAATGACTACTAGTTAATGACGGAATCCACAATGACTACTAGGTAATGACGGAATCCACAATGACTACTAGGTAATGACGGAATCCACAACGACTACTAGCTAATGATTACTAACTAATAACGGAATCCACAATTGCTACTAACTAATAACGGAATCCACAATGACTACTAACTAATAACGGCATCCACAATGACTACTAACTAATGGCGGAATTCACAATGACTACTAGCGAATGACGGAATCCGCAATGACTACTAGCTAATGACTACTAACTAATCACGGAATCTACAATGACTACTAACTAATAACGGAATCCACAATGACTACTAGCTAATGACTACTAACTAATAATTAAATCCACAATGACTACTAGCTAATGACGGAATCTACAATAACTACTTGTTAATGACTACTAACTAATAACGGAATCCACAATGACTACTAACTAATAACGGAATCCACAATGACCACTAGCTAATGACTACTAACTAATAATGGAATCCATAATGACTACTAGCGAATGACGGAATCCACAATGACTACGAGTTAATAACTACTAACCAATAACGGAATCCACAATGACTAGTAACTAATAACAGAATCCACGATGACTACTAGCTAATGACGGAATCCACTACGACTACTAACTAATAACGGAATCCACAACGACTACTAACTAATAACTGAATCCACAATGACTACTAACTAATAACGGAATCCACAATGACTACTAGCTAATGACTACTAACTAATAACGGAATCCACAATGACTACTAACTAATGAGGGAATCCACAATGACTACTAGCTAATGACTAATAACTAATAACGGAATCTACAATGACTACTAACTAATAACGGAATCCACATTGACTACTAACTAATAACGGAATCCACAATGACTACTAACTAATGACTGCTAACTAATAACGGAATCCACAATGACTACTAGTTAATGACGGAATCCACTACGACTACTAACTAATAACGGAATCCACAATGACTACTAACTAATGACGGAATCCACAATGACTACTAACTAATGACGGAATCCTCAACGACTATTAGCGAATGACGGAATCCACAATGACTACTAGCTAATGACTAATAACTAATAACGGAATCCACAATGACTACTAGCTAATAACAGAATCCACAATGACTACTAACTAATAACGGAATCCACAAAGACTACTAACTAATAACGGAATCCACAATGACTACTAGCTAATGACTACTAAATAATAACTGAATCCACAATGACTACTAGCTAATGACGGAATCCACAATGACTACTAACTAATAACGGAATCCACAATGACTACTAACTAATGACGGAATCCACAATGACTACTAACTAATGACGGAATCCTCAACGACTATTAGCGAATGACGGAATCCACAATGACTACTAGCTAATGACTACTAACTAATAACGGAATCCACAATGACTACTAGCTAATGACGGAATCCACAATGACTACTAACTAATAACGGAATCCACAATGACTACTAACTAATGTCGGAATCCACAATGACTACTAACTAATGACGGAATCCTCAATGACTATTAGCGAATGACGGAATCCACAATGACTACTAGCTAATGACTACTAACTAATAACGGAATCCACAATGACTACTAGCTAATGACGGAATCCACAATGACTACTAGCTAATGACTACTAACTAATAACGGAATCCACAATGACTACTAGCGAATGGCGGAATCCACAATGATTACTAGCTAATGACTACTAACTAATGACGGAATCCACAATGACTACTAACTAATGACGGAATCCTAAATGACTACTAGCTAATGACTACTAACTAATAACGGAATCCACAATGACTAATAACTAATGAGGGAATCCACAATGACTACTAGCTAATGACTAATAACTAATAATGAAATCCAAAATGACTACTAGCTATAGACTACTAACTAATAACGGAATCCACAAAGACTACTAACTAATGACGGAATCCTAAATGACTACTAGCTAATGACTACTAACTAATAACGGAATCCACAGTGACTACTAGCTAATGACTACTAACTAATAACGGAATCCACAATGGCTACTAACTAATAACGGAATCCACAATGACTACTAACTAATAACGGAATCCACAATGACTACTAACTGATAACGGAATCGCCAAGGACTACTAGCTAATGACGGAATCCACATTGACAACTAACTAATGACGGAATCCACAATGACCACTAGCTAATGACTACTAACTAATAATTAAATCCACAATGACTACTAGCTAATGACGGAATCTACAATGACTACTTGTTAATGACTACTAACTAATAACGGAATCCACAATGACTACTAACTAATAACGGAATCCACAATGACTACTAACTAATGACGGATCCACAATGACTGGTAGTTAATGACTATTAACTAATAACGGAATCCACAATGACTACTAACTAATAACGTACTCCACAATGACTACTAACTAATGACGGAATCCAAAACGACTACTAGCGAATGACGGAATCCTAAATGACTACTAGCTAATGACTACTAACTAATAACGGAATCCACAATGACTACTAGCTAATGACGGAATCCACTACGACTACTAACTAATAACGGAATCCACAACGACTACTAACTAATAACGGAATCCACAATGACCACTAACTAATAAGGTAATCTAAAAATGACTACTAACTAATAAGGGAATCCACAATGACTACTAACTAATAACGGAATCCACAATGATTACTAACTAATGACTACTAACTAATAATGAAAGCCACAATGACTACTAGCTAATGACTACTAACTAATAACGGAATCCACAATGACTACTAACTAATGACGGAATCCACAATGACTACTAGCTAATGACTACTAACTAATAACGGAATCCACAATGACTACTAACTAATGACGGAATCCACAATGACTACTAGCTAATGACTACTAACTAATAACGGATTCCACAATGACTACTAACTAATGAGGGAATCCACAATGACTACTAGCTAATGACTACTAACTAATAATGAAATCCACAATGACTACTAGCTAATGACTACTAACTAATAACGGAATCCACAATGTCTGCTAGCGAATGATGGAATCCACAATGACTACTAGCTAATGACTACTAGCTTATGACTACTAACTAATAACTGAATCCACAATAACTACTAGCTAATGACGGACTGCACAATGACTACTAACTAATAACGGAATCCACAATGTCTGCTAGCGAATGACGGAATCCACAATGACTACTAACTAATGACGGAATCCACAAAGACTACCAACTAATGTCTACTAACTAATAATGAAATCCACGAAGGCTACCAACTGATGACTACTAACTAATGACTACTAACTAATAATGAAATCCACAATGACTACTAGCTAATGACTACTAACTAATAACGGAATCCACAATGACTACTAACTAATGACGGAATCCACAATGACTACTAGCTAATAACTACTAACTAATAATGGAATCCACAATGACTACTAACTAAGGAGGGAATCCACAATGACTACTAGCTAATCACTACTAACTAATAATGAAATCCACAATGACTACTAGCTAATGACTACTAACTAATAACTGAATCCACAATGACTACTAGGTAATAACGGAATCCACAATGACTACTAGGTAATGACGGAATCCACAATGACTACTAGGTAATGACGGAATCCACAATGACTACTAGCTAATGACTACTAACTAATAACGGAATCCACAATGACTAGTAACTAATGACGGAATCCAAAATGACTACTAGCTCATGAGTACTAACTAATAACGGAATCCACAGTGACTAATAGCTAATGACTACTATCTAATAACGGAATCCACAATGGCTACTAACTAATAACGGAATCCACATTGACTGCTAACTAATAACGGAATCCACAATGACTACTAACGAATGACGGAATCCACAATGACTACTAACTAATAACGGAATCGCCAATGACTACTAACTAATGACGGAATCCACAATGACTACTAACTAATGACGGAATCCACAAAGACTACCAACTAATGTCTACTAACTAATAATGAAATCCACAAAGGCTACCAACTGATGACTACTAACTAATAATGAAATCCACAATGACTACTAGCTAATGACTACTAACTAATAACGGAATCCACAATGACTACTAGCGAATGGCGGAATCCACAATGACTACTAGCTAATGACTACTAACTAATGACGGAATCCACAAAGACTACTAACTAATGACTACTAACTAATAATGAAATCCACGATGAATATTAACTAATGAGGGAATCCACAATGACTACTAGCTAATGACTAATAACTGATAAGGAAATCCAAAATGACTACTAGCTAATGACTACTAACTAACAAGGGAATCCACAATGACTACTAACTAATGACGGAATACTAAATGACTACTAGCTAATGACTACTAACTAATAACGGAATCCACAATGACTATTAACTAATGAGGGAATCCACAATGACTACTAGCTATTGACTAATAACTAATAATGAAATCCAAAATGACTACTAGCTATAGACTACTAACTAATAACGGAATCCACAAAGACTACTAACTAATGACGGAATCCTAAATGACTACTAGCTAATGACTACTAACTAATAACGGAATCCACAGTGACTACTAGCTAATGACTACTAACTAATAACGGAATCCACAATGGCTACTAACTAATAACGTAATCCACAATGACTACTAACTAATAACGGAATCCACAATGACTACTAATTAAATACGGAATCGCCAAGGACTACTAGCTAATGACGGAATCCACATTGACAACTAACTAATGACGGAATCCACAATGACCACTAGCTAATGACTACTAACTAATAATTAAATCCACAATGACTACTATTTAATGACGGAATCTACAATGACTACTTGTTAATGACCACTAACTGATAACGGAATCCACAATGACTACTAACTAATAACGGAATCCACAATGACTACTAACTAATGACGGATCCACAATGACTGGTAGTTAATGACTATTAACTAATAACGGAATCCACAATGACTACTAACTAATAATGGAATCCATATTGACTACTAGCGAATGACGAAATCCACAATGACTACTAGTTAATGACTACTAACTAATAACGTACTCCACAATGACTACTAACTAATGACGGAATCCACAATGACTACTAGCGAATGACGGAATCCTAAATGACTACTAGCTAATGACTACTAACTAATAACGGAATCCACAATGACTACTAACTAATAACGGAATCCACAATGACTACTAACTAATAACGGAATCCACAATGACTTCTAGCTAATGACTACTAACTAATAACGGAATCCACAATGACTACTAACTAATAACGGAATCCACAATGACTACTAACTAATAACGGAATCCACAATGACTTCTAGCTAATGACTAGTAACTAATAACGGAATCCACAATGACTACTAGCGAATGACGGAATCCTAAATGACTACTAGCTAATGACTACTAACTAATAACGGAATCCACAATGACTACTAACTAATAACGGAATCCACAATGACTACTAACTAATAACGGAATCCACAATGACTTCTAGCTAATGACTAGTAACTAATAACGGAATCCACAATGTCTGCTAGCGAATGATGGAATCCACAATGACTACTAGCTAATGACTACTAGCTAATGACTACTAAATAATGACGGAATCCACAATGACTACTAACTAATGACGGAATTCACAAAGACTACCAACTAATGTCTACTAACTAATAATGAAATCCACAAAGGCTACCAACTGATGACTACTAACTAATAATGGAATCCACAATGACTACTAACTAAGGAGGGAATCCACAATGACTACTAGCTAATGACTACTAACTAATAATGAAATCCACAATGACTACTAGCTAATGACTACTAACTAATAACTGAATCCACAATGACTACTAGCTAATAACGGAATCCACAATGACTACTAGGTAATGACGGAATCCACAATGACTACTAGGTAATGACGGAATCCACAATGACTACTAGCTAATGACTACTAACTAATAACGGAATCCACAATGACTAGTAACTAATGACGGAATCCAAAATGACTACTAGCTCATGAGTACTAACTAATAACGGAATCCACAGTGACTAATAGCTAATGACTACTATCTAATAACGGAATCCACAATGGCTACTAACTAATAACGGAATCCACAATGACTGCTAACTAATAACGGAATCCACAATGACTACTAACGAATGACGGAATCCACAATGACTACTAACTAATAACGGAATCGCCAATGACTACTAACTAATGACGGAATCCACAATGACTACTAACTAATGACGGAATCCACAAAGACTACCAACTAATGTCTACTAACTAATAATTGTTTCTATTTTAGGCACAAGGCCAGCAATTACCAGTGCATTACTGGTACTTTATTTTATCGACCCCGTAAGGATGAAAGGCAAAGTCAACCTCGGCGGGATTTGAACTCAGATGGTAAAGGGACGTAACTATGCTGGAAAGCATGGCGTCCGACCCTCTACCGATACTGCCAATCCACCGCCCTACTAACTAATAATGAAATCCACAAAGGCTACCAACTGATGACTACTAACTAATAATGGAATCCACAATGACTACTAACTAAGGTGGGAATCCACAATGACTACTAGCTAATCACTACTAACTAATAATGAAATCCACAATGACTACTAACTAATGACTACTAACTAATAACGGAATCCACAATGACTACTAGCGAATGGCGGAATCCACAATGACTACTAGCTAATGACTACTTACAAATGACGGAATCCACAAAGACTACTAACTAATGACTAATAACTAATAATGAAATCCACGATGAATATTAACTAATGAGAGAATCCACAATGACTACTAGCTAATGACTAATAACTAATAATGAAATCCAAAATGACTACTAGCTAATGACTACTAACTAACAAGGGAATCCACAATGACTACTAACTAATGACGGAATCCTAAATGACTACTAGCTAATGACTACTAACTAATAACGGAATCCACAATGACTATTAACTAATGAGGGAATCCACAATGACTACTAGCTAATGACTAATAACTAATAATGAAATCCAAAATGACTACTAGCTATAGACTACTAACTAATAACGGAATCCACAAAGACTACTAACTAATGACGGAATCCTAAATGACTACTAGCTAATGACTACTAACTAATAACGGAATCCACAGTGACTACTAGCTAATGACTACTAACTAATAACGGAATCCACAATGACTACTAACTAATAACGGAATCGCCAAGGACTACTAGCTAATGACGGAATCCACATTGACAACTAACTAATGACGGAATCCACAATGACCACTAGCTAATGACTACTAACTAATAATTAAATCCACAATGACTACTATTTAATGACGGAATCTACAATGACTACTTGTTAATGACTACTAACTAATAACGGAATCCACAATGACTACTAACTAATAACGGAATCCACAATGACTACTAACTAATGACGGATCCACAATGACTGGTAGTTAATGACTATTAACTAATAACGGAATTCACAATGACTACTAACTAATAATGGGATTCCAAATGACTACTAACTAATAATGGAATCCATATTGACTACTAGCCAATGACGAAATCCACAATGACTACTAGTTAATGACTACTAACTAATAACGTACTCCACAATGACTACTAACTAATGACGGAATCCACAATGACTACTAGCGAATGACGGAATCCTAAATGACTACTAGCTAATGACTACTAACTAATAACGGAATCCACAATGACTACTAACTAATAACGGAATCCACAATGACTACTAACTAATAACGGAATCCACAATGACTACTAGCTAATGACTAGTAACTAATAACGGAATCCACAATGACTACTAGCTAATGACGGAATCCACTACGACTACTAACTAATAACGGAATCCACAATGACTACTAACTAATGACTACTAACCAATAATGAAATCCACAATGACTACTAGCTAATGACTACTAACTAATAACGGAATCCACAATGACTACTAACTAATGACGGAATCCACAATGACTACTAGCTAATGACTACTAACTAATAACGGATTCCACAATGACTACTAACTAATGAGGGAATCCACAATGACTACTAGCTAATGACTACTAACTAATAATGAAATCCACAATGACTACTAGCTTATGACTACTAACTAATAACTGAATCCACAATAACTACTAGCTAATGACGGAATGCACAATGACTACTAACTAATAACGGAATCCACAATGTCTACTAGCGAATGATGGAATCCACAATGACTACTAGCTAATGACTACTAGCTAATGACTACTAACTAATGACGGAATCCACAATGACTACTAACTAATGACGGAATCCACAAAGTCTATCACCTAATGTCTACTAACTAATAATGAAATCCACAAAGGCTACCAACTGATGACTACTAACTAATAATGGAATCCACAATGACTACTAACTAAGGAGGGAATCCACAATGACTACTAGCTAATGACTACTAACTAATAATGAAATCCACAATGACTACTAGCTAATGACTACTAACTAATAACTGAATCCACAATGACTACTAGCTAATAACGGAATCCACAATGACTACTAGGTAATGACGGAATCCACAATGACTACTAGGTAATGACGGAATCCACAATGACTACTAGCTAATGACTACTAACTAATAACGGAATCTACAATGACTAGTAACTAATGACGGAATCCAAAATGACTACTAGCTCATGAGTACTAACTAATAACGGAATCCACAGTGACTAATAGCTAATGACTACTATCAAATAACGGAATGCACAATGGCTACGAACTAATAACGGAATCCACAATGACTGCTAACTAATAACGGAATACACAATGACTCCTAACGAATGACGGAATCCACAATGACTACTAACAAATAACGGAATCGCCAATGACTACTAGCTAATGACGGAATACACAATGACTACTAACTAATAACGGAATCCACAATGACTACTAGCGAATGACGTAATCCACAATGACTACTAGCTAATGACTACTAGCTAATGACGGAATGCACAAGGACTACTAACTAATGACAGAATCCACAAAGACTACTAACTAATGACTATTAACTAATAATGAAATCCACAATAACTACTAACTAATGATGGAAGCCACAATGACGACTAGCTAATGACTACTAACTAATGACGGATCAACAATGACTATTAACTAATGACGGAATCCACAATGACTACTAACTAATAAGGGAATCTAAAATGACTACTAAGTAAGAACGGAATCCACAATGACTACTAACTAATAACGGAATCCACAATGACTACTAACTAATGACTACTAACTAATGACGGAATCCACAATGACTACTAGCTAATGACTACTAACTAATAACGGATTCCACAATGACTACTAACTGATGAAAGAATCCACAATGACTACTAGCTAATGACGGAATCTACAATGACTACTTGTTAATGACTACTAACTAATAACGGAATCCACAATGACTACTAACTAATAACGGAATCCACAATGACTACTAACTAATGACGGATCCACAATGACTGGTAGTTAATGACTATTAACTAATAACGGAATCCACAATGACTACTAACTAATAATGGGATCCCAAATGACTACTAACCAATAATGGAATCCATATTGACTACTAGCGAATGACGAAATCCACAATGACTACTAGTTAATGACTACTAACTAATAACGTACTTCACAATGACTACTAACTAATAACGGAATCCACAATGACTACTAACTAATAACGGAATCCACAATGACTACGAGCTAATGACTAGTAACTAATAACGGAATCCACAATGACTACTAATTAATAACGGAATCCACAATGACTACTAACTAATGACTACTAACTAATAATGAAATCCACAATGACTACTAGCTAATGACTACTAACTAATAACGGAATCCACAATGACTTCTAACTAATGACGGAATCCACAATGACTACTAGCTAATGACTACTAACTAATAACGGATTCCACAATGACTACTAACTAATGAGGGAATCCACAATGACTACTAGCTAATGACTACTAACTAATAATGAAATCCACAATGACTACTAGCTTATGACTACTAACTAATAACTGAATCCACAATAACTACTAGCTAATGACGGAATGCACAATGACTACTAACTAATAACGGAATCCACAATGTCTACTAGCGAATGATGGAATCCACAATGACTACTAGCTAATGACTACTAGCTAATGACTACTAACTAATGACGGAATCCACAATGACTACTAACTAATGACGGAATCCACAAAGACTACCAACTAATGTCTACTAACTAATAATGAAATCCACAAAGGCTACCAACTGATGACTACTAACTAATAATGGAATCCACAATGACTACTAACTAAGTAGGGAATCCACAATGACTACTAGCTAATGACTACTAACTAATAATGAAATCCACAATGACTACTAGCTAATGACTACTAACTAATAACTGAATCCACAATGACTACTAGCTAATAACGGAATCCACAATGACTACTAGGTAATGACGGAATCCACAATGACTACTAGGTAATGACGGAATCCACAATGACTACTAGCTAATGACTACTAACTATTAACGGAATCCACAATGACTAGTAACTAATGACGGAATCCAAAATGAGTACTAGCTCATGAGTACTAACTAATAACGGAATCCACAGTGACTAATAGCTAATGACTACTATCAAATAACGGAATCCACAATGGCTACTAACTAATAACGGAATCCACAATGACTGCTAACTAATAACGGAATCCACAATGACTCCTAACGAATGACGGAATCCACAATGACTACTAGCTAATGACTACTAACTAATGACTACTAACTAATAATGAAATCCACAATAACTACTAACAAATAACGGAATCCTCCATGACTACTAGCGAATGATGGAATCCACAATGACTACTAGCTAATGACGGAATCCCCAATGACTACTAACTAATAACGGAATCCACAATGACTACTAACTGATGACGGAATCCACAATGACTACTAACTAATGACGGAATCTACAATGACTACTAGTTAATGACTACTAACTAATAACGGAATCCACAATGACTACTAACTAATGATGGAAGCCACAATGACGACTAGCTAATGACAACTAACTAATGACGGATACACAATGACTATTAACTAATGACGGAATCCACAATGACTACTAACTAATAAGGGAATCTGAAATGACTACTAAGTAAGAACGGAATCCACAATGACTACTAACTAATAACGGAATCCACAATGACTACTAACTAATGACTACTAACTAATGACGGAATCCACAATGACTACTAACTAATAACGGATTCCACAATAACTACTAACTAATGAAAGAATCCACAATGACTACTAGCTAATGACTACTAACTAATAATTAAATCCACAATGACTACTAGCTAATGACGGAATCTACAATAACTACTTGTTAATGACTACTAACTAATAACGGAATCCACAATGACTACTAACTAATGACGGAATCCACAATGACCACTAGCTAATGACTTCTAACTAATAATGGAATCCATAATGCCTACTAGCGAATGACGGAATCCACAATGACTACTAGTTAATGACTACTAACTAATAACGGACTCCACAATGACTACTAACTAATGACGGAATCCACAATGACTACTAGCTAATGACGGAATCCTAAATAACTACTAACTAATAACGGAATCCACAATGACTAGTAACTAATAACGGAATCCACAATGACTACTAGCTAATGACGGAATCCACTACGACTACTAACTAATAACGGAATCCACAACGACTACTAACTAATAACAGAATCCACAATGACCACTAACTAATAAGGGAATCTAAAATGACTACTAACTAATAACGGAATCCACAATGACTACGAACTAATAACGGAAGCCACAATGACTACTAGCTAATGACTACTAACTAATGACGGAATGCACAATGACTACTAACTAATGACAGAATCCACAAAGACTACTAACTAATGACTACTAACTAATAATGAAATCCACAATAACTACTAACAAATAACGGAATCCTCCATGACTACTAGCGAATGATGGAATCCACAATGACTACTAGCTAATGACGGAATCCCCAATGACTACTAACTAATAAGGGAATCCACAATGACTACTAACTGATGACGGAATCCACAATGACTACTAACTAATGACGGAATCTACAATGACTACTAGTTAATGACTACTAACTAATAACGGAATCCACAATGACTACTAACTAATGATGGAAGCCACAATGACGACTAGCTAATGACAACTAACTAATGACGGATACACAATGACTATTAACTAATGACGGAATCCACAATGACTACTAACTAATAAGGGAATCTAAAATGACTACTAAGTAAGAACGGAATCCACAATGACTACTAACTAATAACGGAATCCACAATGACAACTAACTAATGACTACTAACTAATGACTACTAACTAATGACGGAATCCACAATGACTACTAGCTAATGACTACTAACTAATAACGGATTCCACAATAACTACTAACTAATGAAAGAATCCACAATGACTACTAGCTAATGACTACTAACTAATAATTAAATCCACAATGACTACTAGCTAATGACGGAATCTACAATAACTACTTGTTAATGACTACTAACTAATAACGGAATCCACAATGACTACTAACTAATGACGGAATCCACAATGACCACTAGCTAATGACTTCTAACTAATAATGGAATCCATAATGCCTACTAGCGAATGACGGAATCCACAATGACTACTAGTTAATGACTACTAACTAATAACGGACTCCACAATGACTACTAACTAATGACGGAATCCACAATGACTACTAGCTAATGACGGAATCCTAAATAACTACTAACTAATAACGGATTCCACAATGACTAGTAACTAATAACGGAATCCACAATGACTACTAGCTAATGACGGAATCCACTACGACTACTAACTAATAACGGAATCCACAACGACTACTAACTAATAACAGAATCCACAATGACCACTAACTAATAAGGGAATCTAAAATGACTACTAACTAATAACGGAATCCACAATGACTACGAACTAATAACGGAAGCCACAATGACTACTAGCTAATGACTACTAACTAATAACGGAATCCACAATGACTACTAACTAATGACGGAATCCACAATGACTACTAGCTAATGATTACTAACTAATAACGGATTCCACAATGACAACTAACTAATGAGGGAATCCACAATGACTACTAGCTAATGACTACTAACTAATAATGAAATCCACAATGACTAATAGCTAATGACTACTAACTAATAATGAAATCCACAATGACTACTAGCTAATGACTACTAACTAATAATGAACTCCACAATGACTTCTAGCTAATGACTACTAACTAATAACGGAATCCACAACGACTACTAGCTAATGATTACTAACTATTAACGGAATCCACAATGGCTACTAACTAATAACGGAATCCACAATGACTACTAACTAATAACGGAAGCCACAATGACTACTAACTAATGATGGAATCCACAATGACTACTAGCTAATGACTACTAACTAATAACGGAATCTACAATGACTACCGACTAATAACGGAATCCACAATGACTACTAACTAATAACGGAATCCACAATGACTACTAACTAATGACTACTAACTAATAACGGAATCCACAATGACTACTAGTTAATGGCGGAATCCACTAAGACTACTAACTAACAACGGAATCCACCACGACTCCTAACTAATAACGGAATCCACAATGTCTACTAACTAATGAGGGAATCCTCAATGACTACTAGCTAATGACGGAATCCACAATGACTACTAACTAATAACGGAATCCACAATGACTACTAATTAATGACGGAATCCACAATGATTACTAACTAATGACGGAATCCTCAATGACTATTAGCGAATGACGGAATCCACAATGACTACTAGCTAATGACTACTAGCTAATGACTACTAACTAATGACGGAATGCACAAGGACTACTAACTAATGACAGAATCCACAAAGACTACTAACTAATGACTATTAACTAATAATGAAATCCACAATAACTACTAACTAATGATGGAAGCCACAATGACGACTAGCTAATGACTACTAACTAATGACGGATCCACAATGACTATTAACTAATGACGGAATCGACAATGACTACTAACTAATAAGGGAATCTAAAATGACTACTAAGTAAGAAAGGAATCCACAATGACTACTAACTAATAACGGAATCCACAATGACTACTAACTAATGACTACTAACTAATGACGGAATCCACAATGACTACTAGCTAATGACTACTAAC
Source organism: Eledone cirrhosa (assembly GCA_964016885.1). NCBI lineage: Eukaryota > Metazoa > Mollusca > Cephalopoda > Octopoda > Eledonidae > Eledone > Eledone cirrhosa. The sequence goes on along the minus strand of OZ024740.1, from coordinate 406,646,686 downwards.
TAATAACGGATTCCACAATGACTACTAACTAATGAAAGAATCCACAATGACTACTAGCTAATGACGGAATCTACAATGACTACTTGTTAATGACTACTAACTAATAACGGAATCCACAATGACTACTAACTAATAACGGAATCCACAATGACTACTAACTAATGACGGATCCACAATGACTGGTAGTTAATGACTATTAACTAATAACGGAATCCACAATGACTACTAACTAATAATGGGATCCCAAATGACTACTAACTAATAATGGAATCCATATTGACTACTAGCGAATGACGAAATCCACAATGACTACTAGTTAATGACTACTAACTAATAACGTACTTCACAATGACTACTAACTAATAACGGAATCCACAATGACTACTAACTAATAACGGAATCCACAATGACTACTAGCTAATGACTAGTATCTAATAACGGAATCCACAATGACTACTAGCTAATGACGGAATCCACTACGACTACTAACTAATAACGGAATCCACAATGACTACTAACTAATGACTACTAACTAATAATGAAATCCACAATGACTACTAGCTAGTGACTACTAACTAATAACGGAATCCACAATGACTTCTAACTAATGACGGAATCCACAATGACTACTAGCTAATGACTACTAACTAATAACGGATTCCACAATGACTACTAACTAATGAGGGAATCCACAATGAGTAGTAGCTAATGACTACTAACTAATTATGAAATCCACAATGACTACTAGCTTATGACTACTAACTAATAACTGAATCCACAATAACTACTAGCTAATGACGGAATGCACAATGACTACTAACTAATAACGGAATCCACAATGTCTACTAGCGAATGATGGAATCCACAATGACTACTAGCTAATGACTACTAGCTAATGACTACTAACTAATGATGGAATCCACAATGACTACTAACTAATGACGGAATCCACAAAGACTACCAACTAATGTCTACTAACTAATAATGAAATCCACAAAGGCTACCAACTGATGACTACTAACTAATAATGGAATCCACAATGACTACTAACTAAGTAGGGAATCCACAATGACTACTAGCTAATGACTACTAACTAATAATGAAATCCACAATGACTACTAGCTAATCACTACTAACTAATAACTGAATCCACAATGACTACTAGCTAATAACGGAATCCACAATGACTACTAGGTAATGACGGAATCCACAATGACTACTAGGTAATGACGGAATCCACAATGACTACTAGCTAATGACTACTAACTATTAACGGAATCCACAATGACTAGTAACTAATGACGGAATCCAAAATGAGTACTAGCTCATGAGTACTAACTAATAACGGAATCCACAGTGACTAATAGCTAATGACTACTATCAAATAACGGAATCCACAATGGCTACTAACTAATAACGGAATCCACAATGACTGCTAACTAATAACTGAATCCACAATGACTCCTAACGAATGACGGAATCCACAATGACTACTAGCTAATGACTACTAGCTAATGACTACTAACTAATGACGGAATGCACAATGACTACTAACTAATGACAGAATCCACAAAGACTACTAACTAATGACTACTAACTAATAATGAAATCCACAATAACTACTAACAAATAACGGAATCCTCCATGACTACTAGCGAATGATGGAATCCACAATGACTACTAACTAATAACGGAATCGCCAATGACTACTAGCTAATGACGGAATCCACAATGACTACTAACTAATAACGGAATCCACAATGACTACTAGCGAATGACGTAATCCACAATGACTACTAGCTAATGACTACTAGCTAATGACTACTAACTAATGACGGAATGCACAATGACTACTAACTAATGACAGAATCCACAAAGACTACTAACTCATGACTACTAACTAATAATGAAATCCACAATAACTACTAACAAATAACGGAATCCTCCATGACTACTAGCGAATGATGGAATCCACAATGACTACTAGCTAATGACGGAATCCCCAATGACTACTAACTAATAACGGAATCCACAATGACTACTAACTGATGACGGAATCCACAATGACTACTAACTAATGACGGAATCTACAATGACTACTAGTTAATGACTACTAACTAATAACGGAATCCACAATGACTACTAACTAATGATGGAAGCCACAATGACGACTAGCTAATGACAACTAACTAATGACGGATACACAATGACTATTAACTAATGACGGAATCCACAATGACTACTAACTAATAAGGGAATCTAAAATGACTACTAAGTAAGAACGGAATCCACAATGACTACTAACTAATAACGGAATCCACAATGACTACTAACTAATGACTACTAACTAATGACGGAATCCACAATGACTACTAGCTAATGACTACTAACTAATAACGGATTCCACAATAACTACTAACTAATGAAAGAATCCACAATGACTACTAGCTAATGACTACTAACTAATAATTAAATCCACAATGACTACTAGCTAATGACGGAATCTACAATAACTACTTGTTAATGACTACTAACTAATAACGGAATCCCCAATGACTACTAACTAATGACGGAATCCACAATGACCACTAGCTAATGACTTCTAACTAATAATGGAATCCATAATGCCTACTAGCGAATGACGGAATCCACAATGACTACTAGTTAATGACTACTAACTAATAACGGACTCCACAATGACTACTAACTAATGACGGAATCCACAATGACTACTAGCTAATGACGGAATCCTAAATAACTACTAACTAATAACGGAATCCACAATGACTAGTAACTAATAACGGAATCCACAATGACTACTAGCTAATGACGGAATCCACTACGACTACTAACTAATAACGGAATCCACAACGACTACTAACTAATAACAGAATCCACAATGACCACTAACTAATAAGGGAATCTAAAATGACTACTAACTAATAACGGAATCCACAATGACTACGAACTAATAACGGAAGCCACAATGACTACTAGCTAATGACTACTAACTAATAACGGAATCCACAATGACTACTAACTAATGACGGAATCCACAATGACTACTAGCTAATGATTACTAACTAATAACGGATTCCACAATGACAACTAACTAATGAGGGAATCCACAATGACTACTAGCTAATGACTACTAACTAATAATGAAATCCACAATGACTAATAGCTAATGACTACTAACTAATAACGAAATCCACAATGACTACTAGCCAATGACTACTAACTAATAATGAACTCCACAATGACTTCTAGCTAATGACTACTAACTAATAACGGAATCCACAACGACTACTAGCTAATGATTACTAACTATTAACCGAATCCACAATGGCTACTAACTAATAACGGAATCGACAATGACTACTAACTAATAACGGAATCCACAATGACTACTAACTAATGATGGAATCCACAATGACTACTAGCTAATGACTACTAACTAATAACGGAATCTACAATGACTACCGACTAATAACGGAATCCACAAAGACTACTAACTAATAACGGAATCCACAATGACTACTAACTAATGACTCCTAACTAATAACTGAATGCACAATGACTACTAACTAATGAGGGAATCCACAATGACTACTAACTAATAACGGAATCCACAATGACTACTAATTAATGACGGAATCCACAATGATTACTAACTAATGACGGAATCCTCAATGACTATTAGCGAATGACGGAATCCACAATGACTACTAGCTAATGACTACTAGCTAATGACTACTAACTAATAACGGAATCCACAATGACTACTACCTAATGTCGGAATCCACAATGACTACTAACTAATGACGGAATCCTCAATGACTGTTAGCGAATGACGGAATCCACAATGACTACTAGCTAATGACTACTAACGAATAACGGAATCCACAATGACTACTAGCTAAGGACGGAAATCAACAATGACTACTAGCTAATCACTACTAACTAATAACGGAATCCACAATGACTACTAGCTAATGACGGAATCCACAATGACTACTAGCTAATGACTACTAACAAATGACGGAATCCACAATGACTACTAACTAATGACGGAATCCACAATGACTATTAACTAATGAGGGAATCCGCAATGACTACTAGCTAATGACTAATAACTAATAATTAAATCCAGAATGACTAGTAGCTAATGACTAGTAACTAATAAGGGAATCCACAATGACTACTAACTAATGACGGAATCCGAAATGACTACTAGCTAATGACTACTAACTAATAACGGAATCCACAGTCACTACTAGCTAATGACTACTAACTAATAACGGAATCCACAATGGCTACTAACTAATAACGGAATCCACAATGACTACTAACTAATAACGGAATCCACAATGACTACTAACTAATAACGGAATCGCCAATGACTACTAGCTAATGACGGAATCCACAATGACTACTAACTAATGACGGAATCCACAATGACCACTAGCTAATGACTACTAACTAATAATTAAATCCATAATGACTACTAGCTAATGACGGAATCTACAATGACTACTTGTTAATGACTACTGACTAATAACGGAATCCACAATGACTACTAACTAATAAGGGAATCCACAATGACTACTAACTAATAATGGAATCCATATTGACTACTAGCGAATGACGAAATCCACAATGACTACTAGTTAATGACTACTAACTAATAACGTACTCCACAATGACAACTAACTAATGACGGAATCCACAATGACTACTAGCGAATGACGGAATCCTAAATGACTACTAGCTAATGACTACTATCTAATAACGGAATCCACAATGACTACTAACTAATAACGGAATCCACAATGACTACTAGCTAATGACTAGTAACTAATAACGGAATCCACAATGACTACTAGCTAATGACGAAATCCACTACGACTACTAACTGATAACGGAATCCACAACGACTACTAACTAATAACGGAATCCACAATGACCACTAACTAATAAGGTAATCTAAAATGACTACTAACTAATAACGGAATCCACAATGACTACTAACTAATAACGGAATCCACAATGACTACTAACTAATGACTACTAACTAATAATGAAATCCACAATGACTACTAGCTAATGACTACTAACTAATAACGGAATCCACAATGACTATTAACTAATGACGGAATCCACAATGACTACTAGCTAATGACTACTAACTAATAACGGATTCCACAATGACTACTAACTAATGAGGGAATCCACAATGACTACTAGCTAATGACGGAATTCACAATGACTACTAGGTAATGACGGAATCCACAATCACTACTAACTAATGACGGAATCCACAATGACTACTAGCTAATGACTACTAACTAATAACGGAATCTACAATGACTACTAGCTAATGACTACTAACTAATAACGGAATCCACAATGACTACTAACTAATAACGGAATGCACAATGACTACTAACTGATGAGGGAATCCACAATCACTACTAACTAATGACGGAATCCACAATGTCTACTAGCGAATGACGGAATCCACAATGACTACTAACTAATAATGGAATCCACAATGACTGCTAACGAATGACGGAATCCACATTGACTACTAACTAATAACGGAATCCACAATGACTACTAGCCAATGACGGAATCCACAATGACTACTAGCTTATGACTACTAACTAAATACGGAATCCACAATGACTACTAGCTAATGACGGAATCCACAATGACTACTAACTAATAACGGAATCCACAATGACTACTAACTAATAACTGAATCCACAATGACTACTAACTAATAAGGGAATCGCCAATGACTACTAGCTTATTACGGAATCCACAATGACTACTAACTAATAACGGAATCCACAATGACTACTAGCGAATGAGGTAACCACAATGACTACTAGCTAATGACTACTAGCTAATGACTACTAACTTATGACCAAATGCACAATGACTACTAACTAATGTCAGAATCCACAAAGACTACTAACTAATGACTATTAACTAATAATGAAATCCACAATGACTACTAACTAATAACGGAATCCTCCATGACTACTAGCGAATCATGGAATCCACAATGACTTCTAGCGAATGATTACTAACTAATAACGGAATCAACAATGACTACTAACTTATGACGGAATCCACAAGGACTACTGACTAATGACGGAATCCACAATGACTACTAACTAATGACTACTAACTAATAATTAAATCCACAATGACTACTAGCTAATGACGGAATCCACAATGACTACTAACTAATGACTATTAACTAATAATGAAATCCACAATGACTACTAACTAATAACGGAATCCTCCATGACTACTAGCGAATCATGGAATCCACAATGACTTCTAGCGAATGATTACTAACTAATAACGGAATCAACAATGACTACTAACTAATAACGGAATCCACAATGACTACTAACTAATAACGGAATCCACAATGTCTACTAACTAATGACGGAATCCACAATGACTACTAACTAATAACGGAATCCACAATGTCTACTAGCGAATGACGGAATCCACAATGACTACTAGCTAATAACGGAATCCACAATGACTACTAGCTAATGACTACTAACTAATAACGGAATCCACAATGACTACTAGCTAATGACGGAATCCACAATGACTACTAACTAATAACGGAATCCACAATGTCTACTAGCGAATGACGGAATCCACAATGACTACTAGCTAATGACTACTAGCTAATGACTACTAACTAATGACGGAATCCACAATGACTACTAACTAATGACGGAATCCACAAAGACTACTAACTAATGACTACTAACTAATAATGAAATCCACAATGACTACTAGCTAATGACTACTAACTAATAACGGAATCCACAATGACTATTAACTAATGAGGGAATCCACAATGACTACTAGCTAATGACTAATAACTAATAATGAATTCCACAATGACTACATGCTAATGACTATTAACTGATAACTGAATCCACAATGACTACTAGCTAATGACGGAATCCACAATGACTACTAGCTAATGACGGAATCCACAATGACTACTAACTAATAACGGAATCCACAATGACTACTAACTAATAACTGAATCCACAATGACTACTAACTAATAAGGGAATCGCCAATGACTACTAGCTAATGACGGAATCCACAATGACTACTAACTAATAACGGAATCCACAATGACTACTAGCGAATGAGGTAACCACAATGACTACTAGCTAATGACTACTAACTTATGACCAAATGCACAATGACTACTAACTAATGACAGAATCCACAAAGACTACTAACTAATGACTATTAACTAATAATGAAATCCACAATGACTACTAACTAATAACGGAATCCTCCATGACTACTAGCGAATCATGGAATCCACAATGACTTCTAGCGAATGATTACTAACTAATAACGGAATCAACAATGACTACTAACTTATGACGGAATCCACAAGGACTACTGACTAATGACGGAATCCACAATGACTACTAACTAATGACTACTAACTAATAATTAAATCCACAATGACTACTAGCTAATGACGGAATCCACAATGACTACTAACTAATGACTATTAACTAATAATGAAATCCACAATGACTACTAACTAATAACGGAATCCTCCATGACTACTAGCGAATCATGGAATCCACAATGACTTCTAGCGAATGATTACTAACTAATAACGGAATCAACAATGACTACTAACTAATAACGGAATCCACAATGACTACTAACTAATAACGGAATCCACAATGTCTACTAACTAATGACGGAATCCACAATGACTACTAACTAATAACGGAATCCACAATGTCTACTAGCGAATGACGGAATCCACAATGACTACTAACTAATAACGGAATCCACAATGTCTACTAACTAATGACGGAATCCACAATGACTACTAACTAATAACGGAATCCACAATGTCTACTAGCGAATGACGGAATCCACAATGACTACTAGCTAATAACGGAATCCACAATGACTACTAGCTAATGACTACTAACTAATAACGGAATCCACAATGACTACTAGCTAATGACGGAATCCACAATGACTACTAACTAATAACGGAATCCACAATGTCTACTAGCGAATGACGGAATCCACAATGACTACTAGCTAATGACTACTAGCTAATGACTACTAACTAATGACGGAATCCACAATGACTACTAACTAATGACGGAATCCACAAAGACTACTAACTAATGACTACTAACTAATAATGAAATCCACAATGACTACTAGCTAATGACTACTAACTAATAACGGAATCCACAATGACTATTAACTAATGAGGGAATCCACAATGACTACTAGCTAATGACTAATAACTAATAATGAATTCCACAATGACTACATGCTAATGACTATTAACTGATAACTGAATCCACAATGACTACTAGCTAATGACGGAATCCACAATGACTACTAGCTAATGACGGAATCCACAATGACTACTAACTAATAACGGAATCCACAATGACTACTAACTAATAACTGAATCCACAATGACTACTAACTAATAAGGGAATCGCCAATGACTACTAGCTAATGACGGAATCCACAATGACTACTAACTAATAACGGAATCCACAATGACTACCAGCGAATGAGGTAACCACAATGACTACTAGCTAATGACTACTAGCTAATGACTACTAACTTATGACCAAATGCACAATGACTACTAACTAATGACAGAATCCACAAAGACTACTAACTAATGACTATTAACTAATAATGAAATCCACAATGACTACTAACTAATAACGGAATCCTCCATGACTACTAGCGAATCATGGAATCCACAATGACTTCTAGCGAATGATTACTAACTAATAACGGAATCAACAATGACTACTAACTTATGACGGAATCCACAAGGACTACTGACTAATGACGGAATCCACAATGACTACTAACTAATGACTACTAACTAATAATTAAATCCACAATGACTACTAGCTAATTACGGAATCCACAATGACTACTAACTAATGACTATTAACTAATAATGAAATCCACAATGACTACTAACTAATAACGGAATCCTCCATGACTACTAGCGAATCATGGAATCCACAATGACTTCTAGCGAATGATTACTAACTAATAACGGAATCAACAATGACTACTAACTAATAACGGAATCCACAATGACTACTAACTAATAACGGAATCCACAATGTCTACTAACTAATGACGGAATCCACAATGACTACTAACTAATAACGGAATCCACAATGTCTACTAGCGAATGACGGAATCCACAATGACTACTAACTAATAACGGAATCCACAATGTCTACTAACTAATGACGGAATCCACAATGACTACTAACTAATAACGGAATCCACAATGTCTACTAGCGAATGACGGAATCCACAATGACTACTAGCTAATAACGGAATCCACAATGACTACTAGCTAATGACTACTAACTAATAACGGAATCCACAATGACTACTAGCTAATGACGGAATCCACAATGACTACTAACTAATAACGGAATCCACAATGTCTACTAGCGAATGACGGAATCCACAATGACTACTAGCTAATGACTACTAGCTAATGACTACTAACTAATGACGGAATCCACAATGACTACTAACTAATGACGGAATCCACAAAGACTACTAACTAATGACTACTAACTAATAATGAAATCCACAATGACTACTAGCTAATGACTACTAACTAATAACGGAATCCACAATGACTATTAACTAATGAGGGAATCCACAATGACTACTAGCTAATGACTAATAACTAATAATGAATTCCACAATGACTACATGCTAATGACTATTAACTGATAACTGAATCCACAATGACTACTAGCTAATGACGGAATCCACAATGACTACTAGCTAATGACGGAATCCACAATGACTACTAACTAATAACGGAATCCACAATGACTACTAACTAATAACTGAATCCACAATGACTACTAACTAATAAGGGAATCGCCAATGACTACTAGCTAATGACGGAATCCACAATGACTACTAACTAATAACGGAATCCACAATGACTACCAGCGAATGAGGTAACCACAATGACTACTAGCTAATGACTACTAGCTAATGACTACTAACTTATGACCAAATGCACAATGACTACTAACTAATGACAGAATCCACAAAGACTACTAACTAATGACTATTAACTAATAATGAAATCCACAATGACTACTAACTAATAACGGAATCCTCCATGACTACTAGCGAATCATGGAATCAACAATGACTACTAACTTATGACGGAATCCACAAGGACTACTGACTAATGACGGAATCCACAATGACTACTAACTAATGACTACTAACTAATAATTAAATCCACAATGACTACTAGCTAATTACGGAATCCACAATGACTACTAACTAATGACTATTAACTAATAATGAAATCCACAATGACTACTAACTAATAACGGAATCCTCCATGACTACTAGCGAATCATGGAATCCACAATGACTTCTAGCGAATGATTACTAACTAATAACGGAATCAACAATGACTACTAACTAATAACGGAATCCACAATGACTACTAACTAATAACGGAATCCACAATGTCTACTAACTAATGACGGAATCCACAATGACTACTAACTAATAACGGAATCCACAATGTCTACTAGCGAATGACGGAATCCACAATGACTACTAACTAATAACGGAATCCACAATGTCTACTAACTAATGACGGAATCCACAATGACTACTAACTAATAACGGAATCCACAATGTCTACTAGCGAATGACGGAATCCACAATGACTACTAGCTAATAACGGAATCCACAATGACTACTAGCTAATGACTACTAACTAATAACGGAATCCACAATGACTACTAGCTAATGACGGAATCCACAATGACTACTAACTAATAACGGAATCCACAATGTCTACTAGCGAATGACGGAATCCACAATGACTACTAGCTAATGACTACTAGCTAATGACTACTAACTAATGACGGAATCCACAATGACTACTAACTAATGACGGAATCCACAAAGACTACTAACTAATGACTACTAACTAATAATGAAATCCACAATGACTACTAGCTAATGACTACTAACTAATAACGGAATCCACAATGACTATTAACTAATGAGGGAATCCACAATGACTACTAGCTAATGACTAATAACTAATAATGAATTCCACAATGACTACATGCTAATGACTATTAACTGATAACTGAATCCACAATGACTACTAGCTAATGACGGAATCCACAATGACTACTAGCTAATGACGGAATCCACAATGACTACTAACTAATAACGGAATCCACAATGACTACTAACTAATAACTGAATCCACAATGACTACTAACTAATAAGGGAATCGCCAATGACTACTAGCTAATGACGGAATCCACAATGACTACTAACTAATAACGGAATCCACAATGACTACTAGCGAATGAGGTAACCACAATGACTACTAGCTAATGACTACTAGCTAATGACTACTAACTTATGACCAAATGCACAATGACTACTAACTAATGACAGAATCCACAAAGACTACTAACTAATGACTATTAACTAATAATGAAATCCACAATGACTACTAACTAATAACGGAATCCTCCATGACTACTAGCGAATCATGGAATCCACAATGACTTCTAGCGAATGATTACTAACTAATAACGGAATCAACAATGACTACTAACTTATGACGGAATCCACAAGGACTACTGACTAATGACGGAATCCACAATGACTACTAACTAATGACTACTAACTAATAATTAAATCCACAATGACTACTAGCTAATGACGGAATCCACAATGACTACTAACTAATGACTATTAACTAATAATGAAATCCACAATGACTACTAACTAATAACGGAATCCTCCATGACTACTAGCGAATCATGGAATCCACAATGACTTCTAGCGAATGATTACTAACTAATAACGGAATCAACAATGACTACTAACTAATAACGGAATCCACAATGACTACTAACTAATAACGGAATCCACAATGTCTACTAACTAATGACGGAATCCACAATGACTACTAACTAATAACGGAATCCACAATGTCTACTAGCGAATGACGGAATCCACAATGACTACTAGCTAATAACGGAATCCACAATGACTACTAGCTAATGACTACTAACTAATAACGGAATCCACAATGACTACTAGCTAATGACGGAATCCACAATGACTACTAACTAATAACGGAATCCACAATGACTATTAACTAATGAGGGAATCCACAATGACTACTAGCTAATGACTAATAACTAATAATGAATTCCACAATGACTACATGCTAATGACTATTAACTGATAACTGAATCCACAATGACTACTAGCTAATGACGGAATCCACAAAGACTACTAGCTAATGACGGAATCCACAATGACTACTAGGTAATGACGGAATCCACAATGACTACTAGCTAATGACTACTAACTAATAACGGAATCCACAATGACTACTAACTAATGACGGAATCCTAAATGACTACTAGCTAATGACTACTAACTAATAACGGAATCCACAGTGACTACTAGCTAATGACTACTAACTAACAACGGAATCCACAATGACTACTAACTAATGACGGAATCCTAAATGACTACTAGCTAATGACTACTAACTAATAACGGAATCCACAATGGCTACTAACTAATAACGGAATCCACATTCACTACTAACGAATGACGGAATCCACAATGACTACTAACTAATGACTAATAACTAATAACGGAATCCACAATGGCTACTAACTAATGTCGGAATCCAAAATGATTACTAGCTAATGACTACTAACTCATAACGGAATCCACAACGACTACTAGCTAATGATGACTAATTAATAACGGAATCCACAATGGCTACTAACTAATAACGGAATCCACAATGACTACTAACTAATAATGGAATCCACAATGACTACTAACTAATGACGGAATCCACAATGACTACTGGCGAATGACGTAATCCACAATGACTACTATCTAATGACTACTAGCTAATGACTACTAACTAATGACGGAATCCACAATGACTACTAACTAATGACGGAATCCACAAAGACTACTAACTAATAACGGAATCCTCCATGACTACGAGCAAATGCTGGAATCCACAATGACTTCTAGCTAATGACTACTAACTAATAACGGAATCCACAATGACTACTAACTTATGACGGAATCCACAAGGACTACTAACTAATGACGGAATCTACAATGACTACTAGTTAATGACTACTAAGTAATAACGGAATCCACAATGACTACTAACTAATCACGGAATACACAATGACCACTAGCTAATGACTACTAACTAATAACGGAATCTACAATGACTACTAACTAATAACGGAATCCACAATGACTAGTAACTAATGATGGATCCACAATGACTGGTAGTTAATGACTATTAACTAATGACGGAATCCACAATGACTACTAGCTAATGACTACTTACTAATAACGGAATCCACAATGACTACCAACTAATAATGGGATCCAAAATGACTACTAACTAATAATGGAATCCACAATGACTACTAACTAATAACGGAATCCACAATGACTACTGACTAATGACGGAATCCACAATGACTACTAGCTAATGACTAATAACTAATAACGGAATCTACAATGACTACTAACTAATGACGTAATGCACAATGACTACTTACTAATGAATTCTAACTTATAATTAAATCCACAATGACTACTAGCTAATGACGGAATCTACAACGACTACTAGTTAATGACTACTAACTAATAACGGAATGCACAATGACTACTAACTAATCACGGAATCCACAATGACCACTAGCTAATGACTACTAACTAATAACGGAATCTACAATGACTACTAACTAATAACGGAATCCACAATCACTACTAACTAATGACGGATCCACAATGACGGGTAGTTAATGACTATTAACTAATGACGGAATCCACAATGACGACTAGCTAATGACTACTTAATAATAACGGAATCCACAATGACTACTAATTAATAATGGGATCCAAAATGACTATTAGCTAATGACTACTAACTAATAACTTAATCTACAATGACTACTAACTAATAACGGAATCCACAATGACTACTAGCTAATGACTACTAACTAATAACGGAATCCACAATGACTAGTAGTTAATGACGGAATCCACTACGACTACTAACTAATAACGGAATCCACAACGACTACTAACTAATGACGTAATCCACAATGACTACTAGGTAATGACGGAATCCACAATGACTACTAGCTAATGACTACTAACTAATAACGGAATCCACAATGACTACTAGCTAATGACTACTAACTAATAATGAAATCCACAATGACTACTAGCTAATGACTACTAACTAATAACTGAATCCACAATGACTACTAGCTAATGACGGAATCCACAATGACTACTAGCTAATGACGGAATCCACCATTACTACTAGGTAATGACGGAATCCATAATGACTACTAACTAATAAGGGAATCGCCAATGACTACTAGCTAATGACGGAATCCACAATGACTACTAACTAATAACGGAATCCAGAATGACTACTAACTAATGACGGAATCCGAAATGACTACTAGCTAATAACTGAATCCACAATGGCTACTAACTAATAACGGAATCCACAATGACTACTAACTAATAACGGAATCCACAATGACTACTAACTAATAACTGAATGCACAATGACTACTAACTAATAAGGGAATCGCCAATGACTACTAGCTAATGACGGAATCCACAATGACTACTAACTAATAACGGAATCCACAATGACTACTAGCGAATGAGGTAATACACGATGACTACTAGCTCATGACTACTAGCTAATGACTACTAACTAATGACCGAATGCACAATGACTACTAACTAATGACGGAATCCACAAAGACTACTAACTAATGACTATTAACTAATAATGAAATCCGCAATGACTACTAACTAATAACGGAATCCTCCATGACTACTAGCGAATTATGGAATCCACAATGACTTCTAGCGAATGATTACTAACTAATAACGGAATCAACAATGACTACTATCTTATGACGGAATCCACAAGGACTACTGACTAATGACGGAATCCACAATGACTACTAACTAATGACTACTAACTAATAATTAAATCCACAATGACTACTAGATAATGACGGAATCTACAATGACTACTAGTTAATGACTACTAACTAATAACGGAATCCACAATGACTACTAACTAATGACGGAAGCCACAATGACCACTAGCTAATGACTACTAACTAATGACGGATCCACAATGACTGGTAATTAATGACTATTAACTAATGACGGAATCCACAATGACTACTAACTAATAACGGAATCCACAATGACTACTAACTAATAAGGGAATCTAAAATGACTACTAACTAATAACGGAATCCACAATGACTACTAACTAACAACGGAATCCACAATGAGTACTAACTAATGACTACTAACTAATAATGGAATTCATAATGACTACTAACTAATAACGGAATCCACACTGACTACTAGCTAATGACTACTAACTAATAATGTATTCCACAATGACTACTAACTAATGAGGGAATCCACAATGACTACTTGCTAATACCTACTAACTAATAACTGAATCCACAATGACTTCTAGCTAATGACTGAATCCACAATGACTACTAACTAATGTCGGAATCCAAAATGACTACTAGCTAATGACTACTAACTAATAACGGAATCCACAACGACTACTAGCTAATGATTACTAACTAATAATGGAATCGACAATGACTACTGACTAATAACGGAATCCACAATGACTACTAACTAATGACGGAATCCACAATAACTACTAGCGAATGACGAATCCACAATGACTACTAGCTAATGACTACTAACTAATAACGGAATCCACAATGACTACTAGCTAATGACAACTTACTAATAACGGAATCCACAATGACTACTAACTAATAACGGAATCCACAATGACTACTAACTGATGAGGGAATCCACAATCACTACTAACTAATGACGGAATCAAAAATGACTTCTAGCTAATGACTACTAACTAATAACGGAATCCACAGTGACTACTAGCTAATGACTACTAACTAATAACGGAATCCACAATGGCTACTAACTAATAACGGAATCCACAATGACTACTAACTAATAATGGAATCCACAATGACTACTAACGAATGACGGAATCCACATTGACTACGAACTAATAACGGAATCCACAATGACTACTAGCCAATGACGGAATCCACAATGACTACTGGCTTATGACGGAATCCACAATGACTACTAACTAATAACGGAATCCACAATGACTACTAACTAATAACGGAATCCACAATGTCTACTAGCGAATCACGGAATCCACAATGACTACTAGCTAATAACGGAATCCACAATGACTACTAGCTAATGACTACTAACTAATAACGGAATCCACAATGACTACTAGCTAATGACGGAATGCACAATGACTACTAACTAACAACGGAATCCACAATGTCTACTAGCGAATGACGGAATCCACAATGACTACAAGCTAATGACTACTAGCTAATGAGTACTAACTAATGACGGAATCCACAATGACTACTAACTAATGACGGAATCCACAATGACTACCAGCTAATGACTAATAACTAATAATGACATCCACAATGACTACTTGCTAATGACTATTAACTGATAACTGAATCCACAATGACTACTAGCTAATGACGGAATCCACAAAGACTACTAGCTAATGACGGTATCCACAATGACTACTAGGTAATGACGGAATCCACAATGACTACTAGCTAATGACTACTAACTAATAACGGAATCCACAATGACTACTAACTAATGACGGAATCCACAATGACTACTAACTAATAACGGAATCCACAATGACTACTAACTAATAACTGAATCCACAATGACTACTAACTAATAAGGGAATCGCCAATGACTACTAGCTAATGACGGAATCCACAATGACTACTAACTAATAACGGAATCCACAATGACTACTAGCGAATGAGGTATCCACAATGACTACTAGCTAATGACTACTAGCTAATGACTACTAACTTATGACCAAATGCACAATGACTACTAACTAATGACAGAATCCACAAAGACTACTAACTAATGACTATTAACTAATAATGAAATCCACAATGACTACTAACTAATAACGGAATCCTCCATGACTACTAGCGAATCATGGAATCCACAATGACTTCTAGCGAATGATTACTAACTAATAACGGAATCAACAATGACTACTAACTTATGACGGAATCCACAAGGACTACTGACTAATGACGGAATCCACAATGACTACTAACTAATGACTACTAACTAATAATTAAATCCACAATGACTACTAGCTAATGACGGAATCTACAATGACTACTAGTTAATGACTACTAACTAATAAGGGAATCCACAATGACTACTAACTAATGACGGAAGCCACAATGACCACTAGCTAATGACTACTAACTAATGACGGATCCACAATGACTGGTAATTAATGACTATTAACTAATGACGGAATCCACAATGACTACTAACTAATAACGGAATCCACAATGACTACTAACTAATAAGGGAATCTAAAATGACTACTAACTAATAACGGAATCCACAATGACTACTAAATAATAACGGAATCCACAATGAGTACTAACTAATGACTACTAACTAATAATGGAATTCATAATGACTACTAACTAATAACGGAATCCACACTGACTACTAGCTAATGACTACTAACTAATAATGTATTCCACAATGACTACTAACTAATGAGGGAATCCACAATGACTACTTGCTAATACCTACTAACTAATAACTGAATCCACAATGACTACTAGCTAATGACTGAATCCACAATGACTACTAACTAATGTCGGAATCCAAAATGACTACTAGCTAATGACTACTAACTAATAACGGAATCCACAACGACTACTAGCTAATGATTACTAACTAATAATGGAATCCACAATGACTACTGACTAATAACGGAATCCACAATGACTACTAACTAATGACGGAATCCACAATAACTACTAGCGAATGACGAATCCACAATGACTACTAGCTAATGACTACTAACTAATAACGGAATCTACAATGACTACTAGCTAATAACGGAATCCACAATGCCTACTAGCTAATGACAACTAACTAATAACGGAATCCACAATGACTACTAACTAATAACGGAATCCACAATGACTACTAACGAATGACGGAATCCACATTGACTACGAACTAATAACGGAATCCACAATGACTACTAGCCAATGACGGAATCCACAATGACTACTAGCTTATGACGGAATCCACAATGACTACTAACTAATAACGGAATCCACAATGACTACTAACTAATAACGGAATCCACAATGTCTACTAGCGAATCACGGAATCCACAATGACTACTAGCTAATAACGGAATCCACAATGACTACTAGCTAATGACTACTAACTAATAACGGAATCCACAATGACTACTAGCTAATGACGGAATGCACAATGACTACTAACTAATAACGGAATCCACAATGTCTACTAGCGAATGACGGAATCCACAATGACTACAAGCTAATGACTACTAGCTAATGAGTACTAACTAATGACGGAATCCACAATGACTACTAACTAATGACGGAATCCACAAAGACAACTAACTAATGACTACAAACTAATAATGAAATCCACAATGACTACTAGCTAATGACTACTAACTAATAACGGAATCCACAATGACTACTAACTAATGACGGAATCCGAAATGACTACTAGCTAATAACGGAATCCACAATGGCTACTAACTAAATAATGACATCCACAATGACTACTTGCTAATGACTATTAACTGATAACTGAATCCACAATGACTACTAGCTAATGACGGAATCCACAAAGACTACTAGCTAATGACGGTATCCACAATGACTACTAGGTAATGACGGAATCCACAATGACTACTAGCTAATGACTACTAACTAATAACGGAATCCACAATGACTACTAACTAATGACGGAATCCGAAATGACTACTAGCTAATAACGGAATCCACAATGGCTACTAACTAATAACGGAATCCACAATGACTACTAACTAATAACGGAATCCACAATGACTACTAACTAATAACAAAATCCACAATGACTACTAACTAATAAGGGAATCGCCAATGACTACTAGCTAATGACGGAATCCACAATGACTACTAACTAATAACGGAATCCACAATGACTACTAGCGAATGAGGTAACCACAATGACTACTAGCTAATGACTACTAGCTAATGACTACTAACTTATGACCAAATGCACAATGACTACTAACTAATGACAGAATCCACAAAGACTACTAACTAATGACTATTAACTAATAATGAAATCCACAATGACTACTAACTAATAACGGAATCCTCCATGACTACTAGCGAATCATGGAATCCACAATGATTTCTAGCGAATGATTACTAACTAATAACGGAATCAACAATGACTACTAACTTATGACGGAATCCACAAGGACTACTGACTAATGACGGAATCCACAATGACTACTAACTAATGACTACTAACTAATAATTAAATCCACAATGACTACTAGCTAATGACGGAATCTACAATGACTACTAGTTAATGGCTACTAACTAATAACGGAATCCACAATGACTACTAACTAATGACGGAAGCCACAATGACCACTAGCTAATGACTACTAACTAATGACGGATCCACAATGACTGGTAATTAATGACTATTAACTAATGACGGAATCCACAATGACTACTAACTAATAACGGAATCCACAATGACTACTAACTAATAAAGGAATCTAAAATGACTACTAACTAATGAGGGAATCCACAATGACTACTTGCTAATGACTGAATCCACAATGACTACTAGGTAATGACGGAATCCACAATGACTCCTACGTAATGACGGAATCCAAAATGACTACTAGCTAATGACTACTAACTAATAACGGAATCCACAATGACTACTAACTAATAATGGAATCCACAATGACTACTGACTAATAACTGAATCCACAATGACTACTAACTAATGACGGAATCCACAATAACTACTAGCGAATGACGAATCCACAATGACTACTAGCTAATGACTACTAACTAATAACGGAATCTACAATGACTACTAACTAATAACGGAAGCCACAATGACTACTAACTAATAACGGAATCCACAATGACTACTAACTGATGAGGGAATCCACAATCACTACTAACTAATGACGGAATCAAAAATGACTTCTAGCTAATGACTACTAACTAATAACGGAATCCACAGTGACTACTAGCTAATGACTACTAACTAATAACGGAATCCACAATGGCTACTAACTAATAACGGAATCCACAATGACTACTAACTAATAATGGAATCCACAATGACTACTAACGAATGACGGAATCCACATTGACTACGAACTAATAACTGAATCCACAATGACTACTAGCCAATGACGGAATCCACAATGACTACTAGCTTATGACGGAATCCACAATGACTACTAACTAATAACGGAATCCACAATGACTACTAACTAATAACGGAATCCACAATGTCTACTAACTAATGACGGAATCCACAATGACTACTAACTAATAACGGAATCCACAATGTCTACTAGCGAATCACGGAATCCACAATGACTACTAGCTAATAACGAAATCCAAAATGACTACTAGCTAACGACTACTAACTAATAACGGAATCCACAATGACTACTAGCTAATGACGGAATCCACAATGACTACTAACTAATAACGGAATCCACAATGTCTACTAGCGAATGACGGAATCCACAATGACTACAAGCTAATGACTACTAGCTAATGAGTACTAACTAATGACGGAATCCACAATGACTACTAACTAATGACGGAATCCACAAAGACTACTAACTAATGACTACAAACTAATAATAAAACCCACCATGACTACTAGCTAATGACTACTAACTAATGACGGAATCCTAAATGACTACTAGCTAATGACTACTAACTAATAACGGAATCCACATTGACTACTAGCTAATGACTACTAACTAATAACGGAATCCACAATGTCTACTAACTAATAACGGAATCCACATTCACTACTAACGAATGACGGAATCCACAATGACTACTAACTAATGACTAATAACTAATAACGGAATCCACAATGGCTACTAACTAATGTCGGAATCCAAAATGATTACTAGCTAATGACTACTAACTAATAACGGAATCCACAACGACTACTAGCTAATGATTACTAACTAATAACGGAATCCACAATGGCTACTAACTAATAACGGAATCCACAATGACTACTAACTAATAATGGAATCCACAATGACTACTAACTAATGACGGAATCCACAATGACTTCTAGCGAATGACGTAATCCACAATGACTACTAGCTAATGACTACTAACTAATAACGGAATCCACAATGACTACTAGGTAATGACGGAATCCACAATGACTCCTACGTAATGTCGGAATCCAAAATGACTACTAGCTAATGACTACTAACTAATAACGGAATCCACAACGACTACTAGCTAATGACTACTAACTAATAATGGAATCCACAATGACTACTGACTAATAACGTAATCCACAATGACTACTAACTAATAACGGAATCCACAATGACTACTAACTAATAACGGAATCCACAATGACTACTAACTAATAACGGAATCCACAATGTCTACTAACTAATGACGGAATCCACAATGACTACTAACTAATAACGGAATCCACAATGTCTACTAGCGAATCACGGAATCCACAATGACTACTAGCTAATAACGGAATCCACAATGACTACTAGCTAATGACTACTAACTAATAACGGAATCCACAATGACTACTAGCTAATGACGGAATCCACAATGACTACTTACTAATAAAGGAATCCACAATGTCTACTAGCGAATGACGGAATCCACAATGACTACAAGCTAATGACTACTAGCTAATGACTACTAACTAATGACGGAATCCACAATGACTACTAACTAATGACGGAATCCACAAAGACTACTAACTAATGATTACAAACTAATAATGAAATCCACAATGACTACTAGCTAATGACTAATAACTAATAATGACATCCACAATGACTACTTGCTAATGACTATTAACTGATAACTGAATCCACAATGACTACTAGCTAATGACGGAATCCACAAAGACTACTAGCTAATGACGGTATCCACAATAACTACTAGGTAATGACGGAATCCACAATGACTACTAGCTAATGACTACTAACTAATAACGGAATCCACAATGACTACTAACTAATGACGGAATCCTAAATGACTACTAGCTAATGACTACTAACGGAATCCACATTGACTACTAGCTAATGACTACTAACTAATAACGGAATCCACAATGGCTACTAACTAATAACGGAATCCACATTCACTACTAACGAATAACAGAATCCACAATGACTACTAACTAATGACTAATAACTAATAACGGAATCCACTATGACTACTAACTAATAATGGAATCCACAATGACTACTAACTAATGACGGAATCCACAATGACTTCTGGCGAATGACGTAATCCACAATGACTACTAGCTAATGACTACTAGCTAATGACTACTAACTAATGACGGAATCCACAATGACTACTAACTAATGACGGAATCCACAAAGACTACTAACTAATAACGGAATCTAAAATGACTACTAACTAATAACGGAATCCACAATGACTACTAGCTAATAACGGAATCCACAATGACTACTGACTAATGACTACTAACTAATAATGGAATTCATAATGACTACTAACTAATAACGGAATCCACACTGACTACTAGCTAATGACTACTAACTAATAACGTATTCCACAATGACTAGTAACTAATGAGGGAATCCACAATGACTACTTGCTAATACCTACTAACTAATAACTGAATCCACAATGACTACTAGCTAATGACTGAATCCACAATGACTACTAGGTAATGACGGAATCCACAATGACTCCTACGTAATGACGGAATCCACAATGACTACTGGCTAATGACTACTAACTAATAACGGAATCCACAATGACTACTAACTAATGTCGGAATCCAAAATGACTACTAGCTAATGACTACTAACTATTAACGGAATCCACAACGACTACTAGCTAATGATTACTAACTAATAATGGAATCCACAATGACTACTAACTAATAACGGAATCCACAATGACTACTAACTAATGACGGAATCCACAATAACTACTAGCGAATGACGAATCCACGATGGCTACTAGCTAATGACTACTAACTAATAACGGAATCTACAATGACTACTAACTAATAACGGACTCCACAATGACTACTAGCTAATGACTACTAACTAATAACGGAATCCACAATGACTACTAACTAATAACGGAATCCACAATGACTACTAACTAATAACGGAATCCACAATGACTACTAACTGATGAGGGAATCCACAATCACTACTAACTAATGACGGAATCAAAAATGACTTCTAGCTAATGACTACTAACTAATAACGGAATCCACAGTGACTACTAGCTAATGACTACTAACTAATAACGGAATCCACAATGGCTACTAACTAATAACGGAATCCACAATGACTACTAACGAATGACGGAATCCACATCGACTATTAACTAATAACGGAATCCACAATGACTACTAGCCAATGACGGAATCCACAATGACTACTAGCTTATGACTACTAATTAAATACGGAATCCACAATGACTACTAGCTAATGACGAAATCCACAATGTCTACTACCTAATAACGGAATCCACAATGTCTACTAGCGAATGACGTAATCCACAATGACTATTAGCTAATAACGGAATCCACAATGAGTACTAGTTAATGACTACTAACTAATAACGGAATCCACAATGACTACTAGCTAATGACGGAATCCACAATGACTACTAACTAATAACGGAATCCACAATGTCTACTAGCGAATGACGGATTCCACAATGACTACAAGCTAATGACTACTAGCTAATGACTACTAACTAATGACGGAATCCACATAGACTACTAACTAATGACTACAAACTAATAATGAAATCCACAATGACTACTAGCTAATGACTACTAACTAATAACGGAATCCACAATGACTATTAACTAATGAGGGAATCCACAATGACTACTAGCTAATGACTAATAACTGATAATGACATCCACAATGACTACTAGCTTATGACTACTAACTAAATACGGAATCCACAATGACTACTAGCTAATGACGGAATCCACAATGACTACTAACTAATAACGGAATCCACAATGTCTACTAGCGAATCACGGAATCCACAATGACTACTAGCTAATAACGGAATCCACAATGACTACTAGCTAATGACTACTAACTAATAACGGAATCCACAATGACTACTAGCTAATGACTACTAACTAATAACGGAATCCACAATGGCTACTAACTAATAACGGAATCCACAGTGACTACTAGCTAATGACTACTAACTAATAACGGAATCCACAATGGCTACTAACTAATAACGGAATCCACAATGACTACTAACTAATAATGGAATCCACAATGACTACTAACGAATGACGGAATCCACATTGACTACGAACTAATAACGGAATCCACAATGACTACTAGCCAATGACGTAATCCACAATGACTACTAGCTTATGACTACTAACTAAATACGGAATTCACAATGACTACTAGCTAATGACGGAATCCACAATGACTACTAACTAATAACGGAATCCACAATGACTACTAACTAATAACGGAATCCACAATGTCTACTAACTAATGACGGAATCCACAATGACTACTAACTAATAACGGAATCCACAATGTCTACTAGCGAATCACGGAATCCACAATGACTACTAGCTAATAACGGAATCCACAATGACTACTAGCTAATGACTACTAACTAATAACGGAATCCACAATGACTACTAACTAATAACGGAATCCACAATGTCTACTAACTAATGACGGAATCCACAATGACTACTAACTAATAACGGAATCCACAATGTCTACTAGCGAATCACGGAATCCACAATGACTACTAGCTAATAACGGAATCCACAATGACTACTAGCTAATGACTACTAACTAATAACGGAATCTACAATGACTACTAACTAATAACGGAATCACAATGTCTACTAGCGAATGACGGAATCCATAATAACTACAAGCTAATGACTACTAGCTAATGACTACTAACTAATGACGGAATCCACAATGACTACTAACTAATGACGGAATCCACAAAGACTACTAACTAATGATTACAAACTAATAATGAAATCCACAATGACTACTAGCTAATGACTACTAACTAATAACGGAATCCACAATGACTATTAACTAATGAGGAAATCCACAATGACTACTAGCTAATGACTAATAACTAATAATGACATCCACAATGACTACTTGCTAATGACTATTAACTGATAACTGAATCCACAATGACTACTAGCTAATGACGGAATCCACAAAGACTACTAGCTAATGACGGTATCCACAATGACTACTAGGTAATGACGGAATCCACAATGACTACTAGCTAATGACTACTAACTAATAACGGAATCCACAATGACTACTAACTAATGACGGAATCCTAAATGACTACTAGCTAATGACTACTAACTAATAACGGAATCCACATTGACTACTAGCTAATGACTACTAACTAATAACGGAATCCACAATGGCTACTAACTAATAAGGGAATCCACATTCACTACTAACGAATGACAGAATCCACAATGACTACTAACTAATGACTAATAACTAATAACGGAATCCACAATGGCTACTAACTAATGTCGGAATCCAAAATGATTACTAGCTAATGACTACTAACTAATAACGGAATCCACAACGACTACTAGCTAATGATTACTAACTAATAACAGAATCCACAATGGCTACTAACTAATAACGGAATCCACTATGACTACTAACTAATAATGGAATCCACAATGACTACTAACTAATGACGGAATCCACAATGACTTCTGGCGAATGACGTAATCCACAATGACTACTAGCTAATGACTACTAACTAATGACGGAATCCACAATGACTACTAACTAATGACGGAATCCACAAAGACTACTAACTAATAACGGAATCTAAAATGACTACTAACTAATAACGGAATCCACAATGACTACTAACTAATAACGGAATCCACAATGACTACTAGCTAATGACTACTAACTAATAACGTATTCCACAATGACTACTAACTAATGAGGGAATCCACAATGACTACTTGCTAATACCTACTAACTAATAACTGAATCCACAATGACTACTAGCTAATGACTGAATACCCAATGACTACTAGGTAATGACGGAATCCACAATGACTCCTACGTATGACGGAATCCACAATGACTACTAGCTAATGACTACTAACTAATAACGGAATCCACAATGACTACTAACTAATGTCGGAATGCAAAAGGACTACTAGCTAATGACTACTAACTAATAACGGAATCCACAACGACTACTAGATAATGATTACTAACTAATAATGGAATCCACAATGACTACTAACTAATAACGGAATCCACAATGACTACTAACTAATGACGGAATCCACAATAACTACTAGCGAATGACGAATCCACAATGACTACTAGCTAATGACTACTAACTAATAACGGAATCTACAATGACTACTAACTAATAACGGAATCCACAATGACTACTAGCTAATGTCTACTAACTAATAACGGATTCCACAATGACTACTAACTAATAACGGAATCCACAATGACTACTAACTGATGAGCGAATCCACAATCACTACTAACTAATGAGGGAATCAAAAATGACTTCTAGCTAATGACTACTAACTAATAACGGAATCCACAGTGACTACTAGCTAATGACTACTAACTAATAACGGAATCCACAATGACTATTAACTAATGAGGGAATCCACAATGACTACTAGCTAATGACTAATAACTAATAATGAAATCCACAATGACTACTAGCTAATGACTACTAACTAATAACGGAATCCACAATGACTATTAACTAATGAGGGAATCCACAATGACTACTAGCTAATGACTAATAACTAATAATGACATCCACAATGACTACTTGCTAATGACTATTAACTGATAACTGAATCCACAATGACTACTAGCTAATGACGGAATCCACAAAGACTACTAGCTAATGACGGTATCCACAATGACTACTAGGTAATGACGGAATCCACAATGACTACTAGCTAATGACTACTAACTAATAACGGAATCCACAATGACTACTAACTAATGACGGAATCCTAAATGACTACTAGCTAATGACTACTAACTAATAACGGAATCCACATTGACTACTAGCTAATGACTACTAACTAATAACGGAATCCACAATGGCTACTATCTAATAAGGGAATCCACATTCACTACTAACGAATGACGGAATCCACAATGACTACTAACTAATGACTAATAACTAATAACGGAATCCACAATGGCTACTAACTAATGTCGGAATCCAAAATGATTACTAGCTAATGACTACTAACTAATAACGGAATCCACAACGACTACTAGCTAATGATTACTAACTAATAACGGAATCCACAATGGCTACTAACTAATAACGGAATCCACTATGACTACTAACTAATAATGGAATCCACAATGACTACTAACTAATGACGGAATCCACAATGACTTCTGGCGAATGACGTAATCCACAATGACTACTAGCTAATGACTACTAGCTAATGACTACTAACTAATGACGGAATCCACAATGACTACTAACTAATGACGGAATCCACAAAGACTACTAACTAATAACGGAATCTAAAATGACTACTAACTAATTACGGAATCCACAATGACTACTAACTAATAACGGAATCCACAATGACTAAAAGCTAATGACTACTAAATAATAACGTATTCCACAATGACTACTAACTAATGAGGGAATCCACAATGACTACTTGCTAATACCTACTAACTAATAACTGAATCCACAATGACTACTAGCTAATGACTGAATCCCTAATGACTACTAGGTAATGACGGAATCCACAATGACTCCTACGTATGACGGAATCCACGATGACTACTAGCTAATGACTACTAACTAATAACGGAATCCACAATGACTACTAACTAATGTCGGAATGCAAAATAACTACTAGCTAATGACTACTAACTAATAACGGAATCCACAACGACTACTAGATAATGATTACTAACTAATAATGGAATCCACAATGACTACTAACTAATAACGGAATCCACAATGACTACTAACTAATGACAGAATCCACAATAACTACTAGCGAATGACGAATCCACAATGACTACTAGCTAATAACTACTAACTAATAACGGAATCTACAATGACTACTAACTAATAACGGAATCCACAATGACTACTAGCTAATGTCTACTAACTAATAATGGATTCCACAATGACTACTAACTAATAACGGAATCCACAATGACTACTAACTGATGAGCGAATCCACAATCACTACTAACTAATGAGGGAATCAAAAATGACTTCTAGCTAATGACTACTAACTAATAACGGAATCCACAGTGACTACTAGCTAATGACTACTAACTAATAACGGAATCCACAATGGCTACTAACTAATAACGGAATCCACAATGACTTCTAACTAATAATGGAATCCACAATGACTACTAACGAATGACGGAATCCACATTGACTACTAACTAATAACGGAATCCACAATGACTACTAACTAATAATGGAATCCACAATGACTACTAACGAATGACGGAATCCACATTGACTACGAACTAATAACGGAATCCACAATGACTACTAGCCAATGACGGAATCAACAATGACTACTAGCTTATGACTACTAACTAAATACGGAATCCACATTGACTACTAGCTAATGACGGAATCCACAATGACTACTAACTAATAACGGAATCCACAATGACTACTAACTAATGACGGAATCCACAATGACTACTAACTAATAACGGAATCCACAATGTCTACTAGCGAATCACGGAATCCACAATGACTACTAGCTAATAACGGAATCCACAATGACTACTAGCCAATGACGGAATCCACAATGACTACTAGCTTATGACTACTAACTAAATACGGAATCCACAATGACTACTAGCTAATGATGGAATCCACAATGACTACTAACTAATAACGGAATCCACAATGACTACTAACTAATAACGGAATCCACAATGTCTACTAACTAATGACGGAATCCACAATGACTACTAATTAATAACGGAATCCACAATGTCTACTAGCGAATGACGTAATCCACAATGACTACTAGCTAATAACGGAATCCACAATGACTACTAGCTAATGACTACTAACTAATAACGGAATCCACAATGACTACTAGCTAATGACGGAATCCACAATGACTACTAACTAATAACGGAATCCACAATGTCTACTAGCGAATGACGGAATCCACAATGACTAATAGCTAATGACTACTAGCTAATTACCCACTAACTAATGACGGAATCCACATAGACTACTAAATAATGACCACAAACTAATAATGAAATCCACAATGACTACTAGCTAATGACTACTAACTAATAACGGAATCCACAATGACTATTAACTAATGAGGGAATCCACAATGACTACTAGCTAATGACTAATAACTGATAATGACATCCACAATGACTACTTGCTAATGACTATTAACTGATAACTGAATCCACAATGACTACTAGCTAATGACGGAATCCACAAAGACTACTAGATAATGACGGAATCCACAATGACTACTAGGTAATGACGGAATCCACAATGACTACTAGCTAATGACTACTAACTAATAACGGAATCCACAATGACTACTAACTAATGACGGAATCCTAAATGACTACTAGCTAATGACTACTAACTAATAACGGAATCCACAATGACTACTAACTAATGACGGAATCCTAAATGACTACTAGCTAATGACTACTAACTAATAACGGAATCCACATTGGCTACTAGCTAATGACTACTAACTAATAACGGATTCCACAATGGCTACTAACTAATAACGGAATCCACATTCACTACTAACGAATGACGGAATCCACAATGACTACTAACTAATGACTAATAACTAATAACGGAATCCACAATGGCTACTAACTAATGTAGGAATCCAAAATGATTACTAGCTAATGACTACTAACTAATAACGGAATCCACAACGACTACTAGCTAATGATTACTAACTAATAACGGAATCCACAATGGCTACTAACTAATAACGGAATCCACAATGACTACTAACTAATAATGGAATCCACAATGACTACTAACTAATGACGGAATCCACAATGACTTCTGACGGATGACGTAATCCACAATGACTACTAGCTAATGACTACTAGATAATGACTACTAACTAATGACGGAATCCACAAAGACTACTAACTAATAACTGAATCCACAATGACTACTAACTAATAACGGAATCCACAATGACTACTAACTGATGAGCGAATCCACAATCACTACTAACTAATGACGGAATCAAAAATGACTTCTAGCTAATGACTACTAACTAATAACGGAATCCACAGTGACTACTAGCTAATAACTACTAACTAATAACGGAATCCACAATGGCTACTAACTAATAACGGAATCCACAATGACTACTAACTAATAATGGAATCCACAATGACTACTAACGAATGACGGAATCCACATTGACTACTAACTAATAACGGAATCCACAATGACTACTAGCCAATGACGGAATCCACAATGACTACTAGCTTATGACTACTAACTAAATACGGAATCCGCAATGACTACTAGCTAATGACGGAATCCACAATGACTACTAACTAATAACGGAATCCACAATGACTACTAACTAATAACGGAATCCACAATGTCTACTAACTAATGACGGAATCCACAATGACTACTAACTAATAACGGAATCCACAATGTCTACTAGCGAATGACGTAATCCACAATGACTACTAACTAATAACGGAATCCACAATGACTACTAACTAATAACGGAATCCACAATGTCTACTAACTAATGACGGAATCCACAATGACTACTAAGTAATAACGGAATCCACAATGTCTACTAGCGAATGACGGAATCCACAATAACTACAAGCTAATGACTACTAGCTAATGACTACTAACTAATGACGGAATCCACAATGACTACTAACTAATGACGGAATCCACATAGACTACTAACTAATGACTACAAACTAATAATGAAATCCACAATGACTACTAGCAAATGACTACTAACTAATAACGGAATCCACAATGACTATTAACTAATGAGGGAATCCACAATGACTACTAGCTAATGACTAATAACTAAGAATGACATCCACAATGACTACTTGCTAATGACTATTAACTGATAACTGAATCCACAATGACTACTAGCTAATGACGGAATCCACAAAGACTACTAGCTAATGACGGAATCCACAATGACTACTAGGTAATGACGGAATCCACAATGACTACTAGCTAATGACTACTAACTAATAACGGAATCCACAATGACTACTAGCTAATGACTACTAACTAATAACGGAATCCACAATGGCTACTAACTAATAACGGAATCCACATTCACTACTAACGAATGACGGAATCCACAATGACTACTAACTAATGACTAATAACTAATAACGGAATCCACAATGGCTACTAACTAATGTTGGAATCCAAAATGATTACTAGCTAATGACTACTAACTAATAACGGAATCCACAATGACTACTAACTAATATTTGAATCCACAATGACTACTAACTAATGACGGAATCCACAATGACTTCTGGCGAATGACGTAATCCACAATGACTACTAGCTAATGACTACTAACTAATGACGGAATCCAAAATGATTACTAGCTAATGACTACTAACTAATAACGGAATCCACAACGACTACTAGCTAATGATTACTAACTAATAACGGAATCCACAATGGCTACTAACTAATAACGGAATCCACAATGACTACTAACTAATAATGGAATCCACAATGACTACTAACTAATGACGGAATCCACAATGACTTCTGACGAATGACGTAATCCACAATGACTACTAGCTAATGACTACTAGATAATGACTACTAACTAATGACGGAATCCACAAAGACTACTAACTAATAACTGAATCCACAATGACTACTAACTAATAACGGAATCCACAATGACTACTAACTGATGAGCGAATCCACAATCACTACTAACTAATGACGGAATCAAAAATGACTTCTAGCTAATGACTACTAACTAATAACGGAATCCACAGTGACTACTAGCTAATAACTACTAACTAATAACGGAATCCACAATGGCTACTAACTAATAACGGAATCCACAATGACTACTAACTAATAATGGAATCCACAATGACTACTAACGAATGACGGAATCCACATTGACTACTAACTAATAACGGAATCCACAATGACTACTAGCCAATGACGGAATCCACAATGACTACTAGCTTATGACTACTAACTAAATACGGAATCCACAATGACTACTAGCTAATGACGGAATCCACAATGACTACTAACTAATAACGGAATCCACAATGACTACTAACTAATAACGGAATCCACAATGTCTACTAACTAATGACGGAATCCACAATGACTACTAACTAATAACGGAATCCACAATGTCTACTAGCGAATGACGTAATCCACAATGACTACTCACTAATAACGGAATCCACAATGACTACTAACTAATAACGGAATCCACAATGTCTACTAACTAATGACGGAATCCACAATGACTACTAAGTAATAACGGAATCCACAATGTCTACTAGCGAATGACGGAATCCACAATAACTACAAGCTAATGACTACTAGCTAATGACTACTAACTAATGACGGAATCCACAATGACTACTAACTAATGACGGAATCCACATAGACTACTAACTAATGACTACAAACTAATAATGAAATCCACAATGACTACTAGCAAATGACTACTAACTAATAACGGAATCCACAATGACTATTAACTAATGAGGGAATCCACAATGACTACTAGCTAATGACTAATAACTAAGAATGACATCCACAATGACTACTTGCTAATGACTATTAACTGATAACTGAATCCACAATGACTACTAGCTAATGACGGAATCCACAAAGACTACTAGCTAATGACGGAATCCACAATGACTACTAGGTAATGACGGAATCCACAATGACTACTAGCTAATGACTACTAACTAATAACGGAATCCACAATGACTACTAGCTAATGACTACTAACTAATAACGGAATCCACAATGGCTACTAACTAATAACGGAATCCACATTCACTACTAACGAATGACGGAATCCACAATGACTACTAACTAATGACTAATAACTAATAACGGAATCCACAATGGCTACTAACTAATGTCGGAATCCAAAATGATTACTAGCTAATGACTACTAACTAATAACGGAATCCACAACGACTACTAGCTAATGATTACTAACTAATAACGGAATCCACAATGGCTACTAACTAATAACGGAATCCACAATGACTACTAACTAATATTTGAATCCACAATGACTACTAACTAATGACGGAATCCACAATGACTTCTGGCGAATGACGTAATCCACAATGACTACTAGCTAATGACTACTAACTAATGACGGAATCCACAATGACTACTAACTAATGACGGAATCCACAAAGACTACTAACTAATAACGGAATCCTCCATGACTACTAGCAAATGCTGGAATCCACAATGACTTCTAGCTAATGACTACTAACTAATAACGGAATCCACAATGACTACTAACTTATGACGGAATCCACAAGGACTACTAACTAATGACGGAATCCACAATGACTACTAACTAATGACTACGAACTAATAATTAAATCCACAATGACTACTAGCTAATGACGGAATCTACAATGACTACTAGTTAATGACTACTAACTAATAACGGAATCCACAATGACTGCTAACTAATCACGGAATACACAATGACCACTAGCTAATGACTACTAACTAATAACGGAATCTATAATGGCTACTAACTAATAACGGAATCCACAATGACTACTAACTAATGATGGATCCACAATGACTGGTAGTTAATGACTATTAACTAATGACGGAATCCACAATGACTACTAGCTAATGACTACTTACTAATAACGGAATCCACAATGACTACCAACTAATAATGGGATCCAAAATGACTACTAAGTAATAATGGAATCCACAATGTCTACTAACTAATGACGGAATCCACAATGACTACTAACTAATAACGGAATCCACAATGTCTACTAGCGAATCACGGAATCCACAATGACTACTAGCTAATAACGGAATCCACAATGACTACTAGCTAATGACTACTAACTAATAACGGAATCCACAATGACTACTAGCTAATGACTACTAACTAATAACGGAATCCACAATGGCTACTAACTAATAACGGAATCCACAGTGACTACTAGCTAATGACTACTAACTAATAACGGAATCCACAATGGCTACTAACTAATAACGGAATCCACAATGACTACTAACTAATAATGGAATCCACAATGACTACTAACGAATGACGGAATCCACATTGACTACGAACTAATAACGGAATCCACAATGACTACTAGCCAATGACGTAATCCACAATGACTACTAGCTTATGACTACTAACTAAATACGGAATTCACAATGACTACTAGCTAATGACGGAATCCACAATGACTACTAACTAATAACGGAATCCACAATGACTACTAACTAATAACGGAATCCACAATGTCTACTAACTAATGACGGAATCCACAATGACTACTAACTAATAACGGAATCCACAATGTCTACTAGCGAATCACGGAATCCACAATGACTACTAGCTAATAACGGAATCCACAATGACTACTAGCTAATGACTACTAACTAATAACGGAATCCACAATGACTACTAACTAATAACGGAATCCACAATGTCTACTAACTAATGACGGAATCCACAATGACTACTAACTAATAACGGAATCCACAATGTCTACTAGCGAATCACGGAATCCACAATGACTACTAGCTAATAACGGAATCCACAATGACTACTAGCTAATGACTACTAACTAATAACGGAATCTACAATGACTACTAACTAATAACGGAATCACAATGTCTACTAGCGAATGACGGAATCCACAATAACTACAAGCTAATGACTACTAGCTAATGACTACTAACTAATGACGGAATCCACAATGACTACTAACTAATGACGGAATCCACAAAGACTACTAACTAATGATTACAAACTAATAATGAAATCCACAATGACTACTAGCTAATGACTACTAACTAATAACGGAATCCACAATGACTATTAACTAATGAGGGAATCCACAATGACTACTAGCTAATGACTAATAACTAATAATGACATCCACAATGACTACTTGCTAATGACTATTAACTGATAACTGAATCCACAATGACTACTAGCTAATGACGGAATCCACAAAGACTACTAGCTAATGACGGTATCCACAATGACTACTAGGTAATGACGGAATCCACAATGACTACTAGCTAATGACTACTAACTAATAACGGAATCCACAATGACTACTAACTAATGACGGAATCCTAAATGACTACTAGCTAATGACTACTAACTAATAACGGAATCCACATTGACTACTAGCTAATGACTACTAACTAATAACGGAATCCACAATGGCTACTAACTAATAAGGGAATCCACATTCACTACTAACGAATGACAGAATCCACAATGACTACTAACTAATGACTAATAACTAATAACGGAATCCACAATGGCTACTAACTAATGTCGGAATCCAAAATGATTACTAGCTAATGACTACTAACTAATAACGGAATCCACAACGACTACTAGCTAATGATTACTAACTAATAACAGAATCCACAATGGCTACTAACTAATAACGGAATCCACTATGACTACTAACTAATAATGGAATCCACAATGACTACTAACTAATGACGGAATCCACAATGACTTCTGGCGAATGACGTAATCCACAATGACTACTAGCTAATGACTACTAACTAATGACGGAATCCACAATGACTACTAACTAATGACGGAATCCACAAAGACTACTAACTAATAACGGAATCTAAAATGACTACTAACTAATAACGGAATCCACAATGACTACTAACTAATAACGGAATCCACAATGACTACTAGCTAATGACTACTAACTAATAACGTATTCCACAATGACTACTAACTAATGAGGGAATCCACAATGACTACTTGCTAATACCTACTAACTAATAACTGAATCCACAATGACTACTAGCTAATGACTGAATACCCAATGACTACTAGGTAATGACGGAAACCACAATGACTCCTACGTATGACGGAATCCACAATGACTACTAGCTAATGACTACTAACTAATAACGGAATCCACAATGACTACTAACTAATGTCGGAATGCAAAAGGACTACTAGCTAATGACTACTAACTAATAACGGAATCCACAACGACTACTAACTAATGACGGAATCCACAATAACTACTAGCGAATGACGAATCCACAATGACTACTAGCTAATGACTACTAACTAATAACGGAATCTACAATGACTACTAACTAATAACGGAATCCACAATGACTACTAGCTAATGTCTACTAACTAATAACGGATTCCACAATGACTACTAACTAATAACGGAATCCACAATGACTACTAACTGATGAGCGAATCCACAATCACTACTAACTAATGAGGGAATCAAAAATGACTTCTAGCTAATGACTACTAACTAATAACGGAATCCATAGTGACTACTAGCTAATGACTACTAACTAATAACGGAATCCACAATGACTATTAACTAATGAGGGAATCCACAATGACTACTAGCTAATGACTAATAACTAATAATGAAATCCACAATGACTACTAGCTAATGACTACTAACTAATAACGGAATCCACAATGACTATTAACTAATGAGGGAATCCACAATGACTACTAGCTAATGACTAATAACTAATAATGACATCCACAATGACTACTTGCTAATGACTATTAACTGATAACTGAATCCACAATGACTACTAGCTAATGACGGAATCCACAAAGACTACTAGCTAATGACGGTATCCACAATGACTACTAGGTAATGACGGAATCCACAATGACTACTAGCTAATGACTACTAACTAATAACGGAATCCACAATGACTACTAACTAATGACGGAATCCTAAATGACTACTAGCTAATGACTACTAACTAATAACGGAATCCACATTGACTACTAGCTAATGACTACTAACTAATAACGGAATCCACAATGGCTACTATCTAATAAGGGAATCCACATTCACTACTAACGAATGACGGAATCCACAATGACTACTAACTAATGACTAATAACTAATAACGGAATCCACAATGGCTACTAACTAATGTCGGAATCCAAAATGATTACTAGCTAATGACTACTAACTAATAACGGAATCCACAACGACTACTAGCTAATGATTACTAACTAATAACGGAATCCACAATGGCTACTAACTAATAACGGAATCCACTATGACTACTAACTAATAATGGAATCCACAATGACTACTAACTAATGACGGAATCCACAATGACTTCTGGCGAATGACGTAATCCACAATGACTACTAGCTAATGACTACTAGCTAATGACTACTAACTAATGACGGAATCCACAATGACTACTAACTAATGACGGAATCCACAAAGACTACTAACTAATAACGGAATCTAAAATGACTACTAACTAATTACGGAATCCACAATGACTACTAACTAATAACGGAATCCACAATGACTACTAACTAATGAGGGAATCCACAATGACTACTTGCTAATACCTACTAACTAATAACTGAATCCACAATGACTACTAGCTAATGACTGAATCCCCAATAACTACTAGGTAATGACGGAATCCACAATGACTCCTACGTATGACGGAATCCACGATGACTACTAGCTAATGACTACTAACTAATAACGGAATCCACAATGACTACTAACTAATGTCGGAATGCAAAATAACTACTAGCTAATGACTACTAACTAATAACGGAATCCACAACGACTACTAGATAATGATTACTAACTAATAATGGAATCCACAATGACTACTAACTAATAACGGAATCCACAATGACTACTAACTAATGACAGAATCCACAATAACTACTAGCGAATGACGAATCCACAATGACTACTAGCTAATAACTACTAACTAATAACGGAATCTACAATGACTACTAACTAATAACGGAATCCACAATGACTACTAGCTAATGTCTACTAACTAATAACGGATTCCACAATGACTACTAACTAATAACGGAATCCACAATGACTACTAACTGATGAGCGAATCCACAATCACTACTAACTAATGAGGGAATCAAAAATGACTTCTAGCTAATGACTACTAACTAATAACGGAATCCACAGTGACTACTAGCTAATGACTACTAACTAATAACGGAATCCACAATGGCTACTAACTAATAACGGAATCCACAATGACTTCTAACTAATAATGGAATCCACAATGACTACTAACGAATGACGGAATCCACATTGACTACTAACTAATAACGGAATCCACAATGACTACTAACTAATAATGGAATCCACAATGACTACTAACGAATGACGGAATCCACATTGACTACGAACTAATAACGGAATCCACAATGACTACTAGCCAATGACGGAATCAACAATGACTACTAGCTTATGACTACTAACTAAATACGGAATCCACATTGACTACTAGCTAATGACGGAATCCACAATGACTACTAACTAATAACGGAATCCACAATGACTACTAACTAATGACGGAATCCACAATGACTACTAACTAATAACGGAATCCACAATGTCTACTAGCGAATCACGGAATCCACAATGACTACTAGCTAATAACGGAATCCACAATGACTACTAGCCAATGACGGAATCCACAATGACTACTAGCTTATGACTACTAACTAAATACGGAATCCACAATGACTACTAGCTAATGACGGAATCCACAATGACTACTAATTAATAACGGAATCCACAATGTCTACTAGCGAATGACGTAATCCACAATGACTACTAGCTAATAACGGAATCCACAATGACTACTAGCTAATGACTACTAACTAATAACGGAATCCACAATGACTACTAGCTAATGACGGAATCCACAATGACTACTAACTAATAACGGAATCCACAATGTCTACTAGCGAATGACGGAATCCACAATGACTAATAGCTAATGACTACTAGCTAATTACCCACTAACTAATGACGGAATCCACATAGACTACTAAATAATGACCACAAACTAATAATGAAATCCACAATGACTACTAGCTAATGACTACTAACTAATAACGGAATCCACAATGACTATTAACTAATGAGGGAATCCACAATGACTACTAGCTAATGACTAATAACTGATAATGACATCCACAATGACTACTTGCTAATGACTATTAACTGATAACTGAATCCACAATGACTACTAGCTAATGACGGAATCCACAAAGACTACTAGATAATGACGGAATCCACAATGACTACTAGGTAATGACGGAATCCACAATGACTACTAGCTAATGACTACTAACTAATAACGGAATCCACAATGACTACTAACTAATGACGGAATCCTAAATGACTACTAGCTAATGACTACTAACTAATAACGGAATCCACAATGACTACTAACTAATGACGGAATCCTAAATGACTACTAGCTAATGACTACTAACTAATAACGGAATCCACATTGGCTACTAGCTAATGACTACTAACTAATAACGGATTCCACAATGGCTACTAACTAATAACGGAATCCACATTCACTACTAACGAATGACGGAATCCACAATGACTACTAACTAATGACTAATAACTAATAACGGAATCCACAATGGCTACTAACTAATGTAGGAATCCAAAATGATTACTAGCTAATGACTACTAACTAATAACGGAATCCACAACGACTACTAGCTAATGATTACTAACTAATAACGGAATCCACAATGGCTACTAACTAATAACGGAATCCACAATGACTACTAACTAATAATGGAATCCACAATGACTACTAACTAATGACGGAATCCACAATGACTTCTGACGAATGACGTAATCCACAATGACTACTAGCTAATGACTACTAGATAATGACTACTGACTAATGACGGAATCCACAAAGACTACTAACTAATAACTGAATCCACAATGACTACTAACTAATAACGGAATCCACAATGACTACTAACTGATGAGCGAATCCACAATCACTACTAACTAATGACGGAATCAAAAATGACTTCTAGCTAATGACTACTAACTAATAACGGAATCCACAGTGACTACTAGCTAATAACTACTAACTAATAACGGAATCCACAATGGCTACTAACTAATAACGGAATCCACAATGACTACTAACTAATAATGGAATCCACAATGACTACTAACGAATGACGGAATCCACATTGACTACTAACTAATAACGGAATCCACAATGACTACTAGCCAATGACGGAATCCACAATGACTGCTAGCTTATGACTACTAACTAAATACGGAATCCACAATGACTACTAGCTAATGACGGAATCCACAATGACTACTAACTAATAACGGAATCCACAATGACTACTAACTAATAACGGAATCCACAATGTCTACTAACTAATGACGGAATCCACAATGACTACTAACTAATAACGGAATCCACAATGTCTACTAGCGAATGACGTAATCCACAATGACTACTAACTAATAACGGAATCCACAATGACTACTAACTAATAACGGAATCCACAATGTCTACTAACTAATGACGGAATCCACAATGACTACTAAGTAATAACGGAATCCACAATGTCTACTAGCGAATGACGGAATCCACAATAACTACAAGCTAATGACTACTAGCTAATGACTACTAACTAATGACGGAATCCACAATGACTACTAACTAATGACGGAATCCACATAGACTACTAACTAATGACTACAAACTAATAATGAAATCCACAATGACTACTAGCAAATGACTACTAACTAATAACGGAATCCACAATGACTATTAACTAATGAGGGAATCCACAATGACTACTAGCTAATGACTAATAACTAAGAATGACATCCACAATGACTACTTGCTAATGACTATTAACTGATAACTGAATCCACAATGACTACTAGCTAATGACGGAATCCACAAAGACTACTAGCTAATGACGGAATCCACAATGACTACTAGGTAATGACGGAATCCACAATGACTACTAGCTAATGACTACTAACTAATAACGGAATCCACAATGACTACTAGCTAATGACTACTAACTAATAACGGAATCCACAATGGCTACTAACTAATAACGGAATCCACATTCACTACTAACGAATGACGGAATCCACAATGACTACTAACTAATGACTAATAACTAATAACGGAATCCACAATGGCTACTAACTAATGTCGGAATCCAAAATGATTACTAGCTAATGACTACTAACTAATAACGGAATCCACAACGACTACTAGCTAATGATTACTAACTAATAACGGAATCCACAATGGCTACTAACTAATAACGGAATCCACAATGACTACTAACTAATATTTTAATCCACAATGACTACTAACTAATGACGGAATCCACAATGACTTCTGGCGAATGACGTAATCCACAATGACTACTAGCTAATGACTACTAACTAATGACGGAATCCACAATGACTACTAACTAATAACGGAATCCTCCATGACTACTAGCAAATGCTGCAATCCACAATGACTTCTAGCTAATGACTACTAACTAATAACGGAATCCACAATGACTACTAACTTATGACGGAATCCACAAGGACTACTAACTAATGACGGAATCCACAATGACTACTAACTAATGACTACGAACTAATAATTAAATCCACAATGACTACTAGTTAATGACTACTAACTAATAACGGAATCCACAATGACTGCTAACTAATCACGGAATACACAATGACCACTAGCTAATGACTACTAACTAATAACGGAATCTATAATGGCTACTAACTAATAACGGAATCCAAAATGACTACTAAGTAATAATGGAATCCACAATGACTACTAACTAATAACGGAATCCAC
Source organism: Eledone cirrhosa (assembly GCA_964016885.1). Classification (NCBI taxonomy): domain Eukaryota; kingdom Metazoa; phylum Mollusca; class Cephalopoda; order Octopoda; family Eledonidae; genus Eledone; species Eledone cirrhosa. The sequence goes on along the minus strand of OZ024740.1, from coordinate 406,604,234 downwards.
AATGATTACTGACTAATGACGGAATCCACAATGACTACTAACTAATAACGGAATCTACAATGACTACTAACTAATACCGGAATCCACAATGACTATTAGCTAATGACTACTAACTAATAACGGAATCCACATTGACTACTAACTAATGACGGAATCCACAATGACTACTAGCTAATGACTACTTACTAATAACGGAATCCACAAGGACTACTAACTAATAACGGAATCCACATTGACTACTAGCTAATGACTACTTACTAATAACGGAATCCACAATGACTACTAACTAATAACGGAATACCCCATGACTACTAGCGAATGCTGGAATCCACAATGACTTCTAGCTAATGACTACTAACTAATACGGGAATCCACAATGAATACTAACATATGACGGAATCCACAATGACTACTAACTAATGACTTCTAACTTATAATTAAATCCACAATGACTACTAGCTAATGACGGAATCTACAATGACTACTAGTTAATGACTACTAACTAATAACGGAATCCACAATGACTACTAACTAATCACGGAATCCACAATGACCACTAGCTAATGACTACTAACTAATAACGGAATCTACAATGACAACTAACTAATAACGGAATCCACAATGACTACTAACTAATGGCGGATCCACAATGACGGGTAGTTAACGACTATTAACTAATGACGGAATCCACAATGACGACTAGCTAATGACTACTTAATAATAACGGAATCCACAATGACTACTAATTAATAATGGGATCCAAAATGACTACTAACTAATAATGGAATCCACATTGACTACTAACTAATAACGGAATCCACAATGACTACTAACTAATGACGGAACCCACAATGATTACTAGCGAATGACGAATCCACAATGACTACTAGCTAATGACTACTAACTAATAACTTAATCTACAATGACTACTAACTAATAACCGAATCCACAATGACTACTAGCTAATGACTACTAACTAATAACGGAATCCACAATGACTTCTAATTAATGACGGAATCCACTACGACTACTAACTAATAACGGTATCCACAATGACTACTAACTAATGACTACTAACTAATGACTACTAACTAATAATGGAATTCACAATGACTACTAACTAATAACGGAATCCACACTGACTACTAGCTAATGACTACTAACTAATAACGTATTCCACAATGACTACTAACGAATGACGGAATCCACAATGACTACTAGGTAATGACGGAATCCACAATGACTCCTACGTAATGACGGAATCCACAATGACTACTAGCTAATGACTACTAACTAATAACGGAATCCACAATGACTACTAACTAATGTCGGAATCCAAAATGACTACTAGCTAATGACTACTAACTAATAATGGAATCCACAACGACTACTAGCTAATGACTACTAACTAATAACGGAATCCATAATGACTACTAACTAATGACGGAACCCACAATGATTACTAGCGAATGACGAATCAACAATGACTACTAGCTAATGACTACTAACTATTAACGGAATCTACAATGACTACTAACTAATAACGGAATCCACAATGACTACTAGCTAATGACTACTAACTAATAACGCAATCCACAATGACTACTAGTTAATGACGGAATCCACTACGACTACTAACTAATAACGGAATGCACAACGACTACTAACTAATAACGGAATCCACAATGACTACTAACTAATGACGGAATCCACAATGACTACTAGCTAATGACTACTTACTAATAACGGAGTCCACAAAGACTACTAATTAATGACGGAATCCACAATGACTACTAACTAATGACGGAATCCTAAATGACTACTAGCTAATGACTACTAACTAATAACGGAATCCACATTGACTACTAGCTAATGACTACTAACTAATAACGGAATCCACAACGGCTACTAACTAATAACGGAATCCACATTCACTACTAACGAATGACGGAATCCACAATGACTACTAACTAATGACTAATAACTAATAACGGAATCCACAATGGCTACTAACTAATGTCGGAATCCAAAATGATTACTAGCTAATGACTACTAACTAATGACGGAATCCACAACGACTACTAGCTAATGATTACTAACTAATAACGGAATCCACAATGGCTACTAACTAATAACGGAATCCACAATGACTACTAACTAATAATGGAATCCACAATGACTACTAACTAAGGACGGAATCCACAATGACTTCTGGCGAATGACGTAATCCACAATGACTACTAGCTAATGACTACTAGCTAATGACTACTAACTAATGACGGAATCCACAATGACTACTAACTAATGACGGAATCCACAAAGACTACTAACTAATAACGGAATCTAAAATGACTACTAACTAATAACGGAATGCACAATGACTACTAACTAATAACGGAATCCACAATGACTACTAACTAATGACTATTAACTAATAATGGAATTCATAATGACTACTAACTAATAACGGAATCCACACTGACTACTAGCTAATGACTACTAACTAATAATGGAATCCACAATGACTACTGACTAATAACGGAATCCACAATGACTACTAACTAATGACGGAATCCACAATAACTACAAGCGAATGACGAATCCACAATGACTACTAGCTAATGACTACTAACTAATAACGGAATCTACAATGACTACTAACTAATAACGGAATCCACAATGACTACTAGCCAATGACGGAATCCTCAATGACTACTAGCTTATGACTACTAACTAAATACGGAATCCACAATGACTACTAGCTAATGACGGAATCCTAAATGACTACTAGCTAATGACTACTAACTAATAACGGAATCCACATTGACTACTAGCTAATGACTACTAACTAATAACGGAATCCACAATGGCTACTAACTAATAACGGAATCCACATTCACTACTAACGAATGACGGAATCCACAATGACTACTAACTAATGACTAATAACTAATAACGGAATCCACAATGGCTACTAACTAATGTCGGAATCCAAAATGGTTACTAGCTAATGACTACTAACTAATAACGGAATCCACAATGACTAATAACTAATAATGGAATCCACAATGACTACTAACTAATGACGGAATCCACAATGACTTCTGGCGAATGACGTAATCCACAATGACTACTAGATAATGACTACTAGCTAATGACTACTAACTATTAACGGAATCTACAATGACTACTAACTAATAACGGAATCCACAATGACTACTAGCTAATGACTACTAACTAATAACGCAATCCACAATGACTACTAGTTAATGACGGAATCCACTACGACTACTAACTAATAACGGAATGCACAACGACTACTAACTAATAACGGAATCCACAATGACTACTAACTAATGACGGAATCCACAATGACTACTAGCTAATGACTACTTACTAATAACGGAGTCCACAAAGACTACTAATTAATGACGGAATCCACAATGACTACTAACTAATGACGGAATCCTAAATGACTACTAGCTAATGACTACTAACTAATAACGGAATCCACATTGACTACTAGCTAATGACTACTAACTAATAACGGAATCCACAACGGCTACTAACTAATAACGGAATCCACATTCACTACTAACGAATGACGGAATCCACAATGACTACTAACTAATGACTAATAACTAATAACGGAATCCACAATGGCTACTAACTAATGTCGGAATCCAAAATGATTACTAGCTAATGACTACTAACTAATGACGGAATCCACAACGACTACTAGCTAATGATTACTAACTAATAACGGAATCCACAATGGCTACTAACTAATAACGGAATCCACAATGACTACTAACTAATAATGGAATCCACAATGACTACTAACTAATGACGGAATCCACAATGACTTCTGGCGAATGACGTAATCCACAATGACTACTAGCTAATGACTACTAGCTAATGACTACTAACTAATGACGGAATCCACAATGACTACTAACTAATGACGGAATCCACAAAGACTACTAACTAATAACGGAATCTAAAATGACTACTAACTAATAACGGAATGCACAATGACTACTAACTAATAACGGAATCCACAATGACTACTAACTAATGACTATTAACTAATAATGGAATTCATAATGACTACTAACTAATAACGGAATCCACACTGACTACTAGCTAATGACTACTAACTAATAATGGAATCCACAATGACTACTGACTAATAACGGAATCCACAATGACTACTAACTAATGACGGAATCCACAATAACTACAAGCGAATGACGAATCCACAATGACTACTAGCTAATGACTACTAACTAATAACGGAATCTACAATGACTACTAACTAATAACGGAATCCACAATGACTACTAGCCAATGACGGAATCCTCAATGACTACTAGCTTATGACTACTAACTAAATACGGAATCCACAATGACTACTAGCTAATGACGGAATCCTAAATGACTACTAGCTAATGACTACTAACTAATAACGGAATCCACATTGACTACTAGCTAATGACTACTAACTAATAACGGAATCCACAATGGCTACTAACTAATAACGGAATCCACATTCACTACTAACGAATGACGGAATCCACAATGACTACTAACTAATGACTAATAACTAATAACGGAATCCACAATGGCTACTAACTAATGTCGGAATCCAAAATGGTTACTAGCTAATGACTACTAACTAATAACGGAATCCACAATGACTAATAACTAATAATGGAATCCACAATGACTACTAACTAATGACGGAATCCACAATGACTTCTGGCGAATGACGTAATCCACAATGACTACTAGATAATGACTACTAGCTAATGACTACTAACTAATGACGGAATCCACAATGACTACTAACTAATGACGGAATCCTCAAAAACTACTAACTAATAACGGAATCTAAAATGACTACTAACTAATAACGGAATCCACAATGACTACTAACTAATAACGGAATCCACAATGACTACTAACTAATGACTACTAACTAATAATGGAATTCATAATGACTACTAACTAATAACGGAATCCACACTGACTACTAGCTAATGACTACTAACTAATAACGTATTCCACAATGACTACTAACTAATGAGGGAATCCACAATGACTACTTGCTAATACCTACTAACTAATAACTGAATCCACAATGACTACTAGCTAATGACTGAATCCACAATGACTACTAGGTAATGACGGAATCCACAATGACTCCTACGTAATGACGGAATCCACAGTGACTACTAGCTAATGACTACTAACTAATAACGGAATCCACAATGACTACTAACTAATGTCGGATCCAAAATGACTACTAGCTAATGACTACTAACTAATAACGGAATCCACAACGACTACTAGCTAATGATTACTAACTAATAATGGAATCCACAATGACTACTAACTAATAACGGAATCCATAATGACTACTAACTAATGACGGAATCCACAATAACTACTAGCGAATGACGAATCCATAATGACTACTAACTAATAACGGAATCTACAATGACTACTAACTAATAACGGAATCCACAATGACTACTAGCTAATGACTACTAACTAATAACGGAATCCACAATGACTACTAACTAATAACGGAATCCACAATGACTACTAACTGATGAGCGAATCCACAATCACTACTAACTAATGACGGAATCAAAAATGACTTCTAGCTAATGACTACTAATTAATAACGGAATCCACAATGGCTACTAACTAATAACGGAATCCACAATGACTACTAACGAATGACGGAATCCACATTGACTACTAACTAATAACGGAATCCACAATGACTACTAGCCAATGACGGAATCCACAATGACTACTAGCTTATGACTACTAACTAAATACGGAATCCACAATGACTACTAGCTAATGACGGAATCCACAATGACTACTAACTAATAACGGAATCCACAATGACTACTAACTAAAAACGGAATCCACAATGTCTACTAACTAATGACGGAATCCACAATGACTACTAACTAATAACGGAATCCACAATGTCTACTAGCGAATCACGGAATCCACAATGACTACTAGCTAATAACGGAATCCACAATGACTACTAGCTAATGACTACTAACTAATAACGGAATCCACAATGACTACTAGCTAATGACGGAATCCACAATGACTACTAACTAATAACGGAATCCACAATATCTACTAGCGAATGACGGAATCCACAATGACTACAAGCTAATGACTACTAGCTAATGACTACTAACTAATGACGGAATCCACATAGACTACTAACTAATGACTACAAACTAATAATGAAATCCACAATGACTACTAGTTAATGACTAATAACTGATAATGACATCCACAATGACTACTTGCTAATGACTATTAACTGATAACTGAATCCACAATGACTACTAGCTAATGACGGAATCCACAAAGACTACTAGCTAATGACGGAATCCACAATGACTACTAGGTAATGACGGAATCCACAATGACTACTAGCTAATGACTACTAACTAATAACGGAATCCACAATGACTACTAACTAATGACGGAATCCTAAATGACTACTAGCTAATGACTACTAACTAATAACGGAATCCACAATGACTACTAACTAATGACGGAATCCTAAATGACTACTAGCCACTGACCACTAACTAATAACGGAATCCACATTGACTACTAGCTAATGACTACTAACTAATAACGGAATCCACAATGGCTAATAACTAATAACGGAATCCACATTCACTACTAACGAATGACGGAATCCACAATGACTACTAACTAATGACTAATAACTAATAACGGAAACCACAATGGCTACTAACTAATGGCGGAATCCAAAATGATTACTAGCTAATGACTACTAACTAATAACGGAATCCACAACGACTACTAGCTAATGATTACTAACTAATAACGGAATCCACAATGGCTACTAACTAATAACGGAATCCACAATGACTACTAACTAATAATGGAATCCACAATGACTACTAACTAATGACGGAATCCACATTGACTTGTGGCGAATGACGTAATCCACAATGACTACTAGCTAATGACTACTAGATAATGACTACTAACTAATGACGGAATCCACAATGACTACTAACTAATGACGGAATCCACAAAGACTACTAACTAATAAGGGAATCTAAAATGACTAATAACTAATAACGGAATCCACAATGACTACTAACTAATAACGGAATCCACAATGACTACTAACTAATGACTACTAACTAATAATGGAATTCATAATGACTACTAACTAATAACGGAATCCACACTGACGACTAGCTAATGACTACTAACTAATAACGGAATCCACAGTGACTACTAGCTAATGACTACTAATTAATAACGGAATCCACAATGGCTACTAACTAATAACGGAATCCACAATGACTACTAACGAATGACGGAATCCACATTGACTACTAACTAATAACGGAATCCACAATGACTACTAGCCAATGACGGAATCCACAATGACTACTAGCTTATGACTACTAACTAAATACGGAATCCACAATGACTACTAGCTAATGACGGAATCCACAATGACTACTAACTAATAACGGAATCCACAATGACTACTAACTAAAAACGGAATCCACAATGTCTACTAACTAATGACGGAATCCACAATGACTAATAACTAATAACGGAATCCACAGTGTCTACTAGCGAATCACGGAATCCACAATGACTACTAGCTAATAACGGAATCCACAATGACTACTAGCTAATGACTACTAAGTAATAACGGAATCCACAATTACTACTAGCTAATGACGGAATCCACAATGACTACTAACTAATAACGGAATCCACAATGTCTACTAGCGAATGACGGAATCCACAATGACTACAAGCTAATGACTACTAGCTAATGACTACTAACTAATGACGGAATCCACATAGACTACTAACTAATGACTACAAACTAATAATGAAATCCACAATGACTACTAGCTAATGACTAATAACTGATAATGACATCCACAATGACTACTTGCTAATGACTATTAACTGATAACTGAATCCACAATGACTACTAGCTAATGACGCAATCCACAAAGACTACTAGCTAATGACGGAATCCACAATGACTACTAGGTAATGACGGAATCCACAATGACTACTAGCTAATGACTACTAACTAATAACGGAATCCACAATGACTACTAACTAATGACGGAATCCTAAATGACTACTAGCTAATGACTACTAACTAATAACGGAATCCACAATGACTACTAACTAATGACGGAATCCTAAATGACTACTAGCCACTGACCACTAACTAATAACGGAATCCACATTGACTACTAGCTAATGACTACTAACTAATAACAGAATCCACAATGGCTACTAACTAATAACGGAATCCACATTCACTACTAACGAATGACGGAATCCACAATGACTACTAACTAATGACTAATAACTAATAACGGAATCCACAATGGCTACTAACTAATGTCGGAATCCAAAATGATTACTAGCTAATGACTACTAACTAATAACGGAATCCACAACGACTACTAGCTAATGATTACTAACTAATAACGGAATCCACAATGGCTACTAACTAATAACGGAATCCACAATGACTACTAACTAATAATGGAATCCACAATGACTACTAACTAATGACGGAATCCACAATGACTTCTGGCGAATGACGTAATCCACAATGACTACTAGCTAATGACTACTAGATAATGACTACTAACTAATGACGGAATCCACAATGACTACTAACTAATGACGGAATCCACAAAGACTACTAACTAATAAGGGAATCTAAAATGACTAATAACTAATAACGGAATCCACAATGACTACTAACTAATAACGGAATCCACAATGACTACTAACTAATGACTACTAACTAATAATGGAATTCATAATGACTACTAACTAATAACGGAATCCACACTGACTACTAGCTAATGACTACTAACTAATAACGTATTCCACAATGACTACTAACTAATGAGGGAATCCAAAATGACTACTTGCTAATACCTACTAACTAATAACTGAATCCACAATGACTACTAGCTAATGACTGAATCCACAATGACTACTAGGTAATGACGGAATCCACAATGACTCCTACGTGATGACGGAATCCACAATGACTACTAGCTAATGACTACTAACTAATAACGGAATCTACAATGACTACTAACTAATGTCGGAATCCAAAATGACAACTAGCTAATGACTACTAACTAATAACGGAATCCACAACGACTACTAGCTAATGATTACTAACTAATAATGGAATCCACAATGACTACTAACTAATAACGGAATCCACAATGACTACTAACTAATGACGGAATCCACAATAACTACTAGCGAATGACGAATCCACAATGACTACTAGCTAATGACTACTAACTAATAACGGAATCTACAATGACAACTAACTAATAACGGAATCCACAATGACTACTAGCTAATGACTACTAACTAATAACGGAATCCACAATGACTACTAACTAATAACGGAATCCACAATGACTACTAACTGATGAGCGAATCCACAATCACTACTAACTAATGACGGAATCAAAAATGACTTCTAGCTAATGACTACTAACTAATAACGGAATCCACAGTGACTACTAGCTAATAACTACTAACTAATAACGGAATCCACAATGGTTACTAACTAATAACGGAATCCACAATGACTACTAACTAATAATGGAATCCACAATGACTACTAACGAATGACGGAATCCACATTGACTACTAACTAATAACGGAATCCACAATGACTACTAACGAATGACGGAATCCACAATGACTACTAGCTTATGACTACTAACTAAATACGGAATCCACAATGACTACTAGCTAATGACGGAATCCACAATGACTACTAACTAATAACGGAATCCACAATGACTACTAACTAATAACGGAATCCACAATGTCTACTAACTAATGACGGAATCCACAATGACTACTAACTAATAACGGAATTCACAATGTCTACTAGCGAATGACGTAATCCACAATGACTACTAGCTAATAACGGAATCCACAATGAATACTAGCTAATGACTACTAACTAATAACGGAATCCACAATGACTACCAGCTAATGACGGAATTCACAATCACTACTAACTAATAACGGAATCCACAATGTCTACTAGCGAATGACGGAATCCACAATGACTACAAGCTAATGACTACTAGCTAATGACTACTAACTAATGACGGAATCCACAATGACTACTAACTAAAGACGGAATCCACATAGACTACTAACTAATGACTACAAACTAATAATGAAATCCACAATGACTACTAGCTAATGACTACTAACTAATAACGGAATGCACAATGACTATTAACTAATGAGGGAATCCACAATGACTACTAGCTAATGACTAATAACTAATAATGACATCCACAATGACTTCTAGCTAATGACTACTAACTAATAAGGGAATCCACAATGACTACTAACATATGACGGAATCCACAAGGAAGGTCTACTAACTAATGACGTAATCCACAATGACTACTAACTAATGACTTCTAACTTATAATTAAATCCACAATGACTACTAGCGAATGACGGAATCTACAATGACTACTAGTTAATCACTACTAACTAATAACGGAATCCACAATGACTACTAACTAATCACGGAATCCACAATGACCACTAGCTAATGACTACTAGCTAATAACGGAATCCACAATGACTACTAACTAATAACGGAATCTACAATGACTACTAACTAAGAACGGAATCCACAATGACTACTAACTAATGGCGGATCCACAATGACGGGTAGTTAACGACTATTAACTAATGACGGAATCCACAATGACGACTAGCTAATGACTACTTAATAATAACGGAATCCACAATGACTACTAATTAATAATGGGATCCAAAATGACTACTAACTAATAATGGAATCCACATTGACTACTAACTAATAACGGAATCCACAATGACTACTAACTAATGACGGAATCCACAATGATTACTAGCGAATGACGAATCCACACTGACTACTAGCTAATGACTACTAACTAATAACTTAATCTACAATGACTACTAACTAATAACGGAATCCACAATGACTACTAGCTAATGACTACTAACTAATAACGGAATCCACAATGACTACTAATTAATGACGGAATCCACTACGACTACTAACTAATAACGGAATCCACAACGACTACTAACTAATGACGTAATCCACAATGACTACTAGGTAATGACGGAATCCACAATGACTACTAGATAATGACTACTAACTAATAACGGAATCCACAATGACTACTAGCTGATGACTACTAACTATTAACGGAATCTACAATGACTACTAACTAATAACGGAATCCACGATGACTACTAGCTAATGACTACTAACTAATAACGGAATCCACAATGACTACTAACTAATAAGAGAATCTAAAATGACTACTAAGTAATAACGGAATCCACAATGACTACTAACTAATAACGGTATCCACAATGACTACTAACTAATGACTACTAACTAATAATGGAATTCACAATGACTACTAACTAATAACGGAATCCACACTGACTACTAGCTAATGACTACTAACTAATAACGTATTCCACAATGACTACTAACTAATGAGGGAAACCACAATGACTACTTGCTAATACCTACTAACTAATAACTGAATCCACATTGACTACTAGCTAATGACGGAATCCACAATGACTACTAGGTAATGACGGAATCCACAATGACTCCTACGTAATAACGGAATCCACAATGACTACTAACTAATGACGGAATCCACAATGATTACTAGCGAATGACGAATCAACAATGACTACTAGCTAATGACTACTAACTATTAACGGAATCTACAATGACTACTAACTAATAACGGAATCCACAATGACTACCAGCTAATGACTACTAACTAATAACGCAATCCACAATGACTACTGGTTAATGACGGAATCCACTACGGCTACTAACTAATAACGGAATGCACAACGACTACTAACTAATAACGGAATCCACAATGACTACTAACTAATGACGGAATCCACAATGACTACTAGCTAATAACTACTTACTAATAACGGAATCCACAAAGACTACTAACTAATGACGGAATCCACAATGACTACTAGGTAATGACAGAATCCACAATGACTACTAGCTAATGACTACTAACTAATAACGGAATCCACAATGACTACTAGCTAATGACTACTAACTAATAACGGAATCCACAATAACTACTAGCTAATGACTACTAACTAATAACTGATTCCAGAATGACTACTAGCTAATAACGGAATCCACAATGACTATTAACTAATAACGGAATCCACAATGACTACTAACGAATGACGGAATCCACAATGACTACTAACTAATAAGGGAATTGCCAATGACTACTAGCTAATGACGGAATCCACAATGACAACTAACTAATAACGGAATCCACAATGACTACTAACTAATGACTACTAACTAATAACGGAATCCACAATGAGTACTAACTAATGACGGAATCCACAATGACTACTAGCTAATGACTACTAACTAATAACGTATTCCACAATGATTACTAACTAATGAGGGAATCCACAATGACTACTAGCTAATGATTACTAACTAATAACGGAATCCACAACGACTACTAGCTAATGATTACTAACTGATAACGGAATCCACAATGGCTACTAACTAATAACGGAATCCACAATGACTACTAACTAATAACGGAATCCACAATGACTACTAACTAATGACGGAATCCACAATGACTACTAGCGAATGACGGAATCCGCAATGACTACTAGCTAATGACTACTAACTATTAACGGAATCTACAATCACTACTAACTAATAACGGAATCCACAATGACTACTAGCCAATGACTACTAACTAATAATTAAATCCACAATGACTACTAGCTAATGACGGAATCTACAATGACTACTAGCTAATGACTACTAACTAATAACGGAATCCACAATGACTACTAACTAATAACGGAATCCACAATGACTACTAACTAATGACGGATCCACAATGACTGGTAGTTAATCACTATTAACTAATGACGGAATCTACAATGACTACTAGCTAATAACTACTTACTAATAACGGAATCTACAATGACTACTAACTAATAATGGGATCCAAAATGACTACTAACTAATAATGGAATCCATAATGACTACTAACTAATGACGGAATCCACAATGACTACTAGCGAATGATGGAATCCTAAATGACTACTAGCTAATGACTACTAACTAATAACGGAATCCACAATGACTACTAGCTAATGACTAGTAACTAATAACGGAATGCACAATGGCTTCTAGTTAATGACGGAATCCACTACGACTACTAACTAATAATGAAATCCACAATGACTACTAGCTTATGACTACTAACTAATAACTGAATCCACAATGACTACTAGCTAATGACGGAATCCACAATGACTACTAATTAATGACGGAATCCACTACGACTACTAACTAATAACGGAATCCACAACGACTACTAACTAATGACGTAATCCACAATGACTACTAACTAATAACGGAATCCACAATGACTACTAACTTATGACGGAATCCACAAGGACTACTGACTAATGACGGAATCCACAATGACTACTAACTAATGACTACTAAGTAATAATTAAATCCACAATGACTACTAGCTAATGACGGAATCTACAATGACTACTAGGTAATGACTACTAACTAATAACGGAATCCACAATGACTACTAACTAATGACGGAAGCCACAATGACCACTAGCTAATGACTACTAACTAATGACGGATCCACAATGACTGGTAGTTAATGACTATTAACTAATGACGGAATCCACAATGACTACTAACTAATAACGGAATCCACAATGACTACTAACTAATAAGAGAATCTAAAATGACTACTAAGTAATAACGGAATCCACAATGACTACTAACTAATAACGGTATCCACAATGACTACTAACTAATGACTACTAACTAATAATGGAATTCACAATGACTACTAACTAATAACGGAATCCACACTGACTACTAGCTAATGACTACTAACTAATAACGTATTCCACAATGACTACTAACTAATGAGGGAAACCACAATGACTACTTGCTAATACCTACTAACTAATAACTGAATCCACATTGACTACTAGCTAATGACGGAATCCACAATGACTACTAGGTAATGACGGAATCCACAATGACTCCTACGTAATAACGGAATCCACAATGACTACTAACTAATGACGGAATCCACAATGATTACTAGCGAATGACGAATCAACAATGACTACTAGCTAATGACTACTAACTATTAACGGAATCTACAATGACTACTAACTAATAACGGAATCCACAATGACTACCAGCTAATGACTACTAACTAATAACGCAATCCACAATGACTACTGGTTAATGACGGAATCCACTACGGCTACTAACTAATAACGGAATGCACAACGACTACTAACTAATAACGGAATCCACAATGACTACTAACTAATGACGGAATCCACAATGACTACTAGCTAATAACTACTTACTAATAACGGAATCCACAAAGACTACTAACTAATGACGGAATCCACAATGACTACTAGGTAATGACAGAATCCACAATGACTACTAGCTAATGACTACTAACTAATAACGGAATCCACAATGACTACTAGCTAATGACTACTAACTAATAACGGAATCCACAATAACTACTAGCTAATGACTACTAACTAATAACTGATTCCAGAATGACTACTAGCTAATAACGGAATCCACAATGACTATTAACTAATAACGGAATCCACAATGACTACTAACGAATGACGGAATCCACAATGACTACTAACTAATAAGGGAATCGCCAATGACTACTAGCTAATGACGGAATCCACAATGACAACTAACTAATAACGGAATCCACAATGACTACTAACTAATGACTACTAACTAATAACGGAATCCACAATGAGTACTAACTAATGACGGAATCCACAATGACTACTAGCTAATGACTACTAACTAATAACGTATTCCACAATGATTACTAACTAATGAGGGAATCCACAATGACTACTAGCTAATGATTACTAACTAATAACGGAATCCACAACGACTACTAGCTAATGATTACTAACTGATAACGGAATCCACAATGGCTACTAACTAATAACGGAATCCACAATGACTACTAACTAATAACGGAATCCACAATGACTACTAACTAATGACGGAATCCACAATGACTACTAGCGAATGACGGAATCCGCAATGACTACTAGCTAATGACTACTAACTAATAACGGAATCTACAATCACTACTAACTAATAACGGAATCCACAATGACTACTAGCCAATGACTACTAACTAATAATTAAATCCACAATGACTACTAGCTAATGACGGAATCTACAATGACTACTAGCTAATGACTACTAACTAATAACGGAATCCACAATGACTACTAACTAATAACGGAATCCACAATGACTACTAACTAATGACGGATCCACAATGACTGGTAGTTAATGACTATTTTCTAATGACGGAATCTACAATGACTACTAGCTAATAACTACTTACTAATAACGGAATCTACAATGACTACTAACTAATAATGGGATCCAAAATGACTACTAACTAATAATGGAATCCATAATGACTACTAACTAATGACGGAATCCACAATGACTACTAGCGAATGATGGAATCCTAAATGACTACTAGCTAATGACTACTAACTAATAACGGAATCCACAATGACTACTAGCTAATGACTAGTAACTAATAACGGAATGCACAATGGCTTCTAGTTAATGACGGAATCCACTACGACTACTAACTAATAATGAAATCCACAATGACTACTAGCTTATGACTACTAACTAATAACTGAATCCACAATGACTACTAGCTAATGACGGAATCCACAATGACTACTAGGTAATGACGGAATCCACAATGACTAATAGCTAATGTCTACTAACTAATAACGGAATCCACAATGACTAGGTAATGACGGAATCCACAATGACTACTAGGTAATGACGGAATCCACAATGACTAATAGCTAATGTCTACTAACTAATAACGGAATCCACAATGACTACTAACTAATGTCGGAATCCAAAATGACTAGTAGCTAATGACTACTAACTAATAACAGAATCCACAATGACTACTAACTAATGACGGAATCCACAATGACTACTAGGTAATGACGGAATCCACAATGACTACTAGGTAATGACGGAATCCACAATGACTACTAGCTAATGACTACTAACTAATAACGGAATCCACAATGACTACTAACTAATGTCGGAATCCACAATGACTACTAGCTTACGACTACTAACTAATAACTGAATCCACAATGACTACTAACTAATAACTCAATCCACAATGACTACTAACTAATGTCGGAATCCACAATGACTACTAGCTTATGACTACTAACTAATAACTGAATCCACAATGACTACTAACTAATAACGGAATCCACAATGACTACTAACTAATGACGGATTCCACAATGACTACTAGGTAATGACGGAATCCACAATGACTACTAGGTAATGACGTAATCCACGATGACTACTAGCTAATGACTACTAGCTAATAACGGAATCCACAATGACTACTAACTAATAACGGAATCCACAATGATTACTAACTAATGACGGAATACACAATGACTACTAACTAATGACGGAATCCACAATGACTACTAGCTAATGACTACTTACTAATAACGGAATCCACAAAGACTACTAACTAATAACGGAATCCACAATGACTACTTGCGAATGATAGAATCCACAATGACTACTAACTAATAACGGAATCCACAATGACTACTAGCTAATGACTACTAACTCATAACGGAATCGACAATGACTACTAACTAATGACGGAATCCACAATGACTACTAACTAATAACGGAATCCACAATGTCTACTAGCGAATGACGGAATCCACAATGACTACTAGCTAATGACTACTAGCTAATGACTACTAACTAATGACTACTAACTAATGACGGAATCCACAATGACTACTAACTAATGACGGAATCCACAAAGACTACTAACTAATGACTACTAACTAATAATGAAATCCACAATGACTACTAGCTAATGACTACTAACTAATAACGGAATCCACAATGACTACTAACTAATGAGGGAATCCACAATGACTACTAGCTAATGACTAATTACTAATAACGGAATCCACAAAGACTACTAACTAATAACGGAATGCACAACGACTACTAACTAATAACGGAATCCACAATGACTACTAACTAATGACGGAATCCACGATGACTACTAGCTAATGACTACTTACTAATAACGGAATCCACAAAGACTACTAACTAATAACGGAATCCACAAAGACTACTAACTAATGACGGAATCCACAATGACTACTAGCTAATGACTACTAACTAATAACGGAATCCACAATGACTACTAGCTAATGACTACTAACTAATAACAAAATCCACAATAACTACTAGCTAATGACTACTAACTAATAACTGATTCCACAATGACTACTAGCTAATAACGGAATCCACAATGACTATTAACTAATAACGGAATCCACAATGACTACTAACAAATGACGGAATCCACAATGACTACTAACTAATAAGGGAATCGCCAAAGACTACTAGCTAATGACGGAATCCACAATGACTACTAACTAATAACGGAATCCCCAATGACTACTTGCGAATGAGGTAATCCACAATGAATACTAGCTAATGACTACTAGCTAATGACTACTAACTAATGAGCGAATGCACAATGACTACTAACTAATGACTATTAACTAATAATGAAATCCACAATGACTACTAACTAATAAAGGAATCCTCCATGACTACTGGCGAATTATGGAATCAAAAATGAATTCTAGCTAATGACTACTAACTAATGACGGAATCCACAATTACTACTAACTTATGACGGAATCCACAAGGACTACTGACTAATGACGGAATCCACAATGACTACTAACCAATGACTACTAATTAATAATTAAATCCACAATGACTACTAACTAATAACGGAATCCACAATGACTACTAACTAATGACGGAAGCCACAATGACCACTAGCTAATGACTACTAACTAATGACGGATCCACAATGACTGGTAGTTAATGACTATTAACTAATGACGGAATCCACAATGACTACTAACTAATAACGGAAACTACAATGACTACTAACTAATAACGGAATCCACAATGACTACTAACTAATGACTACTAACTAATAACGGTATCCACAATGACTACTAACTAATGACGGAATCCACAATGACTACTAGCTAATGAGTACTAACTAATAACGTATTCCACAATGACTACTAACTAATGAGGGAATCCACAATGACTACTAGCTAATGACTACTAACTAATAACTGAATCCACAATAACTACTAGCTAATGACGGAATCCACAATGAATACTAGGTAATGACGGAATCCACAATGACTCCTAGGTAATGACGGAATCCACAATGACTACTAGCTAATGACTAATAACTAATAACGGAATCCACAATGACTACTAACTAATGTCGGAATCCAAAATGATTACTAGCTAATGTCTACTAACTAATAACGGAATCCACAACGACTACTAGCTAATGATTACTAACTTATAACGGAATCCACAATGGCTACTAACTATTAACGGAATCCACAATGACTACTAACTAATAACGGAATCCACAATGACTACTAACTAATGACGGAATCCACAATGACTACTAGCGAATGACGGAATCCGCAATGACTACTAGCTAATGACTACTAACTAATAACGGAATCTACAATCACTACTAACTAATAACGGAATCCACAATGACTACTAGCTAATGACTACTTACTAATAACGGAATCTCCAATGACTACTAACTAATAATGTGATCCAAAATGACTACTAACTAATAATGGAATCCATAATGACTACTAGCGAATGACGGAATCCACAATGACTACTAGTTAATGACTACTAACTAATAACGGAATCCACAATGACTACTAACTAATGACGGAATCCACAATAACTACTAGCTAATGACTACTAACTAATAACGGAATCCACAATGACTACTAGCTAATGACTACTTACTAATAACGGAATCTCCAATGACTACTAACTAATAATGGGATCCAAAATGACTACTAACTAATAATGGAATCCATAATGACTACTAGCGAATGACGGAATCCACAATGACTACTAGTTAATGACTACTAACTAATAACGGAATCCACAATGACTACTAACTAATGACGGAATCCAAAATGACTACTAGCGAATGACGGAATCCTAAATGACTACTAGCTAATGACTACTAACTAATAACGGAATCCACAATTACTACTAGCTAATGACTAGTAACTCATAACGGAATCCACAATGACTTCTAGCTAATGACGGAATCCACTACGACTACTAACTAATAATGAAATCCACAATGACTACTAGCTTATGACTACTAACTAATAACTGAATCCACAATGACTATAAGCTAATGACGGAATCCACAATGACTACTAGGTAATGACGGAATCCACAATGACTACTAGGTTTTGACGGAATCCACAATGAATACTAGCTAATGTCTACTAACTAATAACGGAATCCACAATGACTACTAACTAATGTCGGAATCCAAAATGACTAGTAGCTAATGACTACTAACTAATAACGGAATCCACAATGACTACTAACTAATGACGGAATCCACAACGACTATTAGGTAATGACGGAATCCACAATGACTACTAGGTAATGACGGAATCCACAATGACTACTAGCTAATGACTACTAACTAATAACGGAATCCACAATGACTACTAACTAATGTCGGAATCCACAATGACTACTAGCTTATGACTACTAACTAATGACTGAATCCACAATGACTACTAACTAATAACTGAATCCACAATGACTACTAGCAAATGACGGAATCCACAATGACTACTAGGTAATGACGGAATCCACAATGACTACTAGCTAATGACTACTAGCTAATAACGCAATCCACAATGACTACTAACTAATAACGGAATCCACAATGACTACTAACTAATGACGGAATCCACAAAGACTACTAACTAATGACTTCTAACTAATAATGAAATCCACAATGACTACTAACTCATAACGGATTCGACAATGACTACTAACTAATAACGGAATGCACAACGACTACTAACTAATAACGGAATCCACAAAGACTACTAACTAATGACGGAATCCACAATGACTACTAGCTAATGACTACTAACTAATAACGGAATCCACAATGACTACTAGCTAATGACTACTAACTAATAATAAAATCCACCATAACTACTACCTAATGACTACTAACTAATAACTGATTCCACAATGACTACTAGCTAATAACGGAATCCACAATGACTACTAACTAATAACGGAATCCACAATGACTACTAACTAATGACGGAATCCACAATGACTACTAGCTAATAACTACTTACTAATAACGGAATCCACAAAGACTACTAACTAATGACGGAATCCACAATGACTACTAGGTAATGACAGAATCCACAATGACTACTAGCTAATGACTACTAACTAATAACGGAATCCACAATGACTACTAGCTAATGACTACTAACTAATAACGGAATCCACAATAACTACTAGCTAATGACTACTAACTAATAACTGATTCCAGAATGACTACTAGCTAATAACGGAATCCACAATGACTATTAACTAATAACGGAATCCACAATGACTACTAACGAATGACGGAATCCACAATGACTACTAACTAATAAGGGAATCGCCAATGACTACTAGCTAATGACGGAATCCACAATGACAACTAACTAATAACGGAATCCACAATGACTACTAACTAATGACTACTAACTAATAACGGAATCCACAATGAGTACTAACTAATGACGGAATCCACAATGACTACTAGCTAATGACTACTAACTAATAACGTATTCCACAATGATTACTAACTAATGAGGGAATCCACAATGACTACTAGCTAATGATTACTAACTAATAACGGAATCCACAACGACTACTAGCTAATGATTACTAACTGATAACGGAATCCACAATGGCTACTAACTAATAACGGAATCCACAATGACTACTAACTAATAACGGAATCCACAATGACTACTAACTAATGACGGAATCCACAATGACTACTAGCGAATGACGGAATCCGCAATGACTACTAGCTAATGACTACTAACTAATAACGGAATCTACAATCACTACTAACTAATAACGGAATCCACAATGACTACTAGCCAATGACTACTAACTAATAATTAAATCCACAATGACTACTAGCTAATGACGGAATCTACAATGACTACTAGCTAATGACTACTAACTAATAACGGAATCCACAATGACTACTAACTAATAACGGAATCCACAATGACTACTAACTAATGACGGATCCACAATGACTGGTAGTTAATGACTATTTTCTAATGACGGAATCTACAATGACTACTAGCTAATAACTACTTACTAATAACGGAATCTACAATGACTACTAACTAATAATGGGATCCAAAATGACTACTAACTAATAATGGAATCCATAATGACTACTAACTAATGACGGAATCCACAATGACTACTAGCGAATGATGGAATCCTAAATGACTACTAGCTAATGACTACTAACTAATAACGGAATCCACAATGACTACTAGCTAATGACTAGTAACTAATAACGGAATGCACAATGGCTTCTAGTTAATGACGGAATCCACTACGACTACTAACTAATAATGAAATCCACAATGACTACTAGCTTATGACTACTAACTAATAACTGAATCCACAATGACTACTAGCTAATGACGGAATCCACAATGACTACTAGGTAATGACGGAATCCACAATGACTAATAGCTAATGTCTACTAACTAATAACGGAATCCACAATGACTAGGTAATGACGGAATCCACAATGACTACTAGGTAATGACGGAATCCACAATGACTAATAGCTAATGTCTACTAACTAATAACGGAATCCACAATGACTACTAACTAATGTCGGAATCCAAAATGACTAGTAGCTAATGACTACTAACTAATAACAGAATCCACAATGACTACTAACTAATGACGGAATCCACAATGACTACTAGGTAATGACGGAATCCACAATGACTACTAGGTAATGACGGAATCCACAATGACTACTAGCTAATGACTACTAACTAATAACGGAATCCACAATGACTACTAACTAATGTCGGAATCCACAATGACTACTAGCTTACGACTACTAACTAATAACTGAATCCACAATGACTACTAACTAATAACTCAATCCACAATGACTACTAACTAATGTCGGAATCCACAATGACTACTAGCTTATGACTACTAACTAATAACTGAATCCACAATGACTACTAACTAATAACGGAATCCACAATGACTACTAACTAATGACGGATTCCACAATGACTACTAGGTAATGACGGAATCCACAATGACTACTAGGTAATGACGTAATCCACGATGACTACTAGCTAATGACTACTAGCTAATAACGGAATCCACAATGACTACTAACTAATAACGGAATCCACAATGATTACTAACTAATGACGGAATACACAATGACTACTAACTAATGACGGAATCCACAATGACTACTAGCTAATGACTACTTACTAATAACGGAATCCACAAAGACTACTAACTAATAACGGAATCCACAATGACTACTTGCGAATGATAGAATCCACAATGACTACTAACTAATAACGGAATCCACAATGACTACTAGCTAATGACTACTAACTCATAACGGAATCGACAATGACTACTAACTAATGACGGAATCCACAATGACTACTAACTAATAACGGAATCCACAATGTCTACTAGCGAATGACGGAATCCACAATGACTACTAGCTAATGACTACTAGCTAATGACTACTAACTAATGACTACTAACTAATGACGGAATCCACAATGACTACTAACTAATGACGGAATCCACAAAGACTACTAACTAATGACTACTAACTAATAATGAAATCCACAATGACTACTAGCTAATGACTACTAACTAATAACGGAATCCACAATGACTACTAACTAATGAGGGAATCCACAATGACTACTAGCTAATGACTAATTACTAATAACGGAATCCACAAAGACTACTAACTAATAACGGAATGCACAACGACTACTAACTAATAACGGAATCCACAATGACTACTAACTAATGACGGAATCCACGATGACTACTAGCTAATGACTACTTACTAATAACGGAATCCACAAAGACTACTAACTAATAACGGAATCCACAAAGACTACTAACTAATGACGGAATCCACAATGACTACTAGCTAATGACTACTAACTAATAACGGAATCCACAATGACTACTAGCTAATGACTACTAACTAATAACAAAATCCACAATAACTACTAGCTAATGACTACTAACTAATAACTGATTCCACAATGACTACTAGCTAATAACGGAATCCACAATGACTATTAACTAATAACGGAATCCACAATGACTACTAACAAATGACGGAATCCACAATGACTACTAACTAATAAGGGAATCGCCAAAGACTACTAGCTAATGACGGAATCCACAATGACTACTAACTAATAACGGAATCCCCAATGACTACTTGCGAATGAGGTAATCCACAATGAATACTAGCTAATGACTACTAGCTAATGACTACTAACTAATGAGCGAATGCACAATGACTACTAACTAATGACTATTAACTAATAATGAAATCCACAATGACTACTAACTAATAAAGGAATCCTCCATGACTACTGGCGAATTATGGAATCAAAAATGAATTCTAGCTAATGACTACTAACTAATGACGGAATCCACAATTACTACTAACTTATGACGGAATCCACAAGGACTACTGACTAATGACGGAATCCACAATGACTACTAACCAATGACTACTAATTAATAATTAAATCCACAATGACTACTAACTAATAACGGAATCCACAATGACTACTAACTAATGACGGAAGCCACAATGACCACTAGCTAATGACTACTAACTAATGACGGATCCACAATGACTGGTAGTTAATGACTATTAACTAATGACGGAATCCACAATGACTACTAACTAATAACGGAAACTACAATGACTACTAACTAATAACGGAATCCACAATGACTACTAACTAATGACTACTAACTAATAACGGTATCCACAATGACTACTAACTAATGACGGAATCCACAATGACTACTAGCTAATGAGTACTAACTAATAACGTATTCCACAATGACTACTAACTAATGAGGGAATCCACAATGACTACTAGCTAATGACTACTAACTAATAACTGAATCCACAATAACTACTAGCTAATGACGGAATCCACAATGAATACTAGGTAATGACGGAATCCACAATGACTCCTAGGTAATGACGGAATCCACAATGACTACTAGCTAATGACTAATAACTAATAACGGAATCCACAATGACTACTAACTAATGTCGGAATCCAAAATGATTACTAGCTAATGTCTACTAACTAATAACGGAATCCACAACGACTACTAGCTAATGATTACTAACTTATAACGGAATCCACAATGGCTACTAACTATTAACGGAATCCACAATGACTACTAACTAATAACGGAATCCACAATGACTACTAACTAATGACGGAATCCACAATGACTACTAGCGAATGACGGAATCCGCAATGACTACTAGCTAATGACTACTAACTAATAACGGAATCTACAATCACTACTAACTAATAACGGAATCCACAATGACTACTAGCTAATGACTACTTACTAATAACGGAATCTCCAATGACTACTAACTAATAATGTGATCCAAAATGACTACTAACTAATAATGGAATCCATAATGACTACTAGCGAATGACGGAATCCACAATGACTACTAGTTAATGACTACTAACTAATAACGGAATCCACAATGACTACTAACTAATGACGGAATCCACAATAACTACTAGCTAATGACTACTAACTAATAACGGAATCCACAATGACTACTAGCTAATGACTACTTACTAATAACGGAATCTCCAATGACTACTAACTAATAATGGGATCCAAAATGACTACTAACTAATAATGGAATCCATAATGACTACTAGCGAATGACGGAATCCACAATGACTACTAGTTAATGACTACTAACTAATAACGGAATCCACAATGACTACTAACTAATGACGGAATCCACAATGACTACTAGCGAATGACGGAATCCTAAATGACTACTAGCTAATGACTACTAACTAATAACGGAATCCACAATTACTACTAGCTAATGACTAGTAACTCATAACGGAATCCACAATGACTTCTAGCTAATGACGGAATCCACTACGACTACTAACTAATAATGAAATCCACAATGACTACTAGCTTATGACTACTAACTAATAACTGAATCCACAATGACTATAAGCTAATGACGGAATCCACAATGACTACTAGGTAATGACGGAATCCACAATGACTACTAGGTTTTGACGGAATCCACAATGAATACTAGCTAATGTCTACTAACTAATAACGGAATCCACAATGACTACTAACTAATGTCGGAATCCAAAATGACTAGTAGCTAATGACTACTAACTAATAACGGAATCCACAATGACTACTAACTAATGACGGAATCCACAATGACTACTAGGTAATGACGGAATCCACAATGACTACTAGGTAATGACGGAATCCACAATGACTACTAGCTAATGACTACTAACTAATAACGGAATCCACAATGACTACTAACTAATGTCGGAATCCACAATGACTACTAGCTTATGACTACTAACTAATGACTGAATCCACAATGACTACTAACTAATAACTGAATCCACAATGACTACTAGCAAATGACGGAATCCACAATGACTACTAGGTAATGACGGAATCCACAATGACTACTAGCTAATGACTACTAGCTAATAACGCAATCCACAATGACTACTAACTAATAACGGAATCCACAATGACTACTAACTAATGACGGAATCCACAAAGACTACTAACTAATGACTTCTAACTAATAATGAAATCCACAATGACTACTAACTCATAACGGATTCGACAATGACTACTAACTAATAACGGAATGCACAACGACTACTAACTAATAACGGAATCCACAAAGACTACTAACTAATGACGGAATCCACAATGACTACTAGCTAATGACTACTAACTAATAACGGAATCCACAATGACTACTAGCTAATGACTACTAACTAATAATAAAATCCACCATAACTACTACCTAATGACTACTAACTAATAACTGATTCCACAATGACTACTAGCTAATAACGGAATCCACAATGACTATTAACTAATAACGGAATCCACAATGACTACTAACGAATGACGGAATCCACAATGACTACTAACTAATAAGGGAATCGCCAATGACTACTAGCTAATGACGGAATCCACAATGACTACTAACTAATAACGGAATCCCCAATGACTACTTGCGAATGAGGTAATCCACAATGAATACTAGCTAATGACTACTAACTATTGACCGAATGCACAATGACTACTAACTAATGACGGAATCCACAAAGACTTCTAACTAATGACTATTAACTGATAATGAAATCCACAACGACTACTAACTAATAAAGGAATCCTCCATGACTACTAGCGAATTATGGAATCAAAAATGTATTCTAGCTAATGACTACTAACTAATGACGGAATCCACAATGACTACTAACTTATGACGGAATCCACAAGGACTACTGACTAATGACGGAATCCACAATGACTACTAACCAATGACTACTAACTAATAATTAAATCCACAATGACTACTAACTAATAACGGAATCCACAATGACTACTAACTAATGACGGAAGCCACAATGACCACTAGCTAATGAATACTAACTAATGACGGATCCACAATGACTGGTAGTTAATGACTATTAACTAATGACGGAATCCACAATGACTACTAACTAATAACGGAAACTACAATGACTACTAACTAATAACGGAATCCACAATGACTACTAACTAATGACTACTAACTAATAACGGAATCCACAATGACTACTAACTAATGACGGAATCCACAATGACTACTAGCTAATGACTACTAACTAATAACTGAATCCACAATGACTACTAGCTAATGACGGAATCCACAATGACTACTAGGTAATGACGGAATCCACAATGACTCCTAGGTAATGACGGAATCCACAAAGACTACTAGCTAATGACTAATAACTAATAACGGAATCCACAATGACTACTAACTAATGTCGGAATCCAAAATGATTACTAACTAATGACTACTAACTAATTACGGAATCCACAACGACTACTAGCTAATGATTACTAACTGATAACGGAATCCACAATGGCTACTAACTAATAACGGAATCCACAATGACTACTAACTAATAACGGAATCCACAATGACTACTAACTAATGACGGAATCCACAATGACTACTAGCGAATGACGGAATCCGCAATGACTACTAGCTGATGACTACTAACTAATAACGGAATCTACAATCACTACTAACTAATAACGGAATCCACAATGACTACTAGCTAATGACTACTAACTAATAATTAAATCCACAATGACTACTAGCTAATGACGGAATCTACAATGACTACTTGTTAATGACTACTAACTAATAACGGAATCCACAATGACTACTAACTAATGACGGAATCCACAATGACCACTAGCTAATGACTACTAACTAATAACGGAATCCACAATGACTACTAACTAATAACGGAATCCACAATGACTACTAACTAATGACGGAAGCCACAATGACCACTAGCTAATGACTACTAACTAATGACGGATCCACAATGACTGGTAGTTAATGACTATTAACTAATGACGGAATCCACAATGACTACTAACTAATAACGGAAACTACAATGACTACTAACTAATAACGGAATCCACAATGACTACTAACTAATGACTACTAACTAATAACGGAATCCACAATGACTACTAACTAATGACGGAATCCACAATGACTACTAGCTAATGACTACTAACTAATAACGTATTCCACAATGACTACTAACTAATGAGGGAATCCACAATGACTACTAGCTAATGACTACTAACTAATAACTGAATCCACAATGACTACTAGCTAATGACGGAATCCACAATGAATACTAGGTAATAACGGAATCCACAATGACTCCTAGGTAATGACGGAATCCACAATGACTACTAGCTAATGACTAATAACTAATAACGGAATCCACAATGACTACTAACTAATGTCGGAATCCAAAATGATTACTAGCTAATGACTACTAACTAATAACGGAATCCACAACGACTACTAGCTAATGATTACTAACTTATAACGGAATCCACAATGGCTACTAACTATTAACGGAATCCACAATGACTACTAACTAATAACGGAATCCACAATGACTACTAACTAATGACGGAATCCACAATGACTACTAGCGAATGACGGAATCCGCAATGACTACTAGCTAATGACTACTAACTAATAACGGAATCTACAATCACTACTAACTAATAACGGAATCCACAATGACTACTAGCTAATGACTGCTTACTAATAACGGAATCTCCAATGACTACTAACTAATAATGTGATCCAAAATGACTAGTAACTAATAATGGAATCCATAATGACTACTAGCGAATGACGGAATCCACAATGACTACTAGTTAATGACTACTAACTAATAACGGAATCCACAATGACTACTAACTAATGACGGAATCCACAATGACTACTAGCGAATGACGGAATCCTAAATGACTACTAGCTAATGACTACTAACTAATAACGGAATCCACAATTACTACTAGCTAATGACTAGTAACTCATAACGGAATCCACAATGACTTCTAGCTAATGACGGAATCCACTACGACTACTAACTAATAATGAAATCCACAATGACTACTAGCTTATGACTACTAACTAATAACTGAATCCACAATGACTATAAGCTAATGACGGAATCCACAATGACTACTAGGTAATGACGGAATCCACAATGACTACTAGGTTTTGACGGAATCCACAATGACTACTAGCTAATGTCTACTAACTAATAACGGAATCCACAATGACTACTAACTAATGTCGGAATCCAAAATGACTAGTAGCTAATGACTACTAACTAATAACGGAATCCACAATGACTACTAACTAATGACGGAATCCACAATGACTATTAGGTAATGACGGAATCCACAATGACTACTAGGTAATGACGGAATCCACAATGACTACTAGCTAATGACTACTAACTAATAACGGAATCCACAATGACTACTAACTAATGTCGGAATCCACAATGACTACTAGCTTATGACTACTAACTAATGACTGAATCCACAATGACTACTAACTAATAACTGAATCCACAATGACTACTAGCAAATGACGGAATCCACAATGACTACTAGGTAATGACGGAATCCACAATGACTACTAGGTAATGACGGAATCCACAATGACTACTAGCTAATGACTACTAGCTAATAACGGAATCCACAATGACTACTAACTAATAACGGAATCCACAATGACTACTAACTAATGACGGAATCCACAAAGACTACTAACTAATGACTACTAACTAATAATGAAATCCACAATGACTACTAACTCATAACGGAATCGACAATGACTACTAACTAATAACGGAATGCACAACGACTACTAACTAATAACGGAATCCACAAAGACTACTAACTAATGACGGAATCCACAATGACTACTAGCTAATGACTACTAACTAATAACGGAATCCACAATGACTACTAGCTAATGACTACTAACTAATAATAAAATCCACAATAACTACTACCTAATGACTACTAACTAATAACTGATTCCACAATGACTACTAGCTAATAACGGAATCCACAATGACTATTAACTAATAACGGAATCCACAATGACTACTAACGAATGACGGAATCCACAATGACTATTAGGTAATGACGGAATCCACAATGACTACTAGGTAATGACGGAATCCACAATGACTACTAGCTAATGACTACTAACTAATAACGGAATCCACAATGACTACTAACTAATGTCGGAATCCACAATGACTACTAGCTTATGACTACTAACTAATGACTGAATCCACAATGACTACTAACTAATAACTGAATCCACAATGACTACTAGCAAATGACGGAATCCACAATGACTACTAGGTAATGACGGAATCCACAATGACTACTAGGTAATGACGGAATCCACAATGACTACTAGCTAATGACTACTAGCTAATAACGGAATCCACAATGACTACTAACTAATAACGGAATCCACAATGACTACTAACTAATGACGGAATCCACAAAGACTACTAACTAATGACTACTAACTAATAATGAAATCCACAATGACTACTAACTCATAACGGAATCGACAATGACTACTAACTAATAACGGAATGCACAACGACTACTAACTAATAACGGAATCCACAAAGACTACTAACTAATGACGGAATCCACAATGACTACTAGCTAATGACTACTAACTAATAACGGAATCCACAATGACTACTAGCTAATGAATACTAACTAATAATAAAATCCGCAATAACTACTACCTAATGACTACTAACTAATAACTGATTCCACAATGACTACTAGCTAATAACGGAATCCACAATGACTATTAACTAATAACGGAATCCACAATGACTACTAACGAATGACGGAATCCACAATGACTACTAACTAATAAGGGAATCGCCAATGACTACTAGCTAATGACGGAATCCACAATGACTACTAACTAATAACGGAATCCCCAATGACTACTTGCGAATGAGGTAATCCACAATGAATACTAGCTAATGACTACTAACTAATGACCGAATGCACAATGACTACTAACTAATGACGGAATCCACAAAGACTACTAACTAATGACTATTAACTAATAATGAAATCCACAACGACTACTAACTAATAAAGGAATCCTCCATGACTACTAGCGAATTATGGAATCAAAAATGTATTCTAGCTAATGACTACTAACTAATGACGGAATCCACAATGACTACTAACTTATGACGGAATCCACAAGGACTACTGACTAATGACGGAATCCACAATGACTACTAACCAATGACTACTAACTAATAATTAAATCCACAATGACTACTAACTAATAACGGAATCCACAATGACTACTAACTAATGACGGAAGCCACAATGACCACTAGCTAATGAATACTAACTAATGACGGATCCACAATGACTGGTAGTTAATGACTATTAACTAATGACGGAATCCACAATGACTACTAACTAATAACGGAAACTACAATGACTACTAACTAATAACGGAATCCACAATGACTACTAACTAATGACTACTAACTAATAACGGAATCCACAATGACTACTAACTAATGACGGAATCCACAATGACTACTAGCTAATGACTACTAACTAATAACGTATTCCACAATGACTACTAACTAATGAGGGAATCCACAATGACTACTAGCTAATGACTACTAACTAATAACTGAATCCACAATGACTACTAGCTAATGACGGAATCCACAATGACTACTAGGTAATGACGGAATCCACAATGACTCCTAGGTAATGACGGAATCCACAAAGACTACTAGCTAAAGACTAATAACTAATAACGGAATCCACAATGACTACTAACTAATGTCGGAATCCAAAATGATTACTAACTAATGACTACTAACTAATTACGGAATCCACAACGACTACTAGCTAATGATTACTAACTGATAACGGATTCCACAATGGCTACTAACTAATAACGGAATCCACAATGACTACTAACTAATAACGGAATCCACAATGACTACTAACTAATGACGGAATCCACAATGACTACTAGCGAATGACGGAATCCGCAATGACTACTAGCTGATGACTACTAACTAATAACGGAATCTACAATCACTACTAACTAATAACGGAATCCACAATGACTACTAGCTAATGACTACTAACTAATAATTAAATCCACAATGACTACTAGCTAATGACGGAATCTACAATGACTACTTGTTAATGACTACTAACTAATAACGGAATCCACAATGACTACTAACTAATGACGGAATCCACAATGACCACTAGCTAATGACTACTAACTAATAACGGAATCCACAATGACTACTAACTAATAACGAAATCCACAATGACTACTAACTAATGACGGATCCACAATGACTGGTAGTTAATGACTATTAACTAATGACGGAATCCACAATGACTACTAGCTAATGACTACTTACTAATAACGGAATCTCCAATGACTACTAACTAATAATGGGATCCAAAATGACTACTAACTAATAATGGAATCCATAATGACTACTAGCGAATGACGGAATCCACAATGACTACTAGTTAATGACTACTAACTAAAAACGGAATCCACAATGACTACTAACTAATGACGGAATCCACAATGACTACTAGCGAATGACGGAATCCTAAATGACTACTAGTTAATGACTACTAACTAATAACGGAATCCACAATTACTACTAGCTAATGACTAGTAACTCATAACGGAATCCACAATGACTTCTAGCTAACGACGGAATCCACTACGACTACTAACTAATAATGAAATCCACAATGACTACTAGCTA
The DNA here is from genome assembly GCA_964016885.1 of Eledone cirrhosa. Taxonomy (NCBI): domain Eukaryota; kingdom Metazoa; phylum Mollusca; class Cephalopoda; order Octopoda; family Eledonidae; genus Eledone; species Eledone cirrhosa. Next base: position 406,571,375 of record OZ024740.1, on the reverse strand, counting down.
ATGACGGAATCCACAATGACTACTAGGTAATGACGGAATCCACAATGACTACTAGGTTATGACGGAATCCACAATGACTACTAGCTAATGTCTACTAACTAATAACGGAATCCACAATGACTACTAACTAATGTCGGAATCCAAAATGACTAGTAGGTAATGACTACTAACTAATAACGGAATCCACAATGACTTCTAGCTAATGACGGAATCCACTACGACTACTAACTTATAATGAAATCCACAATGACTACTAGCTTATGACTACTAACTAATAACTGAATCCACAATGACTATAAGCTAATGACGGAATCCACAATGACTACTAGGTAATGACGGAATCCACAATGACTACTAGGTTTTGACGGAATCCACAATGACTACTAGCTAATGTCTACTAACTAATAACGGAATCCACAATGACTACTAACTAATGTCGGAATCCAAAATGACTAGTAGCTAATGACTACTAACTAATAACGGAATCCACAATGACTACTAACTAATGACGGAATCCACAATGACTATTAGGTAATGGCGGAATCCACAATGACTACTAGGTAATGACGGAATCCACAATGACTACTAGCTAATGACTACTAACTAATAACGGAATCCACAATGACTACTAACTAATGTCGGAATCCACAATGACTACTAGCTTATGACTACTAACTAATGACTGAATCCACAATGACTACTAACTAATAACTGAATCCACAATGACTACTAGCAAATGACGGAATCCACAATGACTACTAGGTAATGACGGAATCCACAATGACTACTAGGTAATGACGGAATCCACAATGACTACTAGCTAATGACTACTAGCTAATAACGGAATCCACAATGACTACTAACTAATAACGGAATCCACAATGACTACTAACTAATGACGGAATCCACAAAGACTACTAACTAATGACTACTAACTAATAATGAAATCCACAATGACTACTAACTCATAACGGAATCGACAATGACTACTAACTAATAACGGAATGCACAACGACTACTAACTAATAACGGAATCCACAAAGACTACTAACTAATGACGGAATCCACAATGACTACTAGCTAATGACTACTAACTAATAACGGAATCCACAATGACTACTAGCTAATGACTACTAACTAATAATAAAATCCACAATAACTACTACCTAATGACTACTAACTAATAACTGATTCCACAATGACTACTAGCTAATAACGGAATCCACAATGACTATTAACTAATAACGGAATCCACAATGACTACTAACGAATGACGGAATCCACAATGACTACTAACTAATAAGGGAATCGCCAATGACTACTAGCTAATGACGGAATCCACAATGACTACTAACTAATAACGGAATCCCCAATGACTACTTGCGAATGAGGTAATCCACAATGAATACTAGCTAATGACTACTAACTAATGACCGAATGCACAATGACTACTAACTAATGACGGAATCCACAAAGACTACTAACTAATGACTATTAACTAATAATGAAATCCACAACGACTACTAACTAATAAAGGAATCCTCCATGACTACTAGCGAATTATGGAATCAAAAATGTATTCTAGCTAATGACTACTAACTAATGACGGAATCCACAATGACTACTAACTTATGACGGAATCCACAAGGACTACTGACTAATGACGGAATCCACAATGACTACTAACCAATGACTACTAACTAATAATTAAATCCACAATGACTACTAACTAATAACGGAATCCACAATGACTACTAACTAATGACGGAAGCCACAATGACCACTAGCTAATGAATACTAACTAATGACGGATCCACAATGACTGGTAGTTAATGACTATTAACTAATGACGGAATCCACAATGACTACTAACTAATAACGGAAACTACAATGACTACTAACTAATAACGGAATCCACAATGACTACTAACTAATGACTACTAACTAATAACGGAATCCACAATGACTACTAACTAATGACGGAATCCACAATGACTACTAGCTAATGACTACTAACTAATAACGTATTCCACAATGACTACTAACTAATGAGGGAATCCACAATGACTACTAGCTAATGACTACTAACTAATAACTGAATCCACAATGACTACTAGCTAATGACGGAATCCACAATGACTACTAGGTAATGACGGAATCCACAATGACTCCTAGGTAATGACGGAATCCACAAAGACTACTAGCTAATGACTAATAACTAATAACGGAATCCACAATGACTACTAACTAATGTCGGAATCCAAAATGATTACTAACTAATGACTACTAACTAATTACGGAATCCACAACGACTACTAGCTAATGATTACTAACTGATAACGGAATCCACAATGGCTACTAACTAATAACGGAATCCACAATGACTACTAACTAATAACGGAATCCACAATGACTACTAACTAATGACGGAATCCACAATGACTACTAGCGAATGACGGAATCCGCAATGACTACTAGCTGATGACTACTAACTAATAACGGAATCTACAATCACTACTAACTAATAACGGAATCCACAATGACTACTAGCTAATGACTACTAACTAATAATTAAATCCACAATGACTACTAGCTAATGACGGAATCTACAATGACTACTTGTTAATGACTACTAACTAATAACGGAATCCACAATGACTACTAACTAATGACGGAATCCACAATGACCACTAGCTAATGACTACTAACTAATAACGGAATCCACAATGACTACTAACTAATAACGGAATCCACAATGACTACTAACTAATGACGGATCCACAATGACTGGTAGTTAATGACTATTAACTAATGACGGAATCCACAATGACTACTAGCTAATGACTACTTACTAATAACGGAATCTCCAATGACTACTAACTAATAATGGGATCCAAAATGACTACTAACTAATAATGGAATCCATAATGACTACTAGCGAATGACGGAATCCACAATGACTACTAGTTAATGACTACTAACTAAAAACGGAATCCACAATGACTACTAACTAATGACGGAATCCACAATGACTACTAGCGAATGACGGAATCCTAAATGACTACTAGCTAATGACTAGTAACTCATAACGGAATCCACAATGACTTCTAGCTAACGACGGAATCCACTACGACTACTAACTAATAATGAAATCCACAATGACTACTAGCTAATGACGGAATCCACAATGACTACTAGGTAATGACGAAATCCACAATGACTACTAGGTTATGACGGAATCCACAATGACTACTAGCTAATGTCTACTAACTAATAACGGAATCCACAATGACTACTAACTAATGTCGGAATCCAAAATGACTAGTAGGTAATGACTACTAACTAATAACGGAATCCACAATGACTACTAACTAATGACGGAATCCCCAATGACTATTAGGTAATGATGGAATCCACAATGACTACTAGGTAATGACGGAATCCACAATGACTACTAGCTAATGACTACTAACTAATAACGGAATCCACAATGACTACTAACTAATGTCGGAATCCACAATGACTACTAGCTTATGACTACTAACTAATAACTGAATCCACAATGACTACTAACTAATAACTGAATCCACAATGACTACTAGCTAATGTCGGAATCCACAATGACTACTAGGTAATGACGGAATCCACAATGACTACTAGGTAATGACGGAATCCACAATGACTACTAGCTAATGACTACTAGCTAATAACGGAATCCATAATGACTACTAACTAATAACGGAATCCACAATGACTACTAACTAATGACGGAATCCACGATGACTACTAGCTAATGACTACTAGCTAAGAACGGAATCCACAATGACTATTAACTAATAACGGAATCCACAATGATTACTAACTAATGACGGAATCCACAATGACTACTAGCTAATGACTACTAACTAATAACGGAATCCACAATGACTACTAGTTAATGACGGAATCCACTACGACTACTAACTAATAACGGAATCCACCACGACTACTAACTAATAACGGAATCCACAATGACTACTAACTAATGACGGAATCCACAATGACTACTAGCTAATGACTACTTACTAATAACGGAATCCACAAAGACTACTAACTAATAACGGAATCCACAATGACTACTTGCGAATGATGGAATCCACAATGACTACTAACTAATAACGGAATCCACAATGACTACTAGCTAATGACTACTAACTCATAACGCAATCGACAATGACTACTAACTAATGACGGAATCTACAATGACTACTAACTAATAACGGAATCCACAATGCCTACTAGCGAATGACGGAATCAACAATGACTACTAACTAATGACGGAATCCACAATGACTACTAGCTAATGACTACTTACTAATAACGTAATCCACAAAGACTACTAACTAATAACGGAATCCACAATGACTACTTGCGAATGATGGAATCCACAATGACTACTAGCTAATGACTACTTACTAATAACGGAATCCACAAAGACTACGAACTAATAACGGAATCCACAATGACTACTTGCGAATGATGGAATCCACAATGACTACTAACTAATAACGGAATCCACAATGACTACTAGCTAATGACTACTAGCTAATGACTACTAACTAATGACTACTAACTAATGACGGAATCCACAATGACTACTAACTAATGACGGAATCCACAAAGACTACCGACTAATGACTACTAACTAATAATGAAATCCACAATGACTACTAGCTAATGACTACTAACTAATAACGGAATCCACAATGACTACTAACTAATGACGGAATCCAAAATGACTTCTAGCTAATGACTACTAACTAATAACGGAATCCACAATGACTACTAACTAATGACGGAATCCAAAATGACTACTAGCTAATGACTACTAACTAATAACGGAATCCACAATGGCTACTAACTAATAACGGAATCCACAATGACTACTAACTAATAACGGAATCCACAATGACTACTAACGAATGACGGAATCCACAATGACTACTAACTAAATACGGAATCCACAATGACTACTAGCTAATGACGGAATCCACAATGACTACTAGCCTATGACTACTAACTAAATACGGAATCCACAACGACTACTAGCTAATGACGGAATCCTAAATGACTACTAACTAATAACAGAATCCACAAAGACTACTAACTAATAACGGAATCCACAAAGACTACTAACTAATAACGGAATCCACAATGACTACTAGCTAATGACGGAATCCAAAATGACTACTAGCTAATGACTACTAACTAATAACGGAATCCACAATGGCTACTAACTAATAACGGAATCCACAATGACTACTAACTAATAACGGAATCCACAATGACTACTAACGAATGACGGAATCCACAATGACTACTAACTAAATACCGAATCCACAATGACTACTAGCTAATTACGGGATCCACAATGACTACTAGCTTATGACTACTAACTAAATACGGAATCCACAACGACTAATAGCTAATGACGGAATCCTAAATGACTACTAACTAATAACGGAATCCACAATGACTACTAGCTAATGACGGAATCCCCAATGACTACTAACTAATAACGGAATCCACAATGACTACTAACTAATGACGGAATCCACAATGACTACTAACTAATGACGGAATCCTAAATGACTATTAGCGAATGACGGATTCCACAATGACTACTAGCTAATGACTACTAACTAATAACGGAATCCACAATGACTTCTAGCTAATGACTACTAACTAATAACGGAATCCACAATGGCTACTAACTAATAACGGAATCCACAATGACTACTAACTAATGACGGAATCCAAAATGACTTCTAGCTAATGACTACTAACTAATAACGGAATCCACAATGACTACTAACTAATGACGGAATCCAAAATGACTACTAGCTAATGACTACTAACTAATAACGGAATCCACAATGGCTACTAACTAATAACGGAATCCACAATGACTACTAACTAATAACGGAATCCACAATGACTACTAACGAATGACGGAATCCACAATGACTACTAACTAAATACGGAATCCACAATGACTACTAGCTAATGACGGAATCCACAATGACTACTAGCTTATGACTACTAACTAAATACGGAATCCACAACGACTACTAGCTAATGACGGAATCCTAAATGACTACTAACTAATAACGGAATCCACAAAGACTACTAACTAATAACGGAATCCACAAAGACTACTAACTAATAACGGAATCCACAATGACTACTAGCTAATGACGGAATCCAAAATGACTACTAGCTAATGACTACTAACTAATAACGGAATCCACAATGGCTACTAACTAATAACGGAATCCACAATGACTACTAACTAATAACGGAATCCACAATGACTACTAACGAATGACGGAATCCACAATGACTACTAACTAAATACCGAATCCACAATGACTACTAGCTAATTACGGGATCCACAATGACTACTAGCTTATGACTACTAACTAAATACGGAATCCACAACGACTACTAGCTAATGACGGAATCCTAAATGACTACTAACTAATAACGGAATCCACAATGACTACTAGCTAATGACGGAATCCCCAATGACTACTAACTAATTACGGAATCCACAATGACTACTAACTAATGACGGAATCCACAATGACTACTAACTAATGACGGAATCCTAAATGACTATTAGCGAATGACGGATTCCACAATGACTACTAGCTAATGACTACTAACTACTAACGGAATCCACAATGACTACTAGCTAATGACGGATTCCACAATGACTAGTAACTAATGACGGAATCTACAATGACTACTAGCTAATGACGGAATCCACAATGACTACTAACTAATGACGGAATCCACAATGACTACTAACTAACGACGGAATTCTAAATGACTATTAGCCAATGACGGATTCCACAATGACTACTAGCTAATGACTACTAACTACTAACGGAATCCACAATGACTACTAGCTAATGACGGAATCCACAATGACTAGTAACTAATGACGTAATCTACAATGACTACTAGCTAATGACGGAATCCACAATGACTACTAGCTAATGACGGAATCCACAATGACTACTAACTAATGACGGAATCTACAATGACATAAAAAACAGATGTTGGAAATAAAGATTATATTTTTAGTAGTCATTATCACCTTTTGCACGATTGAAACTTTAGCAAGATGGAGATGTATAAGAAGTGTTCCAATGTATCGAAAATTCTAGATCAGAAGGCGCAGTTTTTTAAAAAATAAAATAATTTATTCCTATGATTGTTATAAATACGTTATAACATGGATGCACCAAGAGTTTTTTGTGTGTAGATGCCAGCGAAACGAATGTTTTCTTTTTAGTAGGTAAAAAAATACAGTGAGACAGGCTCTAATTTATCCTTACCTATTGTCAGGGATTGGAATATTTGGTAAAACAAAGACGAACGGATAAATAATAAATCACTGAAAAGCCGTCTAAGGAACTACTCTCAATGTTAGAGAGAAAAATCAAAAACTGGGGAAGCTAGTTAAGAGCTGTTACACTACCAGCGTCCAAAGTGCAACTGGTTAGTTTTGCAAATGACGCATTCTACTGCTGGTCGGAAATGGTCATTGGTATTCATACGTCACCAACCATACAGGGCTGGCGACTGACAAAGCACAACCAAATTACGCCACAGCGATAAAATAGTTCTATCCTGTCTCGCTACATGTTAATCTATTTGTTCTTTTTTTCTGTTTTTCATTATTTGACCGATTTTCATAAAATATATTTTGTTTTCTTTCATTTCCTTTAGTTTAATTTCAGTTTGCAGACCATTAGCGGCATGTTTTAATTCTCTCAGCAATACCAATCTAATCTCGTATTTTCTGCCAACTTTCGATGAGCATTTCAGTGTTGTCCACTCCACTATCAATAGTGGCATTTCGTACATGTAATACCATGTTACAGATGTTAATGGGACCAAGAATAAATACTCATGTCATCCATCTTGATGATATGAGTAAACATCTGAAAGAGGACATGTATTTAATAGCTCCTGTTACTCAAATTTTGATCTTTCGCGTCAGATTACGTTCCAGAACCATTGAAAGTAGAGCGAAACGATTCAAAAGAGCAATTCAATACTGGACGTAGCGTTACCTAATATTTCTTTGAAAATAAAGTGAAGAAATTTGAGTCCCAAGCTCAACTGACATTACCTGAAATGGGCCCCTATCTAGAGTTACAGACGCCCTCCCCTTGACATCGAAACAATAGGTTACTTTTCGATCTGTGTTGCTACAGAACAATTGTTTCTACTTTTGGCACAAGGCCAGCAATTACTCCAGTGCATTACTGGTACTTTATTTTATCGACCCCATAAGGATGAACGGTAAAGTTAACTTCGGCAGGATTTGAACTTAGACAGTAAAGGGCCGTAACTCTATGCTGCAAAGCAAGGCCTCTGACCATCTACCGATACTGTCAATCGACCACCCAGAATAATGACGTAGATACATGGCCTGAGAGCAAGCCCGTGACAAGGCTTGCAACCGTACAGAATGAAGATCTTTCTTTGTTCAATGTTCCATGGAGAGCAAAATGAACTAAAGAAGACGTTCCAGAACATTCTACAGGGTCAATTTGAAGCAATTGTGATAGCTGATCGTTAGGTAGTTGACATACAATACAATCTATCTGTTGGAAGAATTTGCAAAGTTTCTGGAACCTATAAAAATATATTGATTTCAAGGCCAGCAAATTTGGGAGAAGGGATAAGTTAATTAAATCAATCCCAGTACTTGACTGGTACTCTATTTTATCGACTCTGGAAGGATGAACACAAAGTTGACCCCAACTATAGGAAAATATATTAGAAACATATTCAATAATGTGACAAGAAAGGGGATTGCAGAGACTACTTACTGGGGACTTTCTGTTTATTCTTATAGAATTCATCGCTAACAGAATAATGGAGCTGATAAATACAAATAATCACATGATCCACATGACAGGTGCAATGTGTCCTAACACGGAAGAGCCTAACTCCTGAATACTTTTGTCGGTTGGGAGGTAATGAACTATCTAAGTGATAAGTAGTGGCATAACATATATGGTTTACACTCTTGACAGGTGCAATGTGTCCGAATACGCCAGAGCCGAACACCCACTGTCATCGCCTTCATCTCTCTCGCCCTCCCCATCTCTCACTATTATGAGCAAATGGGGTCCCACGTGCTGGCAGCACCACAGCCCCGGCGGACAGAATGGAGAAGGTGTTTCCCCAGAGGATGGTAAGGGAGATGTGCTGGAAGAGTCATTCCATCTCGCGAGGGCTACTCCTGCGGTTGGCCAGCTCAGCGCCTCTGGTGGTGAAACGGGTAACTACTTCGGTACAGCACTTTGTTGAATCCGTGCTACACAAATCCAATAAAAGTATGTACGTGGTGAGAAAATAGCATGAGGAATTTCATTGACTAGTATCCCCAGTACACCCTTCTACTCGGCTGTCATCTTGGCACCATTGTCATATTCTTCACTTCTACAATCTTCTAATGGCATGTTATTTTTACTCAATGTTTCCTTTGTCATGATTACATCATACCATAATGAGACGATGATGCTTTTGTGGCAGATGGGTGAGAGAGAAAGAGAAGTAACGTAAGAAAGGGGAGTCTAAAAACATCTAACTGATAAAATAACAAGTCAGTCAATTATATTGGTAACCTCCCCACAGCCCCGGCGGACAGAAGGCATTTCCTCGGAGGACGGCAAGGGAGACGCGCTGGAAAAGCCATTCCAGCTCGCGAGGCTCACACCTGCGGCTGGCCTGCTCGCCGCCTATGGTGGTGAGTAGGGAGGTAGCCCTAGGGCCGAGGACACCTGAAGTCTCCACTGCCAAGGGTACAACCACAAACCTGTCGGAGAGCGACCGGTATTTGAAGAGTTTGGCCTCCTCAGCCCGAAGTGCAGCAGAACCTGGGTGAGTCGCAGACTGCACCAGGTTGCGGCTGGAGAAAGTGTCGGTGCAAGTGGCATCCCAGACGAGGGGTTTGCCACCGCGAACGGGAAGATGGTCATGCCATCTTGCAATCTCAGAGTCTGTTATCTCACAACACTCCCCAGAAGACAAGAATCTCGCTTGGATTTTAAATTGAGAATCTATATTTTGAGGGTAACGAATGATAAATACTGTCTGTTAGACATGTGTGGTATCAGGCGTTGCATCAACTATTACTGAATAGTATTTTGCCTTTAATCTTTCAGAGTGTATGTATGTATGTATGTATGTGTGTATGTATGTATGTATGTATGTATGTATGTGTGTATGTATGTATGTATGTATGTATGTATGTATGTGTGTATGTATGTATGTATATATGTATGTATCTATGTATGTATGTATGTCTGTATGTATGTATGTATGTGTGTATAAGTATGTATGTATGTATGTATGTATATGTATGTATGTATGTGTATGTATGTATGTATGTATGTATGTATGTATGTATGTATGTATGTATGTATGTGTGTGTGTGTATGTATGTCGATTAAACCGGCAACCCACCAAGTTTACTTGGTGAGGAGGAGGAATTTGGACACCCTGCAGGACAAAAACAAAACCTGACAAAGGGTGGAAGAACTCATAAAAGTCAACGGACATCCCAAAATGTGTAAATATGTATATACATGTATACATGTGTGTATATATATATATATATGTGTGTGTGTGTGTGTGTGTGTGTGTGTGTGTGTGTGTGTGTGTGTGTGTGTGTGTGTGTATATACATGTATACATGTGTATGTATATATATATATATTATATATATATATATATATGTGTGTGTGTGTGTGTATATGTATATACATGCATGCATGTGTATGTATATGTCGGGTCACTCTTGAGTGCTACTGGTAACATGTAACCCAGTACAACCTGTCGCATGGTCGGGTCGTCGGCGACTAAACCGGCAAATCCACCAAGTTTACTTGGTGAGGAGGGTGATTTTGGACACCCTGCAGGAGAAAAAACAAAACATGACAAAGGGCAGAAGAACTCATAAAAGTCAACGACCATCCAAAAATGTGTAAATATATATATATGCATGTATGCATGTGTATGTGTATATATATATGTATATATGTATATACATGTATGCATGTGTATGTAAATGCGCGGGGACATATAAATAGTCGGGCTGGATACCCGATCGCGCAGTTAAACCACTGGGAGTGAAGGACCCCTAGCCTTTGTCAGGGCATCCTTCTAGGTAAGGCAACTCAGGAAACTAGGATAACTCCGACTTGAAACCTACGGCTCAGTAGTTAGCGATGATGTTGATCTTTTCTTCTTTTCGGGTTATAGCTACTGTCGCTCAGAGAGTGGGATTGGCTCAGTGCACAGTCTTTCCTCACTTAAAAAAAAATCTTCACGCTCAGGCATTGCACGACAGCATTAATTGATAATTATTAATAATGTTATATCGTGCAATGGCCATACTCGATAATGAAGGGACAGCTATCATGTATGTATGTGGGTATGTATGTATGCCCTCTTTCTCTTAATTTCGAGTATATATTTGACCGGCCACCTTCCTGGTGGCAAGATTGTAAAAGAAAAGAAATTGCCATCCCTTGAATCGCAAGAATGTTTTGCAAATTTTGAAGGTGCCAGATATCTCAGCCATTTGTAGTCAATGAAGTAGGGAGCTGCGTTCTTTGTCCACAAATCCAAGTTCAGTCATACTTTGTATGTATGTGTGTGTGTGTATGTATGGGTGTATGTATATATGCATGTATGTTACGCCATCATTCTAGGAGAAGGTAAACTCTGGTGTAAAACCTGCGACTTGATGGCAGCCAATGATGTTTTGGATTCTTGTCACCTTTGTTCAGAGAGTGGGATTGATCTGGTACAAGAAAAGTTTAAGTGTAGACATCACGTGATCTAAACGACTTTCACGTGTGTTGCGTGAGCATGGCCTTTTCTTTTTTCTCTCTTGCTGCAGCATATGCACATGTTCATGCAACCTATGTATGAGAAAAAAGGTTAAAAAGACGGCAATTTCTCGAAACCGAGATGCAGCTATTATGTGTGTATGTCGCCAAGTATGAAATTTGTAGAAATTTCTTTTTTTTCTAGAAATTTCTAGAAATTTCATACTTGACCCAAGAAGTATGTATTTATGTGTGGACCTGTAACTCCTGGTGGAATAGTAGAGGCGCCATATTGAATATTTTAAGCCTGGCGTAGTCAATCCTCTCTCCAGGTCTGAACACAACTAATTTCTTTCAGAGAAGAGATAATGATAAAGAAGAAGTAAGAGAGAGATATAACGGAAGAATCGACCCCAGTACTGAACTGATACTTTTTTTTATCGACTTCGAAATGATGACAAGCAACGTTGACCTCTCGGTGGAGTTTGAACTCAGAGCTCAGAGAACCTGAGTAAAAAATGCAAAATATTCTATCCTAGGATCTAACGACCTTTCAGAAAGTATGTCTTTCATAATGAAATTCGAGTAAAGAGAAATATGATTCCGGCAACTATTAATGTTTGCAATCTTACTCGTTTTTCTGGCTTTCTTTGACTTCTAAAAGATTCAACCAGCTCAAGGAAGTTCCCATTGTGAACATTACCAATCAGATGAAAAGTACCACAGAATGCCAGTCTCCTTTCATCCCAAAATAATGTAATGTCAACTATTTATGTAGAAAACTATTCCATGCATTTGTTTGAATAAATTTTCTGTTCGAGCTCTCTCCATGATAAATAATTCAATTTATGCTGTTTACTATTTCCATTCTCAATAGTTCTGTCACATAATATTTTCTGTTTTTCTGTGGTAGACCCTCTAGTATCTATTGCCAAAGATAATGTATTTACTTCGCTTTTTCCACAAAGTCAACACGGTAAACAAAATAGGGCATGTTTCGTTTCTTGACATTCCACACTAGTCTATCTCTCTCAGACATTTCACCGCTGTGATTCTTGAGTATAAAGATGCCAAATGGAGAAGTTTACATAATTGGGTTTGTGAATGTACACAGTTATTTTCGTGTTTACAAAGTCAGTTAAATAATGTGTTGCAGAAAACAATGTTTTACAAAGTAAATTAAATAATTTGTGTTGTAAGAAAAATGTTATAAAAATAGGCCGAAGGAAAGCGATAAGGCGATTTTGTGATTCCTTCAACAAGGACGCGTCTTGCATTAAGACTAGCAGAACGGGAGTAGAAAATAACTTTAAGTGAATATCTTTAAATTTATACCACATGTGTACTAGAAGATCATGATACAGAAGTAGAAAAAAATGATATTAACATTGTTAACATATGTGTATTCAAACTAGTAGAAATAAACATCGTCAAAAGATTTCTCATTCAACTTAATGTATATTTTGATTAGACTAGTGGTGGGTGATAAGAGAATCAGCCCGCTCTTTGTATATTTGTCTGTATTCTTATAAAACATATACAACTGGTGGCAACCCAGTTAATATTAGCAGCTCATGTAGCAAGGTATTGATTGTTTAATCAATTGGTGTGAACGCTTATGTCATGACTAGGAGAAACTGATTATCATTGTCGTATCAATAGCCTACCGACTTCATCACAGAGTAATATCAAACTTGACTAACTATTTGGTCAATTTAGCATAACATATTCTACTATCTAATTTCAAAATGAGTCTAAACATTATACACGAGTGCCCAGATCACTCATGGACCCAATCGCATCTACTCTAACTTTTAATCTACTTTGTAAACAACATGGCTCATAGAAAATGAGTACAAGCTTATACAGGAACCATCCTGCAAATTCAACTCACCAATTAACCACTTAACCCTTTACGTTACTCTATATTTAATATTTTATTTTCATCATAAAGGCTTTACCTTACATAATATCGAATCTACGAGATTCTGATATTATTTATTTTGAGAACAATACCTTAACATAAGTATCAGAAGCTGGTTACGGCTGGTTTGAACAGAAAGAGGTGAGAGAATTCTGGCCAGATACGGCTGGTTTAAATACTAAAGGGTTATATCCCAAATATCAATTTCTTTTGACTTTGCATTATGCGCCGTTCTTTATATAAAAATAAATCTTTTTAAGTATCACGACTTCCGGCCGGTGATTCTCTTCCTTCTTTATTTCTGAATATTTTTGTCGGTCGGGAGGTAATGAACTATCTAAGAGATAAGTGGTGGCATAAAATATATGGTTTACAATACATTTGTAGCAAGCTACTTTCCTTTGGTCCTTTGGCGCATTGATAGGCTATTCGTGCGTGATTTGGCTAAGTCAGGCCAATCGTGAGCCGCGCACGGCCATGTATTTTCAACTTCCGCCTAAACTGAGACTTTCCCGCTACTTTCAATAAACTCTATCTCTTGAAGCTTTGATCGTGGAAAGGTAAACAACCATTTTTCTTTTGCCGTGAACCATTAGCCAATATGTAACACCACAGCATAACCACGGGCCTGGCTAACACCTCAGCCAGTGGACCGTGCCTAATTAAAATCTTAATTAGTTTGTTTCATTTGTTTTGGCATGCCAGCTCAACCTTTGTAAATAAATGATGTAAAAGACGTTGTAAAGTCTTGTGATGCTATTTACCACAGCCATTGTCTATTAATATGATATGGAAAGATTCCTTCCAGAGTTATCACAGCAGCAACAGAACCTGAGACTTACAGCCAAACCTCAATTCAACTTACATTTATTGATATAACAAACATGTGTATGGAGGCACATGGCTTAGTGGTTAGAGCATTGGCCTTGCAATCGAAAGGTTGTGAGTTCAATTCTCAGACTGGGTGATGTGTTGTTTCCTTGAGCAAGACACTTTATTTCACATTGCTCCAGTTTACTCAGCTGTAGAAATGAGATGATAGGGACTGGGATCCATATCATTCCACTGCAAAGTGGTCGTGGAGGTGCCACGGCAAAAAAGCACCCAGCACTCACTGTAAATGAGGTTGGTGTTAGGAAGGGCATCCAGCTGTAGAAATCAAGCCAGAATCAGTTCCCGTCCCACTCTTGCAAGCAGGGAAAAAGCGGACGTAAAAGGAAATGATGATGATGATGAAACCATACCTTTCCTGCTACAACAAAATACATCATTATTATTACATGGCATAATATTATTTAACAACTAAACTGGTGACTATTAAACGCCTGCTATATTGGTGACCTCTGTTGATACAGATATACAAATATTAAATACTACCATCATTATTTAATAACTTATTGTTATACACTCTTCCAAACACGGAAGAGCCGAATTCCCACCGTCATCGCCACCATCTCTCTCGACCTCCCCGTCTCTCTGTATAGTGAGCAAATGGGGTCCCACGTGCTGGCCGTCCCACAGCCCCGGCGGACAGAATGGAGAAGGCGTTTCCCCGGAGGATGTAAGGGAGATGCGCTGGAAGAGCCATTCCATCTCGCAGGTAATCCGTTAGTTGTAGTGATTAGTTTAGACCTTTGCACTCTAAAATGGTCAGAAAACTTCGATATGCGATAAACAACATGTACACAAATTGTAGCGCATATCCAAATAGGTTTGTTTTGGTAGTTTGCGGGAAAATATAACTATTAGAAGAGGACATGAAGTTCCACCACCACTGTATATATAAAATTTTAAAAAATTATGCTCTGTGTCCTTTCCTAACGGGTTAATGTATCGAGCTTCTTCGCATTTGGTAAGAAAAAGGTATTATACCCAATTTGTACATCTCTCTCTCTCTCTCTCTCTCTCTATATATATATATATATATATATATATATATATATATATATATATATATATATATATATATATGTAGATAAATCTACCAAGAGTTTACGGTAGTGTCCAATCCGTATGAAGAACTCAATGTATTCCGGATATCATGGAAAGAAGAGATGTAATGAAAAATCACTTTCGGTGAAAGATAAACGGTATACAGAGTCAAGATAAAATATTAAACAAATAATGAATAAAACAATGAAACAGTTCCTTATATTAAACAAAAAAAGTTCATTATTTAACGATCGTTTCTAGGATATATATGTGTTAGAATTGGCATGCACATTCAACAGATCTATGTACAAAATTATACAAAATTATACAAACTATCAAGATTAAATGTACATACCAAACAGACACATACGCCGTCTTCAGAAATAATTTCTGAAGACGGCGTATGTGTGTGTTTGGTATGTACATTTAATCTTGATAGTTTGTATAATTTTGTATAATTTTGTACATAGATCTGTTGAATGTGCATGCCAATTCTAACACATATATATCCTAGAAACGATCGTTAAATAATGAACTTTTTTTGTTTAATATAAGGAACTGTTTCATTGTTTTATTCATTATTTGTTTAATATTTTATATATATATATATATATATATATATATATACACATTCATTTATTATGGCTATTGGTGAGTTTTGTTATTCTAAAGTTTCACCTGCGCACTCACAGGATCACCAGTCCTCTCTGGTGAATACGCAGGTGAGACTCCAGAGTAACAAGGATTAGCCATAATAAATGAATATTTAAACTCTACTTCGGTATTGAGTTTCCATTCTTACGTCCGTCAATAATTCACGTACTCTCAGGTCTTGAATAATCGTCCTCACCCCTGTTTATTAATTTGCCCCCCCCCCCCCAGTTTTTATTCCACCCACACCCCTAACCCACTTATTAAATTTTGCTAATCTATCTCCGGCGAAATTTTACTGCAAGTGATTCATATTGATACAGCAGCTGGAGAATCTAATAATAATTTCATTTTACTTTAAAAAAAACCATTATATATGACAAGAAAAACATTACAAGAAATCCCATATTTACGAACGTACACTATACTGATTCTGTATATCTACAACCACCAAACTCTCCCCCTCTCTATATCTACTACACGGTACTCTCTTCCAATCCCTCTCTCTATATCAATTAACACCAAACTCCCCCCCCCCCCTCTCTATATCTAATGCACGGAAATCTCTTCCAATACCCCGCTCTACAATCTCTACATCAATCTCTCCCCCTCTCTATATCAAATATACAATACACTCTCCCAATCCCCCTCTCTATATCTACAACACGGGACTTTCTTCCAATGACCCTCTCTATATCAATTACCACTTGATATAGACGTGAATTACTTCGCTCCGAACTTTTACGGATTATTGTCAAAAAAACTGTGAGTTCATTGCTCAATTTAATAGCATTGTTTAGTTTAACCCCTTGCCTGGGCCTTCAGACGTTGAGTCAACTAATTTTCGCCCTTTTCTGGGGCGAAATTTTCATTTTCATCTCAAAACTGTGTAGACTTGGTAGTCAGCAATGGATGCCATTTCAACCTCGCACACTGTCGTGAGTGCCACGTTCACTAAGAAAAGTGGTGGAGGGAAGGTAGGAGTACAAAGCTTGCAGCCTTCCCCCTCGCATTATCGAAAAACGTTGAAAATATTGAAACCACGAAACCAAACCCGGTAAATAATACCAGCACCAACAACAAGAACAATGACAATAACACCACAACCAACAACTGCAACAATAGCAACACCAAGGAAAACATGAACAATATTACCAACAGTGACAACAACAACAGCAACAAAAAAGACAACAACACCAAAACAACGTTCGCACAGACTGTAAAAAAAAAACGAACTATACACGCCAATTGACATAACAAAGGCTAAACAACTACTACAAGATGCAAAACAATTCGTGACTTTTGGCGAAAACGGTGCTTTTAGCATAAATTCTCCACAGGAATTACGTAGAGAGGCTGTCCTGAAAACCACAGTTTTCAGGACAGTATCGAACGAAACAAGAAAACCAGCTCAATTATCACAAAATGAAAATGAGCTGGTTCTAAAAGATGCAATGAAGGACATAATCTTCATACAAAAAGGAAAACTGTTTGGTAGCATTTCGGTGCTAATGAATAACCAGTCAACAGCACAAAAATACTCGGTATCACCCATTGTGTCCCCCCGCTTCACCTTTTTCCCCACATACAGGGGAAAAAGGACACAAAGAATAAACATTATGAGTATCACACCAAATGTAAATATTTGGTGGATACTATGTGCAATCATTGACTTTGATGAAGACAGGATAATTTCAATAGGAAAGTCCTCCGGAGGTGTATTTGGTGGAACCAGCGTAGAAGTTCTGGTGCAAATGAGCCCAGAACGAATAGCGAATATCCCACAACGCGTGCCTCTGGACGGGCTAACTTATATAAACATTTCAGTGGAGGGAAGGCGGCCGTCAT
The DNA here is from genome assembly GCA_964016885.1 of Eledone cirrhosa. Lineage (NCBI taxonomy): Eukaryota > Metazoa > Mollusca > Cephalopoda > Octopoda > Eledonidae > Eledone > Eledone cirrhosa. Next base: position 406,553,118 of record OZ024740.1, on the reverse strand, counting down.
GTTACCACTGCTTAAGCAGGGGTCACCTGAGGGCTGCCTGTCCTCAATTAATGAGTAAAAAAAAAAGGCTCTTCTGCCAACCCCGAACACAACAACACAACCACCACCACCACCACCACCACCACCACCACCATCACCACCACCACCACAACAACAACAACAGCAACAACAACAACAACCACAACAACACGGAAAAATAACAACACAAAACACTTTTCCACCCAACCTCTCCCCACCTAAAACAAATACAAAAGCAACCACAACAAAACCCCAAAATATACCCCTCCCCAACAACACGGAAGAGGACTCCGTATCAACGTCACCCAGTGACGACGAGGGAGAACCCTTTCAACAGGTGAAAAGGAAAAAAAAAGGCACCACATTAACAAAAATGCTACAAACACACAACCACCAGCACAAACAGAACAAACATCACAAACAAAAAAACCCACCCCTCCCTAAAACATAACACATACTACAAAACGCAAACACGCACAAGAACAACAAACAAAAACAAACACAACACAACAAAAACTCTATACATACATTAACAAGAACAATAAAACTTTGATGAAAGCAATAGAAAATAACCCTTCGGTGGAAACCGAAGGGATCACTTTCACCTACGCAGCGAACAAACCGCACCTAATGATGATTAGGGTCCCAACGGAAACCTATGTAACTTTGAAAAAGAACCATCCAATGCATGTGGGGACCAACTGCACCAAACCACTTAACAACGTCCTATTGAGATGTTTCCCCACCCCCACACCAGACACCTACACCCCACCAAACACCCTAATCCCACCACACACTGATGTCCTCACCCCACCACAAACCACCACCCCACCAAACAACCCTTCCAACACCCCCATGGAAATTGTGCAGCCTGGTCCCCAGGAGACGAAGAGGTAAGTAATTTCCTTTCCTCTTCCTTTTTAACTCTTCAGCACCAACATGGCCAATATAAGAGTTGGATGTGTGACTGCACGTGGCCTGGGGATGTCCTGGAAACAGGGCAAACTCTTAAATGACCCCAGGTCGCACAGAGTGGATGTAATGGTTATTTGCGAGTCCAGGATCAGCAGCGAGCGCCAACTGGCCCCCATCTTCGACGACTTTGAGATCTACGCATCCATCCCTCTGTCAGCCAAGGGGTGGGGGTGGGGTTGTTGTTCTGCTGCGAAAATACCTGGGTCTTGCCACACAGAAGGTACACCTGGACCCGGAGGGTCGACTGGTGGTTTTAGACGTCGGCAGTGGTGAAGGTGGAGCTTTCAGGCTGGTGGCAGCGTATGCCCCATCTGGGACACCGCGACCGGACTTCTTCCGACGCCTGGAGAATTTCCTGGGAACGTCTCGCTCCTTGCTTTTAGTGGGGGACTGGAATGGTATCCTGGATGCACGTTGGGACTATGTAGGGGCATGCCCCGATAGAGGGGTGTAACAGTCTCAAACGATTAATCGGCCGATTTGATCTGGCCGATAGATATCGACTAGATTTTCCGACTGTGCCACTGTGGACGTGAACTAATCGCAGCGGAACATCTAGGTCGTACCTAGATAGGTTCTTAGTTAGAAATAAGGATAGGGACATATTAAGCTGTCCACGAATGTTCATGGTTGCCTATTCGGATCACAAGTTGGTGATCGGAGTGGTCAACCTTGATAGAACTCATAGACAGGGACCGGGTTACTGGAAGCTAAACTTGTCTTTACCGACAAACAAAGCTTACAGTAAGCGGATTAGCACACTAGTTAAGCAGCGTTTGACGGGGGCAATTGTCAACAGCAGGTGGTGGGGCTCTCTCAAGAGAGAAATTAGAATATAATCGATAGGTTTTAGTCGGGAATTAGCATCTGATAGGAATAGAACTGAAAGGGAATTAACAAATAGAGTAGAAGAGGCGATTAGGAGTGGCAACGTGGCCGGCGTGCTGGCGTCAAGAACGGCCCTAGACCTGTTCTTTGATGCGAAGCACGAGGGCTGCGTTGTCAGGAGTAAAATACGTGCTCTGGGTAACGAGGGAGCCAAAGCTGTTAGCTGGGCCCGAGCAACAGAGGCAAAAAGTGGAAACAAGTCCACGATTCCGTCTTTGAAGGACCAGGATGGACGCGTGATCCTTGAACCTGAGCGGATGAGCGCGGCCTTTCAACGGCGCTTTGCACGACTGTTCGGGAGGGGCGGAGGGCCGGGTGGGGCCATGGATTTCGGTCCATACCTCGACGGTCTGGCGCGGCTCTCGGACGGGGAGGCGAAGTCCTGCGAGAGGCCGATTTCAGCCGCTGAAATAGGGGAAGCGCTGAGCCAATGCGGCAAACGCAAATCTCCGGGTCTCGATGGTCTACCATACGAACTTTATGTAGCGATGCCGGGCTTGTTCTCCGGTCTCCTCGAGGCGGTCTACTGCAACTGGCAACAGAACGGGAGAATTCCCAGTTCTGTGACCAAGTTCTGGTGAGGAAGGACGAGAACAAGGGGGATGACATAGATAACTTCAGGCCCATAACTCTGCTAAACACAGAGTTAAAGATTTTGGCCAAGGTGTTAGCGAAGAGGTTGGCGCTTGTCGTCGGGAACATAGTGGGAGAAGCGCAGACATGCGCAATCCCGTCCAGGTCCATACACGACAACCTCCACCTCATGCGATACATCCTAGAGAGGGTAGGGAACGAACCCGGCTTTGGTGGGGTCCTGATCAACTTGGATCAATCTAAGGCGTTCGATAAGGTTGACCATCGGTACCTAGATGCGGTGCTCGCGGCGGCAGGCTTCGGACCCGTTTTCAGGGGCTGGATTGCTGCAATGCACAGCAGCAACACCTGCTCGAAGCCGTTCCAAATCACGCGATCCATCCGACAGGGATGCCCTCTCTCCTCCCTCCTGTATGTACTGGCTCTCGAGCCACTACTGCGGAAGCTGGAGCTGTTGCAGGGCATCCCCTTGGAACCGGGATTGCGGAAAGCGGTGTCGGCCTACGCCGATGACGTGACAGTAATGGTGTCGTGCGCCTCGGAAATCGGGCAGATCGGCACCTTACTGGAGGAATATGAAAGGTTCACAGGAGCCAAGCTGAACCGGGACAAGTCCGTCGGTTTGCAGCTCGGAACGTGGAGGGGAAAACCGATGCCCTCCGACGGCATCGTCGGACGCTGGACGGAGGGACCGGTGAAGCTGCTCGGGGTCTGATTCGGACAGGACCTCCAGGTGGAGAAAAACTGGGACGAGGTAACGGGCAAGGTGTTTGCACTTGCCCAGAAGTGGGCCGAGTGCAAACTATCCCTGAAAGGTCGAGCGGAGGTGGCGAACGCTTATATAGCGTCCGTCATCTACTACCGCCTGACCGTCGTGCCTTGCCCAGAGAAAACACTCGCCAAAATGGAGCGCGTGCTCTTCCGATTTCTTTGGGAGAAGCGGGCTCCTTTTGGTGAGAAGATCCATCTGCTGTCAACACCCTTCGAACGGAGGGCTGGGGATACCGTGGCTGACGATGCGTAGACACGCATTAAGGCTACGGAACCTCCAGGTATTCCTCCCCGGTCAGCCGGTGTGGGCCCTTTTTGTGAGGCGAGCCTTTCCGAGACTCGTCTCACTCACCGAGCTGCAATCCTGGGTCAAGCAAAGACCGAGAAAAGTGGACGACTGGCACATTGAATGTGCCCAGGCGCTCACGGCCCTCTGGCAAGCGGATCCGGCAATCAGTGGAGACTCAACCTCAACATTCTATAGAGGGTTGGTGCGCAGTAAGTGCGATGACGCTCTCGGAGAGGCTCTGAGCATGAAGGAAGATGAGCTGGCCAGTCTGTTCGGTAGGACGTTTGGCCCGGGACCGATGGACAACTTCCAAAAGTCCCTGGCTTGGCAATGTTACCGAGGATCTCTACCCGTTCGGGACAATCTCTACAGACACGGGCGCCCGGGTAGGGACCCCTCGAAGAAGATCTGTCCGAGATGCGTGCGTGACGAGGAAACCGTCGCACACGCATTCGTACACTGCCCGGGCGTTGCTGACCTGTGGGGCTATGTGGAACGACTACTGTCGCGGGTGGGACCAATCCGGTTGACCACCGAGAACATTGTCACGATCAAACCGCCTCCCCCTTTCAAAAACGAAGGAGAGGCGGTTTTCCTCTGTGTGATAGCTATGGCGAAAGAAGTTGTATGGTGGACAAGGTTGAAAGGGCTGAGGTCAGACACCTTTCTCTCTGGCCAACAACTGGTCTTTTTTTCCACTTTAGAAGAAGGATCAGAATGGAGAGAGAGGTGCTCTACCCCAGCAAGTTTTATGAAAGGTGGGTGAAAGTAGTGAGAATGGCCCGAGTGAATGGGCCTTCTCTCTATATCAGCCTGTAGGTGAGAGAGGAGAAGAATGAGAAGAGGAAGGAAGCACCCGCTCTTTGTGCTCCTGAAGAGGAGGGTTGCACATTTTTTCGGGGGGGGGGGTGCGACCCATGTCAACGCCCCTCCCTATTGAGGACATCGATTGTTAAATTTAATTTGTTATATCTTTTTTACACGTCTTTTTAAATGTATGTAAACTCTCCCCTTTGTATTTGTTCCAATCTTTGATGCCCTGGTGGCAAATAAATAGATATATATATCTACTACACGGAACTCTCTTCCAACCCCTCTCTTTATATCAATTAACGCCAAACTCTCTCCCTCAGTATATCTACTACATGGAACTCTCTTCCAATCCTCCTCTCTATATCAATTAACGCCAAACTCTTCCCCTCTGTATAGCTACTACAAGGAACATTTTCCAATCCCCCTCTCTATATCTATGTCTATCTCTCCCCTGTGACTCTACATAACATGTACGTAAATTATAGCGCATATACAAATAGAATTTTTTTGTTGTAGTTTTGTGAGAAAAATATAATTAATGGGGGAGGGACGCATGTATCCTCTGCCCTCCCAGTTCCACCGCCCCTAATATATATATATATATATATATATATATATATATAAAGGTTAAACAAGGTTCAATGAATAAATCAAAGAATGAGTTTTACAATAGATTGGAAGCACTCATATATATATATATATATAAATCGGAATGGATACAGTAAAAACTTGTTAGACCATTACTCACCAGAGTACTCGATACTTGGGGTAGTAGAATGGGTAATATGAAATATTTGAGATCTAGCTGTTGAAATGACAGGAGCCCAGCCGTCGGGGTTCCAAAATTTTCATATATATATATATATTATTATTTTTTCATATTTTTTTTCATATTTATTTTCATTTGTACCACTTCCACCGTTTCCTTTCACCCCCTCTTTTCTAAATGTCTCTCCCCAACTCCCCTACACACCCATGGAACTCTCTTCCCACACACTTTTCGCCTGAAGAAGAGCTTATGCCCGAAACGCCCCCCCCCCCACTCTCAAGAGCGTGAAACTAATAAACCTTTGTTCGTACTGCCTCTCTGTTTTGTTCCCGTTCCATTTTTCACTATATATATATATATATACATACATACATATATGTCGTTTCAATTTGGATTGCCTCGGGAACGAAAGCTTATTATGTAAGAAGCTGTCTGATGATGTAATGGCACTGGGTACACGGAATCGTGTGGCCATTGTTGTCATTGAAACATGTATCACAGCCTTATCAATAATCAATAAAGGACTTTAATATCTGAAACTACTTCGTATTTTCTTAGTCTATATATATATATATATATATAAATTAATAAAAACAATGAAATAAAAACAAAGAACAAGTTCCTTATATTAAAAAATTCATCATTTTACGATCGTTTCTGGTATGTATATGTGTGTTGTATGTATATCATATAGATCTATGTAAAAATATTACAAATTATCAGAGGAAATATACATACCTTCACATATACATGCCGTCCTCAGAAATGATGAGATGTGTTTATTGAAAAAAACAAAGAATTAATATAAAAGGTCTGTTTGGGAACAGGTTTTGAATTGACCAATAGAATATATTCCTTCCATATACTTTACTGTTGGTGTTATTTCTGTTTACCTTTTACACACACACATATATAAATATATATATATATATATATATTAATAAGAGGAATTCCAACTTTGTCTGATTTACTCGTTTTATTTACAATCCTTTAAAATATATAATGGTATTATAATAAAATAGTATGATAGAATATTAAATTCTAAGTGTTAATTGAGCAAGTACTTTCATGCTTTCGCAATCTTCAGGTTCATAATATGTGGTGACAGTCGAGTTTGCAATTTTCAACTGTAATGAGATGGGTAAATTTCCTACCTTTTATACATTTTATACAGAGAAAAGTGGCTCCAGAATGCTAAGCCCTGTAAACTGTATTTCGACCAATCAGTGTGTAGTTTCACTGAATTACTAAAGCTGATTGGTTTAAGCGTCACGGCTGGTTGAGCATGCTAACGACCAATGATCATATCCAAAGCATCAATTGTTTTGCTATTTTTAGAAATGATGAAAATAGCATTTTCTATTAATCATCACCATCAACATCACTTTTATTATTATTATTATTGTTGTTGTTGTTGTTGTTGTTGTTGTTGTTGTTAGTGGTCGTGGTCATAGTGGTAGTAGAAGTAATGCCCCTAAGCGTTATTATTGTTCGTTTAGCTTGGGTTTGAATTTATCAATAAAATTCTTTTCTTTGATTTTTCTCTTGATTTCACTTGGGCTGTGTAATTTGTAGAATGGGAATATTATAAATATTCCCTGACCACATGTTGCCAGGTGGCCGCTTAGGGGTATCTGACGGACATTTGGGTCTCTGATTTGTTGACGGTGTACCCGTGCACGTTCCGATAGTGCATTTCCAGTTTGACCGACATATAGTTCTTCACAATTCAGGCATTTAATGCAGTAAATTAGATTTCTGCTTTTGCAGTTCATATTTGCATTTGGGAATATTTTTCCAGTTTTTGTTTTCATATATTGACCGGCGTGTATGGATTGACATGTGCCGCATCGACTATCATTGCATTTAGATACAGTGAATGATTGGTCTTTGTTGTTAACTTTGCTTTTGTTAGTAATTGCTTCAAATTTTTTGGCTGTCTTTTACTAAGAGTCAAAGATCGATCTGTGATTAAGCCTTTTAATTCATTACTTTGAGCAATGATCGGTAGGTTTGCTTTGGTAGTGTTGAAGATATTCTGGTGACATGGGTTGTGTGTCATTATAAATGGTATGACCAGTTCTTGGTTTCTTCTTCCTTGGGTTGTTCTAAGTTGTTGTATAGGTATTTTTATAGCCCGCTGTATGCCATTTTCTATAAGTAGAGATGGGTATTTTTGTTTGAGCAAAAATTCTCTTAGTTCTGTTAGGCGTTTGTACCTGGTATTCGTATCTTCAACAATGGTACAAATTCTTCTGGCTAGGCAGTATGGGATGTTGCGTTTTGTATGAGGTGGATGGCACGACTTAAAATTCAGATATTGATGGGTGTCTGTGTGTTTATAATATATATCCGTGGTAATGGTGGTGTCGTTTTTGATTATCATTATATCTAGGAATGGTAATTTGGTCCTACTCATCTCTTTTGTGAATTGGAGAGATGGGTGTAGGTTATTCAGGAGGATATTGAACTCATCCAGAGTATCTAGAGATTCTGTCCAGATGATGAAACAGTCGTCAAGGTATCTCTTCCAAGATTTTTCAATGTACTTTCTAAAGTCAGTACTATATTTTTCCTCTATTTCTTGGTAGAGTTGTTGTTCTAAGTATCCCATTACAGAGTTCGCGTAAACGGGAGCAAACTTCGTTCCCATCGCTGTGCCTCTAATTTGGATGTAATTCTTTCCATTGAAGAAGAAAGTGTTGTTTTCCAGAATAAGTTTAACTGCGTCTAATATAAATGGCGCTGTGAATCTAATGGGAATCACTTCTCTATGTTTTTCCACCCAGTATTTAACCGCCTTTATTCCTAAATCATGTGTAATGTTGGTGTAAAGGCTTACCACATCAAAACTGAGTAGAAGCGAATTCGTTTCCGTGGTTTTGGGAAGATGGGACAGGAAGTCGATATCATCCCGGATGAAACTGGGTATGTGATACATAGTGGTTTCAAAATAATGTCAACAAAATTGCTTAGACGGTGGGTGGGGCATGTTGGACCAGCTATAATAGGTCTAAGTTTTAAGTCTTTTGGGTGTAATAATTTAATGTACTCACTGTTTTGTTCTTTTACTGCCAGTTGTATTTCTTTTGACTTATGAACTTTCGGTAGGCCATACAGGTTGCTGGGTTTCGGCTCAAAATTGGTGATGTAGTTTCTTTCCTTATCAGTAAATGAGTTGTGGTATTTTGAAGCCAGGTTGTTGATCTTCTTCATGATGTTGTGGTCTATATATATATATAAATATATATATATATATATGAGAGACGTAAAATAAGAAAATTATAAAAATTAACTTACTTACTAAAATTTCACTCCAACTAATTAGTTTCTGAAAGGGAATAAACGTACTTTCCGAAGAAACGTACAGAGAAGCCTTTCGTCATCAGGGAAGTCTATTCTCAGCTAAGCTTCCAGGCAATACGTGGACACAGGGAACTTATACAAAAATAATTCAGTGGATGGAAAAAAGCAAAGCGTGGACTAAGTTCCAAGCCATTGAAAAAATCACTGCCTACTGCGTCGGTGGCAAATTCAAAAGAATCAATCACGTGACATCGAGGTCAATCAGTGAAGAGTGGTTCGTTAAGAAGACAGCAGCCGGACTGTTACTATGAACTATAGTAGCAGTTTTGGCCAATTTTGGCTCGACAAAATAATTTGGAGATAATTAGTTGGAGTGAAATTTTAGTAAGTAAGTTAATTTTTATAATTTTCTTATTTTACGTCTCTCATATTATTGTTCTGCATCCCCATGCATTGAACCACAAAGTTACTAAGACAAAACCTATATATTTGCTGGCATAGGTATGCATCTGTATATATATGTTAATAAATATACTAATTCTTTATATATATATATATATATATATATATATATATAGGAACCAGTAAGACCCCGACAGCTGAGCTCAAGCCGTTTCGACGGCTAATTCTGGACTATATATATATATATATATATATATATATATATATATATAGTTATGTAATAAACAACATAAGATAATTATTTCATTTACCAGTGGTTTCTTGAAGACAGATATTTATGTCTGTCTTCATTCATCACAAGAAAATTTATTTATGAATTAGTAATATGGATTTGAAAACAGAGTATAGAATAATGTGAACATATTCTATATATATATACATATATATATATCTCTATATATATATAGAATGTGTTCACATTTAACATTATTAAATCAATTTTAACAATACGTCACCTGTGTTTATACAATAACCCCCCCCCCCACACACACACACACACAACACACACACACATATATAATCTATATATATAAAGTTGTATTCCTGCCTGTTTGTTTGTTTGTTCACAAACTCCTCCTATGGTTTTGGAGATAGACCCCCATAACCATATATATTCTGAAACTAAATTGCCCAGGGTACTTGGATAAGTATATTTCATTTTAATCAACGAGACACAAACCCTCGCTGAAAATGTTTTCCCTTTGATTTATATGAAATTTAACCCATAGGTAAATTACAATAAATATATATATATGTGTGCGCGCGCGCTTGGAAATCTATACAATTTACACGCACAAACATATAGACAATGTATTTCCTCAGTCATGTTGCTACAATAACAAGTCCACATACAAGGTCCTGGGTTCTAACCCTACATTTATCACTATAAAAGGTTGTTTCTCCAAAGTTATGCATACATTTTATCCTGTATGTCATTTTTACATACATGCTAAATATTTATTTAATTATATCCTAGCAATAAATAATTAGAATATTTTTATCATTAATCACTTCAGATATAAACTATAATATTTCTCTTATACAAGCCACAAATTCTATCAAAACGTAAATTTCCCAGTTTGTATAATTATTCATATATAGCGAAGATACTGGGATGTAATGAATGTAACAAGGAATACATTGTTTGTGTGTATAATATTTAATTAACAATGGTAGATAGTATAGTTGACATGTCAAAGTAATAGATGATAGAATGAAACAAAGTTAGTCGTTACCGTTTTGATTGCCAGGCAAACGCGGCTGGCAGAGGACGCCTGGCTAAGGCCAGCCAGGCCAAATGAGAGGCTCTTGGCCTGGTGCCGAAAAGGCAATGAGAGAATGAGAACTTAAAGTTGTTAGTTTTATAGGGTTCTGACCGAAAGTTGCAGAAAGGGTTCTACTTCCCGTCTAGATCCAAACAAGGGAGACAACCGCTACATAACCTCCCGCCAGAATTTTAGTGTATAAAAATCGAAATGAAAATATGTAGCAAGTTGGCGAGAATGTTGTAACAGGCATGAAAATTACGACAAAAGAATGTTTGCAAAAACCAATGATAGATATCAAGGTAGCCAACCGCTCTTGGCCAGAGAACGACTGGACATCTATCTATCCATCACCCAAAGATGCAATGTAATAAAGTAAGAGAAGAGCTCAAAGTTCAAATGTACAAAATATAGTTCACAGGTGTGCAATCACATGACAGCAGGAAAGAAAGTGTGTTCCAGAGAATGAATGCAGGTGGTCTCTGTTCTGTGGTATATCGTGAAATTTCCAACCTCCGAATGGATTTTCTCACAGGAAGAGTGCTGCAAAAATAAATTCTCTGGCTTTGGTTGTTGGTGAAGCTGTGTTGATGTATTGCTGCTGCTGTTGCTGTTGCTGCTGCTGTTGTCTCGCTGAGTGAGCGTATTCGGTGTTTAAATTCACAGTAAAAAAAAAAAAAAATTTTTAGAAAAAATGAGTTGCGCCAAGTGCTAGAAATAGCAGCCGAAGTTGATGGTCGATGTTGAGAATGCGTTGACCTGGAAGGGTCAAGAGGCCAGCGACCAGAGAAATAAGCATTCTTAATAAATGCGCGGTTATCAACGGTAAATTTACATTGTAAATTTATAAACCGGCAAATAGAAGAATATAGCTTAAGGCTGAAGAATCCTTGGCGAGAAATGTTATCTCTGGCGTGCGGCTATGTCTGTGAGTAGAGACATCTCTGTGAGTCGAGAATTTGTGCTGCCTACACGTGCCAATACAAGGTTGAAAAAAATAATATTTCTAACGCGCGAGAAAATGATAGTGCAATTTTGAAAGTGACAATGATGAAAAAGAAAGGCTTCACTCAGCATTATTGGTGTGAACTTTGGTGTGAACTTTGGAAAAAAAAAAAAAAAAAAAAAAACTTGAACGATGAAGAAAACAATGAACAAAAAGGCAATGGTTCATCGAAAATAAATGTTCCTGTTGAAATGTTTTTTAAAGAATATCAAATTTCTTTTTTTTGTTTTGTTTTGAAAGAGTTCGTTGTAAGAAACGAGAAACATATATATATATTGGTGAAATGCGACAGTTAGTTGATGCGTGAGAGAAAAAGTCTGTCTGTGCGAATTCCACATGTGCGTGTCCTTGAGTATTTTCATAGTTTGTCGATAAATTTGCTGTGTATTCGTAATGTTACTCACACAAAACCAGATGTGCTATTTTTTCCTTTTTTGGGGGGTGACCACTTATAGCGATGAACGGCTGCGTGTTCGTATCACGTCAGGGTCACCAATATAGCGAGAGTAATAGGGTTGCAATGAATGTAACAAGGAATACATTGTTTGTGTGTATAATATTTAATTAACAATAGTAGATAGTATAGTTGACATGTCAAAGTAATAGATGATAGAATGAAACAAAGTTAGTCGTTACCGTTTTGATTGCCAGGCAAACGCGGCTGGCAGAGGACGCCTGGCTAAGGCCAGCCAGGCCAAATGAGAGGCTCTTGGCCTGGTGCCGAAAAGGCAATGAGAGAATGAGAACTTAAAGTTGTTAGTTTTATAGGGTTCTGACCGGAAGTTGCAGAAAGGGTTCTACTTCCCGTCTAGATCCAAACAAGGGAGACAACCGCTACACATATATCCCGCAATCCTGGCATGTATGGTTCCGTAACTCCTGAGAGAGTCGTAGGGGCGTCGTATTAATATACTGCGTTTCTTGAACATTTTTTCTAAGACTAACGGAGTCCATCCCTCTCTAGGCCCGAGTATAGCAGATTTCTTTCAGAGAAAGATAGAAAGTGAGAGAGAGGAAATGAGAAAGAGGTATAGAGGAAGAATCGATTCCAGTACTAGACTGGTACTTTTTTATTGACCTTGAAAGATGAAAGGCAAAGTTGACTTCGGTTGGATTTGAACTCAGAGAGCAGAAAACCGAACAAATACCATAAGACATTCTATCCGACGTTCTAACGTCTCTGCCAATTTGCCGCCTACAATCCTGGCATACCAATCCTGAAATCCAAACATTGTCGTCATTATTGGCGGTACCGGTTCAGTAATTTATTTAACAATGGTTTCTAATTTAAGCACAAGGCCAGCAATTTTGAGTGGGGGGGGGGGGGAGTCTATTATACCATCCCAGTACTTGATTAGTACTTTAATTTATCGATATCTGAAGGAGGTGAGGCAAAGTTGACTTCAGCGGGATTTGAACTCAGAACTTAAAGAGCCGGCACAAATACTGCTAAGCATTTGTCCTACGCACTAACAACTCCACCAATCCACCGCCCCTCTAACCTAGAGTATTTAATAATAAACCAAAGTGTGTCCCATAAAGGTAAACTGTAATCTTGTTTTATTTGTTTTTCTTTGCTGATCACATATCGATTGGAAATTCTCTCTGCAGCAGGATATGGAAAAGCCTGTCAGCAATTCATAACAATTGTCTCGACGTAGTCATTTTATTACTATTGGATCTATTTTTAGAGTTTAAAAAATGCAGATGGGAGGGGGATATTCCTAATCATACTTTGTAATCAGTATTAGCAGTCTGTGTTGCTGTGGTTACACCTCATCCCGCATCTTAACTAACCAAACGTGAAAAGTTATCTGGAATAAACATAGCTTTCTTATGACAACAGAAACTATTACAGGCTTCGTAAATCATGATTTTCATTTACATAACATTTCCACCCTTTTTAAAAAACAATGTGGTAGTGAGTTGGACACGTCACTCCTCGAGTACAGTCTGCACAAGATATTATCGATAAACAAATAGAGGTTTCTTTAGATTAAGCACACATGTAGCGAAATCTCTTCTCACATACTGACCCCCGAATGACATTTAGCTGCTATTTCTCTTTATCTTGGTTTGCGTCAGTGGTCTGGAGAGGCTAGCTAACTTGAGGTTAAATGAAGTAAGTTCCGACTCTGGTTACCCGGAAGAGAAGCATCACTTCGACCTGTTCAAACAGGTAGTAAGATGTGGCACTTAGCAAAAAACTCCGGCTCTGTCAACATGCAATTCTTCCATCGGAACTTCAACCACAAAGAGCCTCTTCATAGAGGCAACTCAGCTTCCTTGCCACTGCGAGCTTACTACTGTAATACTCTTTGATTACAACTTCTCACTTTTTAATCAAACATAGCATATTAAACAAAGATTCTCCAGCACAACACAGACGACTATATTTCATTTGTGAACACTAAATTCATTTGTGAATACTACAATCAAACTTTATATTTACGATTCGAAGTAATCATATCTTTTTTCCTATTTTGCTGAAGTGAAAAGTTATATATCCAAAATTATTGGTATTTGTCGTGTTTATCATCCTCCTCCACAACAACCCCAAATTCGCTTCACACACACAATCAAATACAGGGCAAAGGAAAACAATTAATTAAGGGCAGGGTTGATAGACTGACATCTGTCGCAACTCCCGACCACTTTCTGGACACTCTGTCTGGTAACGTTGGAGTCGACTTTCCTGGATAGGAACAGGGTCCTATCCACTTCCCATATAATGCATGGCATGTAACCTCCTCAACTCTAAGTCACTGTAGCTATCTCCTTTCCGCATCATCCGGCTCTTCTAGCCAGGCTTTCTTCACCCTGATTAGGATGTCTGCCCTCTTTTACTACGGGGGCACAAAGACCACACTCAACTTCAGGCCGAACCCAACAGCCAACTCTCCCAGAGTTCCTAGGAGGCGCTTTATTAGCATTTCTGCCGCCGCCCCTCTCGTTCGCACCCTCCTCTCACTGGTAAGCACTGATCTCACCCATCCGAGTACAGTGGCTGAATAAGTACGAATCTCTCTGGTGCTCATCCTCCATTCCAGGGCGTGATTCACTCTCTTCAACACGGCGCCCAATTCGGCCATGTTGATGCGGTTGCAGTCTTCTTTCTTGAGCCAAGCTGCATCTTCGACCTCAACACCTCTTATTTCCAGACGACTTCTAGCGCCATGCTGCTAGTATCAAACCATACGGTCCCATTATCCGATTTGGGTAGGTACCAGCTTCCTCTTACTGGGTCCTCCATCTTTACTCTCTCCACGATCTCCTACAGCATGGCCATTGTCCTTTCTCCCACTCTGTCTTCCAGCTGACCCCATCTGCCTGTCTCTAGACATAGCTGCATGCTGTTCAGAGCGACCCCCACAATTGGATAGTGCCGCACCAATTTGCTGGTGTCCAGTTCTGGGACTTCATTTCCCCTCCAAAATACCATCTTGTCCCTTTGCTGCCTGAGTCCCAATACAGCTCCCTCTTCCATTGCCTCTGGCAGTTTTATGATTAAACTGAACCTTCCTAGGTGGCTTGAGACCTCTGCTACTAACACCACGGTCTCATCTACCCATACCTTCCTAGGTGGCTTGAGACCTCTGTTGCTGACACCATGGTCTCATCTTCCCATACCTTCCTAGGTGGCTTGAGACCTCTGCTACAGACACCACGGTCTCATCTTCCCATACCTTCCTAGGTGGCTTGAGACCTCTGCTGCTGACACCACGGTCTCATCTACCCATACCTTCCTAGGTGGCTTGAGACCTCTGTTGCTGACACCATGGTCTCATCTTCCCATACCTTCCTAGGTGGCTTGAGACCTCTGTTGCTGACACCACGGTCTCATCTACCCATACCTTCCTAGGTGGCTTGAGACCTCTGTTGCTGACACCATGGTCTCATCTTCCCATACCTTCCTAGGTGGCTTGAGACCTCTGTTGCTGACACCACGGTCTCATCTACCCATACCTTCCTAGGTGGCTTGAGACCTCTGCTGCTGACACCACGGTCTCATCTACCCATACCTTCCTAGGTGGCTTGAGACCTCTGCTGCTGACACCACGGTCTCATCTACCCATACCTTCCTAGGTGGCTTGAGACCTCTGCTACTGACACCACGGTCTCATCTTCCCATACCTTCCTAGGTGGCTTGAGACCTCTGCTGCTGACACCACGGTCTCATCTACCCATACCTTCCTAGGTGGCTTGAGACCTCTGTTGCTGACACCATGGTCTCATCTACCCATACCTTCCTAGGTGGCTTGAGACCTCTGTTGCTGACACCACGGTCTCATCTACCCATACCTTCCTAGGTGGCTTGAGACCTCTGCTACTAACACCACGGTCTCATCTTCCCATACCTTCCTAGGTGGCTTGAGACCTCTGTTGCTGACACCACGGTCTCATCTACCCATACCTTCCTAGGTGGCTTGAGACCTCTGTTGCTGACACCATGGTCTCATCTTCCCATACCTTCCTAGGTGGCTTGAGACCTCTGTTGCTGACACCACGGTCTCATCTACCCATACCTTCCTAGGTGGCTTGAGACCTCTGTTGCTGACACCATGGTCTCATCTACCCATACCTTCCTAGGTGGCTTGAGACCTCTGCTACTAACACCACGGTCTCATCTACCCATACCTTCCTAGGTGGCTTGAGACCTCTGTTGCTGACACCACGGTCTCATCTACCCATACCTTCCTAGGTGGCTTGAGACCTCTGTTGCTGACACCATGGTCTCATCTTCCCATACCTTCCTAGGTGGCTTGAGACCTCTGTTGCTGACACCACGGTCTCATCTACCCATACCTTCCTAGGTGGCTTGAGACCTCTGTTGCTGACACCATGGTCTCATCTACCCATACCTTCCTAGGTGGCTTGAGACCTCTGCTGCTGACACCACGGTCTCATCTACCCATACCTTCCTAGGTGGCTTGAGACCTCTGTTGCTGACACCATGGTCTCATCTACCCATACCTTCCTAGGTGGCTTGAGACCTCTGTTGCTGACACCACGGTCTCATCTACCCATACCTTCCTAGGTGGCTTGAGACCTCTGTTGCTGACACCATGGTCTCATCTACCCATACCTTCCTAGGTGGCTTGAGACCTCTGTTGCTGACACCATGGTCTCATCTTCCCATACCTTCCTAGGTGGCTTGAGACCTCTGTTGCTGACACCACGGTCTCATCTTCCCATACCTTCCTAGGTGGCTTGAGACCTCTGTTGCTGACACCATGGTCTCATCTACCCATACCTTCCTAGGTGGCTTGAGACCTCTGTTGCTGACACCATGGTCTCATCTTCCCATACCTTCCTAGGTGGCTTGAGACCTCTGTTGCTGACACCACGGTCTCATCTACGCATACCTTCCTAGGTGGCTTGAGACCTCTGTTGCTGACACCATGGTCTCATCTTCCCATACCTTCCTAGGTGGCTTGAGACCTCTGTTGCTGACACCACGGTCTCATCTACGCATACCTTCCTAGGTGGCTTGAGACCTCTGCTACTGACACCACGGTCTCATCTACCCATACCTTCCTAGGTGGCTTGAGACCTCTGTTGCTGACACCATGGTCTCATCTTCCCATACCTTCCTAGGTGGCTTGAGACCTCTGTTGCTGACACAACGGTCTCATCTTCCCATACCTTCCTAGGTGGCTTGAGACCTCTGCTGCTGACACCACGGTCTCATCTACCCATACCTTCCTAGGTGGCTTGAGACCTCTGTTGCTGACACCATGGTCTCATCTACCCATACCTTCCTAGGTGGCTTGAGACCACTGCTACTGACACCACGGTCTCATCTACCCATACCTTCCTAGGTAGCTTGAGACCTCTGCTACTAACACCACGGTCTCATCTACCCATACCTTCCTAGGTGGCTTGAGACCTCTGTTGCTGACACCACGGTCTCATCTACCCATACCTTCCTAGGTGGCTTGAGACCTCTGTTGCTGACACCACGGTCTCATCTACCCATACCTTCTAGGTGGCTTGAGACCTCTGCTGCTGACACCACGGTCTCATCTTCCCATACCTTCCTAGGTGGCTTGAGACCTCTGTTGCTGGCACCAGGGTCTCATCTACCCATACCTTCCTAGGTGGCTTGAGACCTCTGCTGCTGACACCACGGTCTCATCTTCCCATACCTTCCTAGGTGGCTTGAGACCTCTGCTGCTGACACCACGGTCTCATCTTCCCATACCTTCCTAGGTGGCTTGAGACCTCTGTTGCTGACACCATGGTCTCATCTTCCCATACCTTCCTAGGTGGCTTGAGACCTCTGTTGCTGACACCACGGTCTCATCTACCCATACCTTCCTAGGTGGCTTGAG
This sequence comes from Eledone cirrhosa, assembly GCA_964016885.1. Classification (NCBI taxonomy): domain Eukaryota; kingdom Metazoa; phylum Mollusca; class Cephalopoda; order Octopoda; family Eledonidae; genus Eledone; species Eledone cirrhosa. The sequence goes on along the minus strand of OZ024740.1, from coordinate 406,535,627 downwards.
ACCTCTGCTACTAACACCACGGTCTCATCTTCCCATACCTTCCTAGGTAGCTTGAGACCTCTGTTGCTGACACCACGGTCTCATCTACCCATACCTTCCTAGGTGGCTTGAGACCTCTGTTGCTGACACCATGGTCTCATCTACCCATACCTTCCTAGGTGGCTTGAGACCTCTGCTGCTGACACCACGGTCTCATCTACCCATACCTTCCTAGGTGGCTTGAGACCTCTGCTACTGACACCACGGTCTCATCTACCCATACCTTCCTAGGTGGCTTGAGACCTCTGTTGCTGACACCATGGTCTCATCTTCCCATACCTTCCTAGGTGGCTTGAGACCTCTGTTGCTGACACCACGGTCTCATCTACCCATACCTTCCTAGGTGGCTTGAGACCTCTGTTGCTGACACCATGGTCTCATCTACCCATACCTTCCTAGGTGGCTTGAGACCTCTGTTGATGACACCACGGTCTCATCTACCCATACCTTCCTAGGTGGCTTGAGACCTCTGTTGCTGACACCATGGTCTCATCTACCCATACCTTCCTAGGTGGCTTGAGACCTCTGCTGCTGACACCACGGTCTCATCTACCCATACCTTCCTAGGTAGCTTGAGACCTCTGCTACTAACACCACGGTCTCATCTACCCATACCTTCCTAGGTGGCTTGAGACCTCTGCTACTAACACCACGGTCTCATCTACCCATACCTTCCTAGGTGGCTTGAGACCTCTGTTGCTGACACCACGGTCTCATCTACCCATACCTTCCTAGGTAGCTTGAGACCTCTGTTGCTGACACCACGGTCTCATCTACGCATACCTTCCTAGGTGGCTTGAGACCTCTGTTGCTGACACCACGGTCTCATCTACCCATACCTTCCTAGGTAGCTTGAGACCTCTGTTACTAACACCACGGTCTCATCTACCCATACCTTCCTAGGTGGCTTGAGACCTCTGTTGCTGACACCACGGTCTCATCTACCCATACCTTCCTATGTGGCTTGAGACCTCTGTTGCTGACACCATGGTCTCATCTACCCATACCTTCCTAGGTGGCTTGAGACCTCTGTTGCTGACACCATGGTCTCATCTACCCATACCTTCCTAGGTAGCTTGAGACCTCTGTTGCTGACACCACGGTCTCATCTACGCATACCTTCCTAGGTGGCTTGAGACCTCTGTTGCTGACACCACGGTCTCATCTACCCATACCTTCCTAGGTAGCTTGAGACCTCTGTTGCTGACACCACGGTCTCATCTACCCATACCTTCCTAGGTAGCTTGAGACCTCTGTTGCTGACACCACGGTCTCATCTACCCATACCTTCCTAGGTGGCTTGAGACCTCTGTTGCTGACACCACGGTCTCATCTAACCATACCTTCCTAGGTGGCTTGAGACCTCTGCTGCTGACACCACGGTCTCATCTACCCATACCTTCCTATGTGGTTTGAGACCTCTGCTGCTGACACCACGGTCTCATCTTCCCATACCTTCCTAGGTGGCTTGAGACCTCTGTTGCTGACACCACGGTCTCATCTACCCATACCTTCCTAGGTGGCTTGAGACCTCTGCTGCTGACACCACGGTCTCATCTTCCCATACCTTCCTAGGTGGCTTGAGACCTCTGTTGCTGGCACCAGGGTCTCATCTACCCATACCTTCCTAGGTGGCTTGAGACCTCTGTTGCTGACACCACGGTCTCATCTACCCATACCTTCCTAGGTAGCTTGAGACCTCTGTTGCTGACACCACGGTCTCATCTACCCATACCTTCCTAGGTAGCTTGAGACCTCTGTTGCTGACACCACGGTCTCATCTACCCATACCTTCCTAGGTGGCTTGAGACCTCTGTTGCTGACACCACGGTCTCATCTAACCATACCTTCCTAGGTGGCTTGAGACCTCTGCTGCTGACACCACGGTCTCATCTACCCATACCTTCCTATGTGGTTTGAGACCTCTGCTGCTGACACCACGGTCTCATCTTCCCATACCTTCCTAGGTGGCTTGAGACCTCTGTTGCTGACACCACGGTCTCATCTACCCATACCTTCCTAGGTGGCTTGAGACCTCTGCTGCTGACACCACGGTCTCATCTTCCCATACCTTCCTAGGTGGCTTGAGACCTCTGTTGCTGGCACCAGGGTCTCATCTACCCATACCTTCCTAGGTGGCTTGAGACCTCTGTTGCTGACACCACGGTCTCATCTACCCATACCTTCCTAGGTAGCTTGAGACCTCTGTTGCTGACACCACGGTCTCATCTACCCATACCTTCCTAGGTAGCTTGAGACCTCTGTTGCTGACACCACGGTCTCATCTACCCATACCTTCCTAGGTGGCTTGAGACCTCTGTTGCTGACACCACGGTCTCATCTAACCATACCTTCCTAGGTGGCTTGAGACCTCTGCTGCTGACACCACGGTCTCATCTACCCATACCTTCCTATGTGGTTTGAGACCTCTGCTGCTGACACCACGGTCTCATCTTCCCATACCTTCCTAGGTGGCTTGAGACCTCTGTTGCTGACACCACGGTCTCATCTACCCATACCTTCCTAGGTGGCTTGAGACCTCTGCTGCTGACACCACGGTCTCATCTTCCCATACCTTCCTAGGTGGCTTGAGACCTCTGTTGCTGGCACCAGGGTCTCATCTACCCATACCTTCCTAGGTGGCTTGAGACCTCTGTTGCTGACACCATGGTCTCATCTAACCATACCTTCCTAGGTGGCTTGAGACCTCTGCTGCTGACACCACGGTCTCATCTACCCATACCTTCCTATGTGGTTTGAGACCTCTGTTGCTGACACCACGGTCTCATCTTCCCATACCTTCCTAGGTGGCTTGAGACCTCTGTTGCTGACACCACGGTCTCATCTACCCATACCTTCCTAGGTGGCTTGAGACCTCTGCTGCTGACACCACGGTCTCATCTTCCCATACCTTCCTAGGTGGCTTGAGACCTCTGTTGCTGGCACCAGGGTCTCATCTACCCATACCTTCCTAGGTGGCTTGAGACCTCTGTTGCTGACACCATGGTCTCATCTAACCATACCTTCCTAGGTGGCTTGAGACCTCTGCTGCTGACACCACGGTCTCATCTACCCATACCTTCCTATGTGGTTTGAGACCTCTGCTGCTGACACCACGGTCTCATCTTCCCATACCTTCCTAGGTGGCTTGAGACCTCTGTTGCTGACACCACGGTCTCATCTACCCATACCTTCCTATGTGGCTTGAGACCTCTGCTGCTGACAGCACGGTCTCATCTTCCCATACCTTCCTAGGTGGCTTGAGACCTCTGTTGCTGACACCACGGTCTCATCTACCCATACCTTCCTAGGTGGCTTGAGACCTCTGTTGCTGACACCACGGTCTCATCTACCCATACCTTCCTAGGTGGCTTGAGACCTCTGTTGCTGACACCATGGTCTCATCTTCCCATACCTTCCTAGGTGGCTTGAGACCTCTGTTGCTGACACCACGGTCTCATCTACCCATACCTTCCTAGGTAGCTTGAGACCTCTGTTGCTGACACCACGGTCTCATCTACCCATACCTTCCTAGGTGGCTTGAGACCTCTGCTGCTGACACCACGGTCTCATCTACCCATACCTTCGTAGGTGGCTTGAGACCTCTGTTGCTGACACCACGGTCTCATCTACCCATACCTTCCTAGGTAGCTTGAGACCTCTGCTGCTGACACCACGGTCTCATCTACCCATACCTTCCTATGTGGTTTGAGACCTCTGCTGCTGACACCACGGTCTCATCTTCCCATACCTTCCTAGGTGGCTTGAGACCTCTGTTGCTGACACCACGGTCTCATCTACCCATACCTTCCTAGGTGGCTTGAGAACCTCTGTTGCCGACACCACGGTCTCATCTACCAAAATATCGTCGATGTAGGAATTAGTGGCCCTCTTCACCTTGTACATCTTCCCCAGAATGGTCTTGAGAACCGTCACCATGATCTTTGGTGCTGAATTCAACCTGAACCCCAGCCTAGTCAACAGTCAGCTTATCAAATTCAGATTTGAAATCATGATCTCGTTTTGAAATGTTCCTTTAATTTCTGCAATGCTTTCAGAACGATGGCTTTTAAAACATATTTTGAGCTGAGGATATTTTAGGTTTAACTCCAATTAACTATTTTTCCTTATAGGATGACAAGCACAGTCGTATTAACCGCACTTCTTGCCACAATAAAGGAAAGTTGTAAATGAGATCGACATTGTTTCTTTCCCCCAAAGTTCATTCCATAAAAAGTTCGAGGTAATGAGACAAATCTTTACGGAAGGATCTTGCAAGCAAACATTATTCAATGGAATGCGGTGGATTGGCAGTATCGGTAGAGAGTCAGACACCATGCTTTGAAGCATAGAGTTACCTCCCTTTATGATCTGAGTTCAAATCCCGCCGAGGTTAACTTTGCCTTTCATCCTTACGGGGTCGATAAAATAAAGTACCAGTAATGTACTGGGTAATTGCTGGCCTTGTGCCTAAAGTAGAAACAATTATTCAATGGAATGCAGACCTACCAACCCCTAAAAACGTTAACGGAGAGTACCATGAAAAAAAGTGCCCCAAAACGGGGAGAAATGAGACAAAATGGGAAGATTTTACATAATGAAAGTTATACCCATTTTCAAAAGAGAAGACATCTCTCACCCATCCTAGAGTGGGTGGCAGATCTCTTCGTCGGACGGGGAGAGGTGACAGGTCTGGAAATGGTAAATTAAAGGAGCTCTGAAGCGAAGTCTCTTTGTTGTTGTAAATTCGGAGAAAAAGTAAACACACAAGTACCAATAACAACTAGTTTAACTTCACTTCGCAAAAGATACAATCCATAATGTTCAGTAAGATACAATTATTAAATCTATTTGTGTACGTGGCGCGGGTGGTCCTTTTTTATCGTCGGAACAAAATCCCTTAAAAAGTGCAAGGCTTAATCCAAAATTGTGTGTGTGTGTGTGTGTGTGTGTGTGTGTGTGTGTGTGTGTGTGTGTGTGTGTGTGTGTGTGTGTGTGTGTGTGTGCGTGTGTGTAACGAGTGAAATGTTGCAGAATGGCTAGACCGAAAATCACAGCTATCTTTCTCACGATGGTTCGTTATATAGAAGTGTTTAATTTGGCGCCGTGATTCTTCCACAGGCGAAAGTTATGTCTCCGAGGTCATAGGTCAGAGCCTTTGTGATCGTAGCCTTCGGAAAACCACTGTGGGAAATTCCCATCGCTACAACTGCCCCCCCCTCCCTTATGGAGTCTGTTGACCGCAATTAACAATGTAAAGAGCAGCATTCAACAGAAACAACGAAGAAAATTATCAAGTGCAATTTTATTCGACCATGACATAGCAGTTGTATTTGCAACGAATCCATTTATCAAAAACTCACTTCACAATTTCTGCCACTGTAGTCACATGTAGTGATATGATAAAGAAATACGTTACACGCGTATGAGTACTGTATCTAATATCTTTGGTGTAGGAATACAACATACTCCTTTCTCACTTTTGGCTCTGATCCACTTTCTTTTTTATTTCTTCAATTTTCATGCCATTTGTTCTCAATGCTTTTGTTTGATCGGCTAATCGTTGTTCATTTATGTGAAAGAGTCCAATTTCATTCCATTTTGATTTTATGCGCTTTCGGAATCCCCTTCCATTGGGTTCACTTCTGATCTAGCACTCAATTACAATTCGGTTCGCCCCCTTGCTCCATCTTTTTCGCTGACTTTGATTGTGAGCGATCTCTGGATGACGACCGTGCCTGCGTTGCTCGACCACAGGACATCTGCCGGGCGAAAGACCTTTACCGTTGGTTCCAGCCTCATTAACACCATTATTTGACACGCTTGTAAATGGTGACAAAATACAAATCATCGATTTCAAGGCTGTTTGTTCGGCACCCTTTCGACGTGACCATCCGGACAATTAATGACGTAAGAAAAGGGGAATGTTTTCCATTACATTTAAGATACATTATTGAAACTAGCAGAAAAACTACCCTTCGGGTGGTTTTCTGCTAGCATATGTAGTGTGTATATTTATATTACCCGCAAGTATATATCCATGTAGATATGATACATCAAATAAAATCGTAATTGACAATATACACAGAAATTGAACGAAGACTGCGTTTTATGTAATCAGTAAAGTAATCCATGATACATTTTAAAAAACGATATTATATATAAACTGCATTAGGAAAAAATTAGTGACAGAAAATTAGTATGTTTATTTAAGCGATCGTCAACCGGATGTGTTGACATTTCAAACATTTTAAAGAAGTGAATCTTTAAATAAACAAAATATATTTAATCAACAGCCACGAAATTTAGTAGATAAATTATGTAATATTCATTCATTATTTATTCAAAGTAATCCAACTTATTTTACTAATGGGATAAAAAATTATAAATCGTACGCAGTCCCGCGCTCCCCTCTTTATTATAGTTTAGATATACGTCAAACCAGTGTCTGCCTGACATTTTATATTTATTGTCCTCGGAAAGAAGAGAAGCAAAGTACACATCGGTGGGATTTAAACTGAGAACGTGAAGAACTTCTGAATCGAAACTGGGTTTAGGCTTGGTTAGTAGTATACGAGCAATTTTCATCATTTAGATCGAATAAGGTTCTTTTTGTAAGCGAACGTCTCGGTTAATATCAATTAACTCTCTCCAGTGTATTACTAGTACATTTTTCTATCGACTCAGAAAAATGGCGGACAAATTCAACTCCGGTAGAAACTAAAAGCAGAAACGAAATCCCAAATTACACACCGTGAAACCTTTTGGCCAATGTTCGCGCTACTCCCTTATTTAAATTACTAACAGAAATAGGTTTTATTTCCCTGGACCAAGCTCACATTTCATATTAACACCTGTAATCCTAACCGTAATATATGTACATACATATATATAAATGTATGTTTGTATACACACACACACACACACACACACACATATATATATATATATATATATATCAGATAGGGTATGGTGAAATACCAGGTGAACCCACCAGAGTACTTGATACTTGGTGTAGTAGAGTGGGTAATTTGAAAAGATTCAGGACACTGACGGCTGAGCTCCGGCTGTTTCAACAGCTAGATCCGGATCTAGCTTTCGAAACGGCCGGAGCTCAGCCGTCGGTGTCCTGAATCTTTTCATATACATATATATCACCTTGACAGACCAGTCTGTCGGACGTCCATTCGGCGCCGCTGGTCACAGCACGCCGTCCATTTCTCTCTGGATCGTGCTTTCCTCATCCATGTAGTCCCAATCGTATTCTTAAAACCATAACTCCACCCTCGTGGATGCCTTCCGAGTGGTCGTTTCCGCTCGCGCGGGTACCACTCGGCAACTGCGCCGGTCCACCGATTATCGGTGAACCGGGCGACGTGTCCAGCCCATCTGAACTTGCTGCGCATATATTCCGTGATGACGTCCCTCACGCCGGACTTATGTCTGATGACTTCGCTCCTGATGTGCTCTCTCAACGAGATTCCTAGCATTGATCTCTCCATGGCTCTTTGAGCCATTACCAGCCTCTGCTCTTCTCTCTTCGTTGTAGCCCAAGTTTCACTGCCATATAACATTGCAGGTAAAACTGTGCTATTGAAGAGGTTGGCGCGGGTGGTCTTGTCCAACCTCCCCTTGAGCACATCCCTTATGCCGTTGAACGCCTTCCATCCGGCCCTTACTCTCCGCGAGATCTCCCTCTCAATGTCTCGGCGCATGTTCACTTCTTGTCCCAGGTAGACGGTTTGAACTTTACAACACCACCTACCTCTTTGAGGTCAAATACCAACCCTACTAGCATCTACAAACTGACCAATGAGAATTAAGATTATTCCTGCTGACAACATTAAATTATCCCTAACAAGCTCATATGTCCCAAGGCTCTGAAACCACCAACACCAAAAACACAGAGCTGGCATAGCTAAGAACTGACTAACTGTCTGATGAGGTCATAGCCATTCAATGGCTATCATCGAAATATATATAGCAGTAAATAAAGGATTATGAGTTCATGCAATTGACTTATGTTTCGTCACTATATATATATATATATATATATATATATATATATATATATATATATATATATATATATATATATATACATATATTTAATATATACATATATATTTAATATAGAAAGACTTCTACAGGACTAAAACTGTTTCCTTCGGGAGAAATCATCAGGAAGCCCCCAGGACCCATCAGGGCTTCATGATGATTTCTCCCGAATGAAACAGTTCTAGTCCTGTAGAACCCTTTCTATATTAAATATTTATACTCTGCTTTGTATTGAGTACCTTACTTATTGTGGTTACCCCCGATTGAACACGGGATAAACATATATATATAACCAAAGATTAATATGGTTCATTGATTACTCAATGAATATAGTTTTACAATAGATTAAAAGCACTCTACAAAGAAGTTTTCTGGAGTTATTAATATTATTCAGAATATTAATAAATGAAGACATTCACATAATCAAAATATATGTTTTATTATATATATTTCGAAGATACTTTTTTTCAGTACGTCCTTGTCAGATAAAATACATGAATATATATATATATATATATATATATATATATATATATATATATATATATATATATATATATATATATATATATATATATATATATTATTCAGAAAATTAATAAATGAAGACATTCACATAATCAAAATATGTTTTATTATATATATTTCGAAGATACTGTGGTGTTTTTTCAGTACGTCCTCGTCAGATAAATATATATAATAAAACATTTTGATTATGTGAATGTCTTCATTTATTAATATTCTGAGTAACATATATATATATATATATATATTTTTTTTTTTTTTTTTTGACGCTATAGTCACTTATATATTATGGAATACTGTTGGCTTTTTGCTACAATGTTTTTCTATACCTTTCATTTATATATTTATACTCGGATTTCTTTCCTAGAGTGCTTAAATTATTTGTGACTAATCCCGGTATTTTTTTATAAAAAACCGCGATAATATTGCTTTTTGCTGAACTCCTTATTGTAGAGTTTTTTTCGGAATGTTTTTTGACTGTTGTTTCTTGTAAACAAACATTCGTCTCATTCTGACGTCACCCTGTCTTTCCACATGTGCGTTTTATTTTTCATAATCACGCATGATGGTGAACTAGCTTGTTTTAAATTCCCTTTTTGGCATATTAATCTGTGAGAATTTTGGTTATCGAGTTGAGCTCTGCTGAGGATCGAATTCCAACCGTGACCATCTCCACTGAAAGTTTTCGTGAAATAGTCTTTAAGACTATACAGAGCATTTGAAGTTTTTCCAAATTGAAGGATAGGTATTTTAAACTTTATTTTATCATGAGTTAAGGCTCTATTGATTTTTCCTTGGATTTCACTAAATTCTGTGGATGAATCTATATCCTGATTCTCTTTGAGATGAGTTTGAATTATTTTTCCCACATCTTACGTTAACTATTTTTCCCATTTTGACGTTATAGTCACTTATATATTATGGAATACTGTTGGCTTTTTGCTACAATGTTTTCTATACCTTTCATTTATATATATATATATATATATATATATATATATATGAAAAAGTATGACCCCGACGGCAGAGCTCAAGCCGTTTCGACGGCTATTTCAGTCCAGAAATAGCCGTCGAAACGGCTTGAGCTCTGCCGTCGGGGTCATACTTTTTCCTCTTCCCACTCTACTACCCTAAGTATTGAGTACTCTGGTGCGTTAGGGTCCATCTGGTTCCTTACCACAATTCCTTTGTTATATATATATATATATATATATACATGTATATATAATAATATGGTGTTAAATTTTCATTATATTTATTGAGATGTGCCGTGCGTTTCGCGATTGATCAGCTCAAGGTATCGATCGGGCCCGACTCTGGAATCAAAAGCTCATCGGACTACTGTTATCCCTAAACTACACACACACACACACATATATATATATATTTATATATATATATATATATGTTCTACAACGCGAGGACCAAAAACGTGAGGTGTTCAGGATTGCTAGGCAATGTGTCAAGGAAAACCGTGATATTGTCGGAGAGAAGTGTGTCCTTAATGATGATGGTGTACTTGCCATCACTGATACTGATAAGAAGGTAGCTTGGAAGTGTCACTACGAAAGGCTACTAAATGAGGAGAATAAATGGGAGAAAGACATCGATCCAATAGAGGGACCAGCAGTGTTAGTTGAAGGTAGTATAATAAGTAAGGCAATCAAAGATATGAAGACGGGTAAGGCGGCTGGGCCTTCGGAAATAGTTGCTGAAATGCTGAAAGCATCTGGAACGGTGGGACACACTATGGTCACTCGGATAGTAAACCAAGTCATACAGAATGGGGCCGTTCCAAAGGACTGGCGTAGCAGCATCATCATTAACTGCTACAAGCGTAAAGGAGATGCCCTAGATAGGGGAAACTATAGAGGCATTAAATTAATTGACCAGGTCATGAAGGTCACAGAAAAAGTAATAGCGCAACTAATCAGAGAACGAATTGATCTAGATTAAATGCAGTTCGGGTTTGTGTCAGGTAAAAGTACAACAAACGCCTTTTTCATTGTACAACTACAGGAGAAGTACCTAGCTTAAAGTAAACTCCTATACTTAGCTTTTGTTGACTTGGAGAAAGCCTTTGACAGAGTCCCCTGCTCCATTATCTGGTGGGCTCTTAGAAAACTATGTGTTGATGAATGGCTTGTGAGAGCTATACAAGCCATGTATAAAGAAACAGTCAGCAAGGTTAGAATTAACAACGAATATAGTGAAGAGTTTAGCGTAAAAGTTGGTGTTCATCAGGGCTCCGTTCTTATCCCCCTACTATTTATTATTGCCATTCAGGCTATAACAGAGGGGTTCAAAACCGGCTGCCCATGGTAACTCCTATATGCAGATGATCTAACGCTCATAGCTGAATCAATGGCTGAACTAGAGAAGAAATTCCAAACATGGAAGCATGGCCTAGAATCAAAAGGCCTTAAAGTTAACTTGTCTAAGACTAAAGTTCTAGTTTGTAGGAAGGAAAATAGGGCACCGGTCCCATCTGGGAAATGGCTATGCTCAGTGTGTAGGAAAAGAGTAGGCAGAAACTCCATTTTATGTCCCAAATGCAAAGTATGGGTGCAAAAAAGATGTAGTGGGATCACAGGTAAGCTAACTAAGAATATAGATTTTATATGTGGCCGGTGCTCTGGTGCAATAAGTAGCAGCAAGTGCCCACAGAATACTAGCTCATTCCATTGCACAGATGGTTCTATAGAAATAGTGGACACCTTCCGTTACCTGGGTGACAAAATCAGCTGTGTGGAAGGGTGCTCTGAAAGTACAGCAGCTAGAGTCAGAACGGGATGGAAAAGTTCAGAGAGCTTATACCACTATTGGCCGCTAAAGGGTTCTCTCTAAAAATGAAAGGCAGGCTGTATGATGCCTGCATACGAACATCAATGTTACATGGCAGTGAGACCTGGGCATTGTGTACAGAAGATATACGAAGACTGGAGAGGAACGAAGCTTGCATGCTCCACTGGATGTGTAATAGTAATATACGTGAACGGCAAAGCATAAACGAACTAAGGGAGAAATTAGGAATAAGAGGGATCAGATATTGTTTACTCGAGAGAAGACTACGTCGGTACGGTCACGTGATGCTCATGAAAGACGACAGCTGTATAAAAAAGTGCAGGGCGATAAAAATAGACGGTAGCCACGGAGTAGGCAGACCCAGAAAAACCTGGGACGACTTGATAAATTCCGACCTCACACACTTACACCTCTCCAAGACAATGTCACTGGACCGAGATCTTTGGCGCTACACAGTCATACAGAAGACCCGCCTTGCCTAAGTACAAAGTGAAACCTACAGTCAGTAGGCACCTCTAACAAAAATACACCCCTGTCCCACTACCCCACCCCAACATCCAGTCCGAAACAAATGGTCGTGTAGGTGTCACGACAAAAAAACACACAGTCCACGCTGTAATGTGGCCGTGTAGGTAACACGGTAAAAACCTCCCAGTCCACACTGTAAACGTGGTTGGTGTTAGGAAGGGCATCCAGCCATAGAAAACCAGCCAGACAGTCCTATACGAGCAGGACAACCAATCTTGCCTCAAGTGGGAAAACTCCCGTCCAAACCCATGCAAGCGTGGAAGATGGACGTTAAACAATGATGATGAAGATGATGATGTATATATGTATAAACAAATTAGCAAAGAAAGGACAAGACAACGAACAGAAACACAACGAGAAACAATTTTACATATATATATCCTCCCTTGCTGAATACCATGTGCGTTTTTGGCTTTGGGTCCCCACTATATTATTGGACGAAATACTCGTTGATGAAGCCTTTCCGCGTTCATCCCTTCTCTAGAAGTCTTATATATTTATTATGTGGGCTGATAGTGATTGGATTAAGGAATTGCAGAAACCCAAGAAGCTAGATTTAACATCTTTCTAGCGGGTCCGGGTGAGTTTTTTTACATTCATTTAATTTATTAATTTATTGATATTTTATTTGAGTGACCCGAATCTTCCTGGTCGTTCTTTTTCGGCTGCACGGGTGATTTTAGGCATGATCTCTATGTGTTGGTATTTTAACGATAGTTATAGCTCTGATTTATCCAAATTATTGAGCCCTCTGCCACACTTATCGGATATTGTTTATCGTGATTTCGTGGGCTGATATTCCGATTCTCGATTATTCTACTATATATATATATATATATATATATATATATATATATATATATATATATATATATATATATATATATATATATATATATATATATATATATATACATACATATATATATATATATATATATATATATATATATATATATATATATATATATATATATATAAGTATGTACACGTACATACATATATGTATACCGACGTACAGTAGTATGTATATATATATATACATACATGCACACATATATATATGCACGTATGGATTCACCGAACATTTATTATAATGCTCGGTGTGTTTGTAAACAAACATCCCGTATTAAGCCGTAGTGTCTAGCAACCACCGTTGCTCGTTTGTTCAACACTGACAAAGGAACGCTGTACTAGTTTCAAGCTTGTTAGCTATCGTCAGCAACGTATACCTTCCTGCCAGATTGTTGAACGTATATACTTACCTTATGCATATTAACGGCTGAGTAGCCCAATATGCATATCGAGTGGGTTAATCGGCCGGGTGCACCGAAAACGATAAACGGAAAAAATGAAACGATATTTCATTTCCCACTCTTAGTACGGCTGTTACTTAAATATAAGTATGTACACGTACATACATATATGTATACCGACGTACAGTAGTATGTATATATATATATACATACATGCACACATATATATATGCACGTATGGATTCACCGAACATTTATTATAATGCTCGGTGTGTTTGTAAACAAACATCCCGTATTAAGCCGTAGTGTCTAGCAACCACCGTTGCTCGTTTGTTCAACACTGACAAAGGAACGCTGTACTAGTTTCAAGCTTGTTAGCTATCGTCAGCAACGTATACCTTCCTGCCAGATTGTTGAACGTATATACTTACCTTATGCATATTAACGGCTGAGTAGCCCAATATGCATATCGAGTGGGTTAATCGGCCGGGTGCACCGAAAACGATAAACGGAAAAAATGAAACGATATTTCATTTCCCACTCTTAGTACGGCTGTTACTTAAATATAAGTATGTACACGTACATACATATATGTATACCGACGTACAGTAGTATGTATATATATATATACATACATGCACACATATATATATGCACGTATGGATTCACCGAACATTTATTATAATGCTCGGTGTGTTTGTAAACAAACATCCCGTATTAAGCCGTAGTGTCTAGCAACCACCGTTGCTCGTTTGTTCAACACTGACAAAGGAACGCTGTACTAGTTTCAAGCTTGTTAGCTATCGTCAGCAACGTATACCTTCCTGCCAGATTGTTGAACGTATATACTTACCTTATGCATATTAACGGCTGAGTAGCCCAATATGCATATCGAGTGGGTTAATCGGCCGGGTGCACCGAAAACGATAAACGGAAAAAATGAAACGATATTTCATTTCCCACTCTTAGTACGGCTGTTACTTAAATATAATAAATGTTAAATTATAATAAATGTTCGGTGAATCCATACGTGCATATATATATGTGTGCATGTATGTATATATATATATACATACTACTGTACGTCGGTATACATATATGTATGTACGTGTACATACTTATATTTAAGTAACAGCCGTACTAAGAGTGGGAAATGAAATATCGTTTCATTTTTTCCGTTTATATATATATATATATATATATATATATACATACATATATATATATATATATATATATATATATATATATATATATATATATATATATATATATATACATATATATATATATATACATATATATATATATATATATATATATATATATATATATATATATATATATATACATATATACATATATATATACATATATATATATATATATATATACATATATATATATATATATATATATATATATATATATATATATATATATATATATATATATGAAAATTAGAGTTAAAACTCAATTGGAACCCTGTAACTGTTAAGCTCAAAGTATAAATACTGAGCCGATTAATAATATATAGTAAGAAACACATTAAACCGTGTGTCTAAAATTACAAGGGTTGAAAAACTACATTTGTTTGAAATATTTAACCAAGCAGACAGAATGATAAAATATACAAACCGCCTCAATAACCATTATATCTCTCGGACAGATTATCCCTAATCTGCTTCGCCCTGAGTGTGTTTGTAACAGATAATCCTGGGCTTCATCAGCGAGAGAATCTGATTAAATGCCACAAACACTTTTTGCCAACGTTCACACAGAAAGATGAATTTGTCACTTCGTGCGCCGCTAGTCAAACGTGGTAAGCGTGTATTGAATAGAAATAACAGTCCAACACACACAACTTAATAAGCTCAACTTGTGAGGGAGCAGAAATATATATGAAAATTAGAGTTAAAACTCAATTGGAACCCTGTAACTATTAAGCTCAAAGTATAACTACTGAGCCGATTAATAATATATAGTAAGAAACACAGTAAACCGCGTGTCTAAAATTACAAGGGTTGAAAAACCACATTTGTTTGAAATATTTAAGACCATAAAACGGGCTGGGACCCTGTCGCGGGACCACCAACACGGCCAGTCTGTGGGGCTAACATTGCTAGTAACTACAGACTGTCCTACTTCCTCTCCCTGATCATACGCCCCATCATTGAGATGTCCCCAGATGTGTGTGACAGCACGGAGGACCTCCTCAGCAGAATCGGCGCGGGTAACCGATCTGGGGACCTAACAAACTGCATAATAGGCAGTATGGATGTTGTGTCCCTGTATCCATCTATTGACGTGGATTTTGCTGTGGAGAAATGCGTCGAAATGATCAGCGAGAGCAAGGTTGAGTTCCGTGGGATCGATACCAGTGAGCTGGGACTTCTACTTAAGCTTACCCATAGTAATAGTTACCTAGACACTTATGACCTTAGCAACCTGTGCCCTACAAGACCAGCAAGAGGCAGACCACCTACCATTACCTCAATGGCCAAGAAAACCCACACAGATAGATGGAACGGGTGGACCAGAGCCATACGGACACCCGAAAACCACGATGAACTGAAGAAAATGATTGCACATGCGGTAGGGGCCAGCATAAAATTAACCCTTAAGGAACATATGTTCAAATTTAATGGTAAAACATATGCCCAAGAGGAAGGAGCAGCCATTGGTGTTAGCATTGCAGGCGACATAGCTAACTTATTCATGGTATGGTGGGACAGTAGACTTAAACAAAAACTTAATGAACAATTAGAAGACAGCTTAACCCTGATAATGTACTCCCGCTACGTAGATGATATAAACATCGTAGTTAAGACACCCCCACTAAAGAACAGTCAGGAACTAGAGAAAAACACAATGGAAAGCATCCAGCAAATAGCAAACTCCATCCACCAGAGCATTAGAGTTACTATAGACTACACAAGTAGACACCCCAACCATCGATTACCTGTACTAGACACAGAGCTCTGGTTAGATACAATTAACAACCAAAAACAAATCCTCCATTCCCATTATGCCAAACCCATGACTTCCAAACATCTGATCCACCGAAACTCGGCCATTTCGGACCATACCAAAATCAACATACTGATTGCGGATTTGGTACGGGTGATGAGAAATGTGTCCCGCATGTGCAACCCCGAAGAACTAGAGAGACACATACAACACTTCATCCACCGTATGCAGTTCTCTGGCTACAATCAGAGAGATAGAATCAGAGTGTATAAAGGAGCCAGAACCAAATGGGAAAAAATGGTAAATAATGACATAAATGGGACCTGCCCCTTGTATAGGAGCAAATTTTGGAATAGAATAGAAAGAACTAAGAACAAGGCCAATAGAATAAACTCATGGTATGATAGCAATAAATACCAGAGTGTAATGTTCATCAATACAACCCCTAGAGGCGAACTAGCCTACAAATTTAGAAGGGCCCTAAAGAAACATAATCTCAATATTAAGATAGTAGAAAGACCTGGTACCTCCGTAAAAACACTTATTAGCAAGACATACCCGTTCCAAAGACCCTCATGTATAGATAAGAAATGTATAACCTGTAAAATAAGCCCCCATATTAACTGTAAAACTAGAAATGTAGTATATAGCATAAGATGTACTGAAGGACAATGTAGAAACAAAAATATAGTGTACATAGGTGAGACAGCTCGTAGTATAGGGGAACGAATAAATGAACACTGGCGAGACCTCCAAGATAATAAAGAATCATCTGTGCTCTACCAACATGCTAAGATAGAACACAGGGGTAAATTAGAGAGCATAGAAATAAAAATAGAATCCACACACAAGAAAGACGCAATGTTTAGGCAAATTACAGAGGCAGTAAGCATAAAAGAATTAAAACCAAAATTAAATAGAAAATATGAGTGGAACAGCAACATCACAACTTACAATTAAGGACAAAATGAAAACACACACACACATAGAACAAACAACTTACAATTGAAAACACACACAAAATGAAAACACACAAGACAAAATGAAAACACACACACACATAGAACAAACAACCAACCAACAATAAATAAATAAATAAACAAACAAATAGAAAAATATAAATAGAAAAATAGAAAAATGAACACAAACACACACAGACACCCGGATGTGGCGCATGCGCAAACGGAGCACGCAACCCACACACAAACAAAATGGCGTAGGATAGAAGAAAGGAAAGGCACAGAAACGAAGAAAGAAATCCCCAGTCACTGAAGAGGTCACAGAGTGTGTGACGAAAGAACTATGACTATATATATATAAACAACTATCTGGTTGTGGAACCAACCAACCAACCAGAAATTTATAAATATATAATAAATTAAATTGAAGTGAAAGCAACTGGTGCGTGTGTTTCTTATTGGCAACATGACCCTATATATATATATATATATATATATATATATATATATATATATATATATATATATAATGAAAAATTGAACGGGAACAAAACAGAGAGGCAGTACAACAAATGTTTATTAATTTCACGCTCTTGAGAGTGGGGTGGTGGTGGGGGAACGACGTTTCGGGCATAAGCCCTTCTTCAGGTGAAAAGTGTGTGGGAAGAGAGTTCAAAGGGTGTGTAGGGGAGTGGTGGAGAGACATATAGCAAAAAGGGGGTGAGAGGGAACGGTGCAAATGAAATTAAAAATAAAGGCATGATCAAAATAAAATTAAAATGGGGTAAAACAGGTGGTGGAAGGTGTGGGGCGTGTAGGGGTGGTGGCGGGTGGAGTGGGGAGAGGGAGACGGGGTGTCCGAGCGGGGAGGGCTGAAGGTGGTGTGTGTGTGTAGGTGTACGTGTGTGTGCGTGTGTGTATGTGAAAGCAAGGGTTGGGGGAAGAACGGGGTTGCATGTTCAGGAAGAGGTGTGTGTGGGGTGGGGTGTAGGTCGGAGTGTGTGTGCGTGTGTGGATAGAGGGGTGGGGGGAGAGGAATCCGGAGGCTGAATATGTAAATATGTGGTGGTACGCACGTGTGTGTGTGGTGTTTAAGCGTGTTGTGGGTGTAGGTGGCGTGTGGGAAAAAAAAATTATTGTTGGATGTGTGTGTGGGTGAGTCATAAAGGTGATTCCGTAAGAAGATGTGGTGGGATGCTTGGTAAAATCCTTGGATGTGGTTGATTCCAGGATCAAGGTTCACATACGTGTAATCCGTGAAGAGATTGGTCGGAAGAGGGGAGATGTGGGGTGCGCGCGCAACAGGAAGTGGTCAAGGCAGGAGGAGTGTGGTGTGTCTGTGGTCAGAGGGCATAGCAGCAGTAGGGTAAAATGGTGAGTGTGTGTTGTGTGTCTGTGTGTGCGGGGAGGTGGTCAGAGGGTATAGCAGCAGTAGGGTAGAATGGTAAGGGAGAGAGGGTGGGTAGGTGTGAAAGTTGGAGTGAGGAGGGGGTGTGTGTGTATTAGTAGAGGTGTTAGTGGGATGAGTGAGTGTTTGAGAAAGGGTGTGGGTGGAGCGGGGAGAAAAGGGTGTGGGGGTCGATGGAGGGAGTGTGGTGTACTGGTGTGTGTTTGGTGAAGGGGTGTTAGTGGGTGTTAGTATACAGGAGGTGGAGAAAGGGTTGAATGCGGGTGTGAGTGGGGGTCAGTGGTGGTAGGGTGTGTAGAGTGGGTGGTGTAAGAGGCTGTGTGTGTACGTGTGCGTAGGGTTGGGGGGGTGTTAGTGATGTTAGTTGCGTGTAGGGTGGGTGGTGTAAGTGGGTGTGTGTGTTCGTGTGCTTGGGTCAGGGGGTGTTAGTGATGTTAGTTGCGGGGTGGTGGGGTGGATGTGTGGGGATATATATATATATATATATATATATAGTGAAGGCGTGTGGCTGAGTGGTTAGAGAATTGGATTCGCAATCGTAAGGTTGTGAGTTCGATTCCTGGACCAGGCGGTGCGTTATGTCCTTGAGCAAGACACTTTATTTCACGTTGCTCCTTCTACCTGGAGTTGCGACCGATAGATAATATTAGCAATTGGAAAGACCAACGGAAACATTGTTCCCTCGGTCCGATTTGACGAAAGTCGATCGTTCCTTTATATATATATATAAACCGCGGAGTGGGAAGACCCAAGAAGACCTGGGATGAGGTGATAAAAGCCGACCTTACCCAATTACATCTCTCAAAGGCGATGACACACGACCGTGACCCCTGGCGTCACGCAGTAATACAGAGTACCCGACCTCCCATGAGTACAAGCTGAAGCATATAGACAATATGCCCTACACCCTCCCAAAGTGGTCGTGAAGGTACCACAGCAAAAAAGCACCCAGCCCACACTGTAAAGTGGACCTGTAGGCGCCACGGAAAAAAGCACCCAGCACTCACTGTAAATGAGGTTGGTGTTAGGAAGGGCATCCAGCTGTAGAAATCAAGCCAAAATCAGTTCCTGTATGAGCAAGGCATGGTCAGCCGACCAGACACTGCCCACAACAGGACGACCCGTCTAACCCATGCTAGCATGGAAGAACGGACATAAAACGGTGATGATGATGATGATATATATATATATATATATTTACATATATTTACATATATATATTAAGGAATAGCAAACACAGACACAAACATTCACATATTAGTTTTAAAACTATCCAAATATACTGCAAGGCGGAGTTGATTTGTGAGGAAAAAATAGTGTAACGGTATGGCGCGATAATGTACACTATAAAGAATAGGAAATATAAGGTGGGAATAAGAGGGAGGAGGGGCAATGAGGAATAGTGAGAGACTATTTAACGTTAAACTGTTGCTCTAACAGAATTAGTAATCAGCTTAGACATGCAGCGGAGTCTGTGTCTAAATTTCTTTCTCGGCTATAATCTCCTTTCTCTTATTCCCGTTGTTTTAATTTTCTTTCAATTTCCTTTCTCTTATACTTTCTAGTTTTCACGGTTTCTTCACCTCCCTCTCTCTCTCTTTATCTGTACCATTCTATCTCCCCCCTCCCCACCGTCTGTTTTCCTCTTTCCTTTTTTTCTGACGATTTTTTCTTCTTCCTTCTCAATCTCTTACACATACACCCTAATCTTCTCTCATTTCGTTTCTCCGGCGTTTACTCTGATTATATATTTATTACACATTGTTTCCCTCTGGATTATTTCCCCACTTTCTCTTTCTGTTTGTTTTCGCTCTATATTTCATGATGCCTTTTAAAAAAAATAATCTCGTTTCCTTTTTCTCCCATTTTCTATTTCGTTTTTTTTTTTGCAGTTTACTTATTATTTTTTGTTCATCTCATTATCTCATTCTTCTTCCATTTCCCATATTCTTCCCACACTAAAAAAAAAAAAAAAAATTCTCGCCTATATCCGCTCGCATACACGTTTCTAAATGTTTTGTTTCTCTAAGGTGCGGTTCGTCAATACGATATATCAAATGGCCGCTCAACCTGTTAGAAACAACAGCCAAATCTTCCTCCATTGATGTCCTACCATTTTTATTTCAAGACAACTTAGATAATGTTTTGGTTCATATTTTAACAATTAAAAAAAAACCAGCTAGGGAGATAGGTACATACGATCAGTTCATGGAAATTTTTTGCTAATCTTTATTATAATGAAACTAATGTAAGTATATCTATGTCTATGTAACCGAAACTCTTCCACCAATTACACCTTCCCTAAGTGATTCATCGCTTTTATCACCTCTCACTATCTCTCTGAAGGGATGCAGTAAAGGTAACTCGTATCTCACATCGCCTCTTATACAGAGAGAGAGATGGACAGATGGGTTTGTTTCCAAGCACACGGCTGTATCGCCTGGATTACCTGTTATATTGTTGCTTAACAATATTTTTCTTCGTGAAAGGTGATATCAATGTATATTGGCTGGTCTCAGTGTTCAAAGAAGGAAGCTTCTACATGGTCGCTTGACCTTTTAGAAATATTAACGAAATTGTCT
Source organism: Eledone cirrhosa (assembly GCA_964016885.1). Lineage (NCBI taxonomy): Eukaryota > Metazoa > Mollusca > Cephalopoda > Octopoda > Eledonidae > Eledone > Eledone cirrhosa. The sequence goes on along the minus strand of OZ024740.1, from coordinate 406,514,497 downwards.
TCAAATTACAACCCACTATCTTAAAGTATATAATGGTCAATGTAGTCCTATATATACAAAATGACGAGATATTGCATATGTATGTGTGTGTGTGTGTGTGTATATATATATATATATATATATATATATATATATATATATACTGGAAGGTGTATACATATATATATATATATATATATATATATATATATATATATATATATATATATATATATTATATATACACACACACAAGTCGGCATAGCCACATGTTTCTCATCTCTTTTAACTCTTGAAAATCATGAAATTGTGAAACCGGTTAAGTTATAAATTATTGTAAATAAACCTTTTTAAAGACATCAATTGCATTTTCAACTTCTTTTTCCTCGATAGAGTACGTAGCTCGGAGACCAGAGAGTTGTTCCAGGTAGAGCCGCTACTTTTCCGAATTGAGATATTACAGCTTCGATACTATGGGCATATAGTTAGAATGTCTAAGGAAAGAATTGATGGACAGATTTTACGGGCAAAATCAACCGGAAAAAGACCCAGGGGTAGAGCCCTAGCAAGATGGTTGGATAACATCCATGATTTTGGCTGGTCTCGCTTGGGGATCCAACCGAATCAGTTGGAAACGATTGCTTCTGGCAGGACCCGCTGGAAGGAGTTTTTGAGGACTCCGCCCCACGACAGTCAAGAAGAAGAAGAAGAAGAAGAAGAAGTTACACTTAAACATATATGCGTGACCTTAAGTTTCGGGATCCAGTTATGGCCACCACTGTATAGGACACAATTTAAAGAAAAAACGTTTATCGTTAAATTTTGTTCTTGTGCCTTATGAGAGAAGCCAGTATTAGAACAGCTCCTCCACTATACAGTGGTGGCCATATCTGGACTCTGAAACCTAAGGCCGCGCATACATGTTAAGTGTGTGAAATTTTAATATATACTATATATATTAATATATATATATATATAGTATATATTAAAATGACTGGCGCAGCAATACAATTATAAATTGCTACAAGAGCAAAGATGATGTTCAAGAAAGGAGCAACGCTAGAGGAATAAAACTAGTGGACCAAGTTATGAAAGTGACGGAAATAATTATAGCGCAGCTAATTAAGGAAAGAATCAAATTAGACAAACTGTAGTTTGGTTTCGTACCTAGGAAAAGTACTACAGATGACCTCTTCTTAGTAAGAAAACTACAAGAGATGTCCAAAAATAAGCCATTGTATTTAGCTTTCGTTGTTCTAGAAAAGGCCTTTGACAAAGTACCTCGATCTATTATCTGGTGGTCCTTGAGGAAATTAGATGTAGAAGAATAACTTGTGAGAGTAGTGCAAGGCATGTACAGAGGAGCTGTCAGTAAAGTGAGAGTAGGAAGTAAGTTTAGTGAAGAATTTAAGGCCCAGGTAGAGTTTAGCAAGGTTCGGTTCTTAGCCCACTGCTGTTCATCATAGTTCTCCAGGCCATAAGAGAGGAGTTTAAAATTGGCTGTACATGGGGATTCTCTATGTAGATGATTTGGTTCTTATAGCGAATCCATAGAAGACTAGAAAATAAATTCCGTCTATGGAAACGTAATTTGAAATCAAGTGGCCTGAGAGTAAACTTAGCCAAAACTAAAATGCTAGTGAGTAGCGAAAAGATAGGACCTTGATCCTTTCAGGGAAATGGCCCTGCTCGTAGAAAAGAGTAGGCACAAACTCCATATGATGTACACAATGTAAATCTTGGGTACACAAGAGATGTAGTGGGATAATGAGTAGACTAACAGGAAAGGAAAACTTTGTATGTAGAAAAGGCACAAGAGTAATTGAGGTGAAGAACGTCAGTTATATAAACCTCTTCAAGTCACAAGAAGGATCCATAGAAGAAGTCGACAGCTTCTGCTATCTAGGTGACTTAATCAGCAGTGGAGGGGTGTTCTCCGAGAGCATAATGGCTAGAATAAGGATAGGATGGAAGAAGTTTAGAGAGGTACTCCCATTGTTGACAACAAAAGGTTTCTCCATACGTACAAAGGGACAACTGTATGACATGTGTGTGCAAAATGTGATGTTGCATGGTAGTGAAACTTGGGCAGTGACTGCAGAAGACATGCGTAGACTGGAGAGGAATGAAGCAGCCAAGCTTCGTTGGATATGCAACGTAAATGTGAGAGAAAGGTAGAGCTTGGATGAACTGAGGGAGAAGCTGGGTTTAAGAGGAATCCGAGGTAGTGTGCAGGAGAGAAGACTGCGTTGGTATGGAAATATGATGTGCATGAATGATGATCGATGGGTGAAGCAGTGTCAGGAAATGCCAGTGGATGAAAGCCGCATTAAAGGTAGACCGAGAAAGACCTGGACAGAGGTGGTGAGAGCTGACCTTAAATCGCTGAGACTTACAGAGGAGATGACGAAGAGACGCGGCGAGTGGGGAGATGCTCTGTTGAAAAAGACCCATACAACCCATAATATGCGGTGGTTTCTAGGAACTATTATTAGTCGGGTTCTAAGGAAAATTCCGCGAATAACTGGGACAGCGAATGCTAGGGAGTACACTGTTTATATATATATATATATATATATATATATATATATTCTCTTTGCTAAGGCCAAGTTTGAGTCGCTACTTCTGTGTACTCACAGAGCCATCGGACAAGTCTCTTGTCCGATGGCTCTATGAGCACACAGGAGAAACTTTAAAATAACAAGACTCAAATTTGTCCTTAAGAAATATAATATTAATCTCTACTATGGTATTGAATGTTAATTCTCATAACCGTCAATACTAAGATCATAAACAGGATAATTACATATATTTTGCCAGGAGGAATGAATCCTAGCGTTTACGGACTTAGACCACTCCCCGTTGGTTCGCGTTTATTCACACTCCCGGCACTGTATTACTAGATCAGGGTAACGTCGTCTTTTCTCTCTCTCTGTCACACACACACACACTCTCTCTAAACAAATGACGTTCCTCTTCTCTCTCTATCTATGACATCTCTTTCACTTGGCGCTCCCCCTCTCTCTATATAGATGAAGGCGACGTCGCCTTCTCCCTCTCTCTGTCACACAAACACACACTCTCTCTCTAAACAAATGACGTTCCTTTTCTCTCTCTATCTATGTACATCTCTTTCGCTTGGCGCTCCCCCTCTCTGTATATAGATGAGGGTGATGTAACTTTCTGTCTATCTCCACCTTTGTCACCTCGAAAATACACGGCGTTTCCTTTTCTCTCTCTCTCTCTCTCTATGTACACATCTCTCGCCTGGAGCTCCTCCTCTCTATAAAATGAACGTGACGGACGGACGGACTGACAGCGCTCTTATTGTAAGATAGATTTATGATTTATGACTTAATCGGAAGAGGAAAAACAGCACCCAATCTTTAATGTTGGGTCTCCGATATTGGTGGGAGGAAGGGAGAAATAAATCCTATTCATGTGTTAACATCAAACCGGAAACCTGGTCTGAATGACTTTTGTTTGCATCAGAGTGGATTTCCCTAAAAGGTCAAGCAGTGGTGTTAAACCGTACGGTAGATTAAGTTTTGTGGGGCTGCCGCGAGATAGACGCGAAGACGTGCGAAGATAGACGCGAGCGGAGAGTACCCCCACGTGGACCAGAGAGATGCAAGGTAAGTCCGAATGCCTCCGGCTACAAACTACTTCGGCCTTACCTTGCTCCTCCTTCCATCGCCTCCGGTGGTTTCGCGGTCAGCCCGAACCTTCCCAAGTGGCCTGAGACTTGGTCGGAGGTTGCGACAGATGCCAGTCTATCGACTCTGTCCCGGGTGTGCACGAGACAGGAAGCATCCCGGTGGAGCACAACTGGAAGCGATTAGCGGTGGACGTGACACACTACCGACAAGGAACGTATCTTTCGATGGTCGATTGTGGGCCGGGGCGGGTGGCGATATGGAGGGAAATGAAGACAGGGACTGCGGAGGAAATCGTGCGGACGCCGAGAGAGATATTCTTGGAGCGAGACCCTGTGGATGAACTGCTGATGGACAACAGCACGGCGTTTCGCTCGGAGGCGCTGAGGGAAATGCTTGACACGTGGAAGGTGAACTGCTTCTTCAGAGCGGCATACAGGCCGAGCGGAAATGGGATCGTGGAGAGACATCATCGCTCGATCAAGGCCATGGCTGAAAGGGGGCACATTTCGCCAACGGAGGCAGTGTTCTGGTACATGTCTCCGCGGGTGGGACAGGCCGAGGAGTCGGTGCCGCACATGGCAATATACAAATATGAATGGCGACACCCGTGCACGGTACCACAGCAGCCGGTGGAGAGAGAGAGCGCATTCGTACGAGTGGGCGAAGAGGTATGGGTCAAGCCCCCGAACGCGCGTTGCACATCTCAATGGGGAAAGAGAATGGTAACCGCCGTAAATACCCCAAACAACGTGTCTGTGGACGAAATGCCACGTCACGTCTTGGACGTCCGTAGAGTCGTTGTGGTGATGGACTCCGAGGAAGAGGAAAACAACAGTGCGGAGATCGCAACGTAGCCGCCGCCAACCTAGGTGGATGGCGGATTTTGAGATGGATCAGTGTGATGGCGGGGATTGATCATTGAGATCAGGGGGCGTGTGGGGCTGCCGCGAGATAGAGGGGGCTGTAGAGCTGCCGTGGGAGGGGGATTACCGGAAGTTGGGGATGCCTGACCGGAAGCGGGAGGACGGGGGCGACTCGAGGAACCAAGCGGTCAACAGGGTCCTCTTAGCTATACGCCCTGCAAGGTGACGGACGTGCGAAGACAGACGCGAGCGGAAAGTACCCCCACGTGGACCAGAGAGACGCAAGGTAAGTCTGAATGCCTCCGCTACAAGTTTTTTAAACATAACAAAAAAAAAAAAAAAATTAAATTCCAGCTAGTTCAATGTAGTGATTTAATCAATTTATTTGTAAAGAAGTTTTACCAAGTCCGTGTAAAGGAGAAAATAGACCCTGCCCAAATGTAAAATGTAGACCCTAAAAGATGGTAATAGGCTCCGCTAGATATGAAATGTAGACCTTATTTCAAACAGCTCATTAAATATTCTAATAATTAGTGCTAAACACATGTAAGTTATGTATGGATTACAGGTGTATACATACGCGTATAATGTACATAACATACTTACAAGTAACAGAACGGAATACAATAATCAGAACTTGAAGCGAATAGGTCCCGCATCAAAATCGTACGCTAGTGCCAACTGGTCCACTCCGCTGGTCTGACATGAGTTTCATACTCTGATATACACGTGTACTAGAAGCGGAAAGAATACTGTTTAATTGGCGCCAGTTTGCAGTGCTGAATTCCAATGAATGATTGGATGTCATCACTAATTATCAGCCATGAATTCTCTATGAAACTGCCAGTTTCTTGAAAATCTACCCAATACCATGTAATATATATAAATTACCTGTATGTTTACATATTATTCTTTTGTAA
>OZ024740.1:406466576-406469076 GCA_964016885.1 Eledone cirrhosa | reverse complement strand
GGATGCGTGACAGACAGGATGTGCGGTGTGTTCGTGTTCTTCGTGGAGCTGAGTGCTGGACGGACCACCGCCTGGTACGCGCAAAAGTGAATCTAATCACCAAACGTAAAATCCGGGCTCCTGGTGTTACCCTGCCCAAAAGATTGAATGCTGCTCGTCTTAAGGATAAAAATGTGAAGAGGACATTGGAAGAAGAGATGCAGGCTGCAGATCTTGGTGAGGATTGCCGACCCTTAAAAAGTCGGTTTATGATGTAGGCAGACGTGTTCTGGGATTGGTGCAGAGAAAACATCAGGACTGGTTTGATGAGAAAGATGTGCATATAGATGACTTGTTGGCTGATAAGAGGCGCGCTCTGTCACGCTACTTGACGGCAAGACCACAGGAGAGGAATACGTTGCATGAGGAGCTCAGGGATGTAAAATCACGTGTTAGGCGGAGTCTTTCTCAGATGAAGGATCAGTGGTGGAGTGAGAAGGCTGGTGAGATACAAACTGCGTCTGATTGCAATAACACAAAGCTGTTGTACAGTCTCTTGCGTGAGGTTTATGGACCGTCTTCTTCTCTGGTGACACCGATTCGCAGCAAGGATGGCAAAGAACTTCTTCGTGACTCACAGGGAATTCTACGAAGGTGGCGGGAGCACTTTGATGATCTTTTGAATCAGCCGTCTGTCGTCAGTGAAGATTTCCTCAATCTCATTCCGGAAAGTCCTGTGAAAGTAGCTCTCGCAGAGCCTCCGACACTTGTGGAGGTTGCAGTGGCTATTTCGAAGCTGAACAGTGGAAGATCTCCAGGTATGGATGGCATACATGCTGAGCTCCTACAATATGGTGGTGAGAGACTCCTGCAACATCTTCACTCTCTGTTTGGAAGGATATGGGCTAATGAATCCGTGCCTGAGGACTGGAGAGATGCAGTAATGGTGGTCTTGTACAAGGGAAAGGGTAACAGGAATGATTGTGGGAACTACAGAGGTATATCATTGCTTTCTGTCGTGGGGAAAGTTTTATGTAGGGTGCTTCTGGACCGTCTGCTGACACACATTGCAGATTGTGTCCTTCCTGAAAGTCAATCTGGTTTTCGTGTTGGACGCGGCACTACTGATATGATCTTCTCAGCTAGACAGCTCCAGGAGAAGTGCATTGAACAGGGCTTGGATCTGTATCAGGTTTTTGTCGATCTGACAAAGGCTTTCGATACTGTCAACAGAGATGCATTATGGAAGGTTCTCCAGAAACTTGGTTGCCCTGATAAGTTCCTTGCTTTAGTTAGGTCTTTCCATGACGACATGAAGGCTTGGGTTAATGTCGGAGGTAACATGTCGGAGCCTATCTCAGTAAAAAAAAATGGAGTGAAACAGGGGGATATTCCAGCACCGACCCTGTTTGCCATATACTTTGCAATGGTTTTCTGTATTGCATTCAGGAATTGCGAGCATGGTGTTTACATCCGATATCGAACCTCAGGCAGCATATTTAACATCAGGCGCTTTGCTGCGAAGACAAAAGTATTTACATCAGTCATAAGAGACCTCTTGTATGCAGATGATTGCGATCTTGTAGCGCACACAGAGAGTGATATGCAGCACATTTTGAATGTATTTTCTGACGCTTGCACTGCCCTGGGTTTGACTGTAGGTCTCAAGAAAACCGTCGTCATGTACCAACCTGCACCTGGTAGGCAGTACACTGAACCAAACATCTATGTGTATGGCAAACGACTTGGAGTGGTTGATCAGTTTGTCTACCTGGGAAGCACTGTCAATCGATACGGCAACCTTGACAGTGAAATCTCACTTAGGATTAGGAAAGCAAGTGATGCTTTCGGAAAGCTAGAAAGGCGACTCTGGGGTCGGCGAGACATATGCAGGAGGACAAAGGTAAAGGTGTACAGGGCATGTGTACTCTCTTGTCTTCTTTATGCCTGCGAGACCTGGGTCACATATCGACGCCACCTTAAGCAATTGGAGCGTTTCCATCAGATGTGTCTCAGACGGATACATGGCGTTCACTGGAGGGACCACATCAGTGATGTCGAGATTTTGGAAAGCTCTATGTGTGACAGTATAGAAGCTCTTGTGCTTAAGCAGCGACTCCGTTGGAGTGGTCACCTTGCCAGGATGAAGGATTCTAGAATACCAAAACAACTCTTCTATGGAGAGTTGGTTAAAGGAAAACGACCGCCACATAAACCAAAAAAGAGGTATAAGGATTCCTTGAAGGCCTCTCTGAGAGACGCTAACATCTCTGCTGATACATGGGAAAATATTGCTGCTGATCGTAATAAATGGAGAAAGACTGTATATGAGGAAAAGTTGCCTTTGAGGCATCTCGAATCGCACACGAGAAAGTAAAGCGGGACGTGAGGAAGGGTATTGCTGTTGCACTTCCAGACGGCGAGGGTCCTCCTATGTTTCTGACATGCAGCGTCTGTGCGAGACTCTGCCTAAGCAAAGCTGGACTCGAAAGTCATCTTCGTAGTCATAAAGTAAGACCAG
>OZ024740.1:406453090-406456376 GCA_964016885.1 Eledone cirrhosa | reverse complement strand
TCTGACTATGCAGAAACACTTGTTTCCCTTTGAAGAAGCGAAGAGTGACATTATGTAGGGTGCGACGGATTAGACATTAAATTTATGGCTCTCCTTATTTGACCTTTTGTATAGTACCTATTATAAACTTTCGATAGTTCCCCAATCTTACATGTCCTGCTTTGACTGATTATTGCCGTTGCAGCTACACCACCTTATTTTGGTATTACTGCACTTACTGCTGAAAAGACGTCTACTAACACGACCGTGTCGCTTACTTTCCTCCCACGTCCCATTATTTTTGCCACATTCACCGCCAACGTAAGCAACCTATATAATTTTTTCCCAACCCCTTCTTTTATACTATTGTGTTCTTAAGCTTCATGCACTATTTCACCAGTTCCTATCTCCGCATTGAAAGTAGGCCCAACACAGATGCTTTGGCCTTTTCTTTATGAGTTAAAAAAACAATAACATTGAATAAATCTATACATGCTTGCTCTCTCTCTCTCTCTCTCTCTCTCTCTCTCTCTCTCACCAGATCGATATGTAAGTCGATCGAAAACATCAGTCGTGTCTATTTTTGATTAATATGTCCTGTCCACTCGTCTTGTTTTGGAGAGGAACATTGAGGTTGTATATCTACCTTCATACGTATTGTCACGATATTAGTTCGTCATCTTTATTCAAAGCAGGACGCGCTGTCGGTGAGTTAACGATGTGTTTGAGAGTAGTTTAGTTTCGGGCAATCATGAATCTTATATTATAAAGAGAAATCGACTTGCATTGCAGCCATTCCAGTTGTTGATATATTTATTTTTTAAGTTGGCCGTAGTGCTAGTCAACATTCCAAGAGATACGTTTAATAAAGATGATTGAAAAATCATTCTTGGCAATTATATTTAAAATAAAAAAATGATATATACAACAAAATTCTCTTTATTTATATGCTCTCGTCTATTTCAAAACAATTTCTGAAAAAATGTGAATTACTATTCATCATTGTGAATACAAACCGCGTTGAAGAGTACTTTAACAGTAATTTGGAGAAGGGGGTTGGTCGATTAAATTGATTCCATTACTAAACTGGTACTTTATTTTATCAAGCTCTTGCCCCTCCCGGAAGGATTAATAAAATAAAAGTATCAGTCAAACACTGGAATCGATTTGTCTCACCCACTCACCTAAATTTTTAGCATTGTGTCTACAGCAGAAACGATTTTTTTAAAATAATAATAATTGTTTCTACTTTAGGCACAAGGCCAGCAATTACCCAGTGCATTACTGGTACTTTATTTTATCGATCCCGTAAGGATGAAAGGCAAAGTCAACCTCGGCGGGATTTGAACTCAGATCGTAAAGGGACGTAACTATGCTGGAAAGCATGGCGTCCGACCCTCTACCGATACTGCCAATAGGCTCAGGGTCAGCAATTTTGGGGGATGGGAAAGTTGATCAAATAAACTCCCATGCGTGGCTTATACTTTATTTTATCGACCTCGTAAGGATGAAAGGCAAAGCTAATCTAATAATAATGGTTTCTGGTTTAGACACAAGGCCAGTAATTTTGAGGGAGGGGAAAGTCAATTATATCGACCCCAGTGCATTACTGGTGAATAATAACTTTAAACTTAAGACCATGTTAATCATTTATATTATAATTATTATTCGAAGGCAAAAATATTCCCTTAGTTTTTCATTTGTTTTTGCCTCTATCTGTACTAATTCCATTACATTGGCAAACAATAATTCTTATGAAACAAATCCTAGAATACTGTTGTGGTTTCTTTACTATTCCTTTTAGTGTGTATTCTCGCTTTCGATTCCCTGTTGGAGAATCACCAAAGTCTGATAAACACAGGAATGCTACAACATTCTATCACTACATGAATAGTTTCATTTCTTCTCTATTATAATTTCATTCTCATCTTGGATGGATTATCAAAATCGACGCCAGTTCTCGATTACAAACTACTTTATTTTTTCGACACTGAAAGGGATGAAAGTTATACAGTTGACCACGGTGGGGTTTGAACTCAGAACATAAAGGGGCTGAATACGATAATCATCAAATATAGTATATACCTATACATCTATGTATCTATATAGATATGTATATATGTATATATATATATATATATATATGTGTGTGTGTATGTAGGTATGTATATATATATAGGTAGGTATGTGTGTAGGTATGTATATATATATATAGGTAGGTATGTATGTATATATGTATATACATACTACCTATATATATATACATACCTACACACATACCTACCTATATATATATACATATATAGTATACATACCTATATATATATATACATACATACCTATATGTATATATAGTATATACATATATATACATATATGGTGAGGAGGGTGACTTTGACATCCTGCAGGACTAAAAACAAAACCTGTCAAAGGGCAAGGAGCTCTTAAGAGTCAATAGCCATCCAAAATCACCGGGAGAGATGACCCCTTAGCCTTTGTCAAGGCAGAATTCTAGGAGAAGGAAAACTCTGATATAACACCTGCAACCCTGATGGTATCCAATGATGTTGACTTGTTCTTCTTTTTGGTAAATATCATCTTGGTTAAGAGAGTGGGACTGGCTTTGTGCAGTGCCTTTGCTCACTATAAAAGCTTCACAGCACAGGCATTGCTTTATATCTGGAGATCTCTCTGCACTTGTCATCACATGGTACCATGGGCCCTGCACTATGTGTCAATAATGGTCACAAGTGTAGTCTTTGTACCAGAGTTTTCAAGTCGCTGGCTGGACTAAAAAGTCACATTCGTTCAGCGCATCGGTAGGGGTTCTCCTACATGGATATAAAGTAGTGGCCGTACTCGAAAACGAGTTGGCAGCCACCATATATGTATATATATAGGTATGTATGTATGTATATATGTATATATATATATAGGTATGTATAGTATATATATATATATATATATATATAGGTATGTATGTATATATCTGTAGGTATGTATGTATGTATATATATGTATATATATATATATATGTAGGTATGTATGTATGTATATATATGTATATATATATATATATATATTGTATGTATGTATGTATATATGTATATATATATATATATAGGTATGTATGTATATATATATATAGGTATGTATATATATATGTATGTATATATATGTATATATATATATACATATAGGTATGTATGTATATATATATATAGGTATGTATATATATATGTATATATATATATATATATAGGTATGTATGTATATATATATGTATATATATATATAGGTATGTATG
>OZ024740.1:406445590-406448090 GCA_964016885.1 Eledone cirrhosa | reverse complement strand
GTATATATATATATATATATATATACTATACTACTACTATATACTACTATATATACTATACTATACTAAGTATATATACATAGTATATATATAGTATACTATATACTCTATATATATACTACTATATATGCATACACTATACTCACTACATACACTCATATATCTGTATGTATACTATATATATAAGATACTACTCTATCTCTATATGTATACTATACTATATATATGTATATATATACTATCTATCTATACTATATATCTATGTATACTATATATATACATACACACTATACTATATGTCATGTATATATATACACATACAGATATGTACACTACTCAGTATATACTATATACAGTACTCGTATATATGTCTATACATACATACTCTATTACTCTACTACTATACTGTATGTCATATACTCTATGTATGTACACACACTACAATTATGTATCATATAAGTACTATACTATATGTACTACTGTACTATATATATACTCATGTAATACTATACTGTATCATACATATATATATATGTACTATGTATATATACTCATACTGTAAAGTAGTATACTATACTATACATGTATACTATATATATATGAATGTACTATACTGTATACATCATCCACTCATCCACCCGTTAACCCGTCCGTGTTCCACGCTAGCATGGAGCTTTGGACGGGGGTAGTCCCAACTTCGAGGCAAGAGTGATTGTCTGCTCGCATAGGACTGTCTGGCAGGTATTCTACCGTTGGATGCCTTCCTACCACCCCCCCCACATTACAGTGTATGTCTGGGAGGTTTTACCCGTGTTGCCTACCACGGCCACCTTACCAGCGTGGACTGTGTGTTTTTTTGTCGTGACACCTACACGATCTCATTTGTTTCGGCCTGGATGGCGCGGCCACCACCCATACTTTACATAGAACGGGGTGGTGTGGATGGGGTGGGGTGGTGGCGGGACGGGGTGTAGTTTGTTAGAGATGCCTACTGGCAAGGCGGGTCTTCTCTGTTACTGAGTACCGCCCAAGGTCACCGGTCCAGTGACATTGTCTTGGAGAGGTGTAAGTGTGTGAGGTCGGAGTTTATCAGCTCATCCATGTTTTTCTAGGTCTGCCTATTCCGTGGCTACCGTCTATCTTTATTGCCCTGCACTTTGTAATACAGCTATCGACTTTCATGCGCATCACGTGTCCATACCAACGCAGCCTTCTCTCGAGTAAACAACATCTGATCCCTCTTATCTCTAATTTTTTCCTTAGTTCGTTTATGCTTTGCCGTTCACGTATATTACTGTTACACATCCAGCGGAGCATGCAAGCTTCGTTCCTCTCTAGTCTGCGTATATCCTCTGCACACAATGCCCAGGTCTCACTACCATGCAACATTGCTGTTCGTATGCAGGCATCGTACAACCTGCCTTTCATTTTTAGGGAGAACCCTTTAGCAGCTAATAGTGGTATAAGCTCTCTGAACTTTTTCCAACCAGTTCTGACTCTAGCTACAGTACTTTCAGAGCACCCTCCCCCACTGCTGATTTTATCACCCAGGTAACGGAAGCTGTCCACTATTTCTATAGAACCCTCTGCGCAATTGAAAGAGCTAGTATTTTGTGGGCACTTGCTGCTACTTATTGCACCAGAACACCGGCCACATGTAAAGTCTATGTTCTTAGTTAGCTTACCTGTGATCCCACTACATCTTTTATGCACCCATACTTTGCATTTAGGACATAAGATGGAGTTTCTACCTACGCCTTTCCTACATACCGAGCACGACCATTTCCCAGAAGGGACCGCCGCCTTGTTTTCTTTCCTACAAACTTTGATTAGAACTTTGGTCTTAGCCAGGTTAATTTTAAGTCCTTTTGACTCTAGGCCGTGCTTCCATGTTTGGAATTTCTTCTCTAGCTCGGCCATTGATTCCGCTATGAGTGTCAGGTCGTCTGCGTATAGGAGTTCCCATGGGCAGCCTGTCTTGAACTCCTCTGTTATAGCCTGAAGGGCAATAATAAATAGTAGGGGGCTGAGAACAGAGCCCTGATGGACGCCAACTTTTACGCTAAACTCTTCACTATATTCGTTGTTAATTCTAACCTTGCTGACTGTTTCTTTATACATGGCTTGTATAGCCCTCACAAGCCATTCGTCAACGCCTAGTTTTCTAAGAGCCCACCAGATAATGGAGCGGGGGACTCTGTCGAAGGCTTTCTCCAGGTCGACAAAAGCTAAGTAGAGGGTTTACCTTTAGCTAGGTACTTCTCCTGTAGTTGTCGTACTATGAAAAGAGCGTCTGTGGTGCTTTTGCCTGACACAAACCCGAACTGCATTTCATCTAGATCAATTCTCTCTCTGATTAGTTGCGCTATTACTTTTTCCGTGACCTTCATGACCTGGTCGATTAATTTAATGCCTCTATAGTTACTCCTATCTAGGGTGTCTCCTTTACCCTTATAACAGTTAACGATGATGCTGCTATGCCAGTCCTTCGGAACAACCC
>OZ024740.1:406435590-406440590 GCA_964016885.1 Eledone cirrhosa | reverse complement strand
ACACAGCTACACAGGACCAGGAGGGACCGATATCCCCGTGTCAAAATCGATACGAGACCTGGGCATAGACATGAGCGATGATGCATCTTTTTCTTCACACATCATGAAGGTGGCGACAGCATGTAGACGATTCGCTGGCTGGATCTTGAGGACTTTCCTTACAAGAGATCGAGACACCATGTTGACACTGTGGAGGACTTTTGTCCTAAGCCGCCTGGACTACTGCTCCCAGCTGTGGTCACCCCATAGTGTCAAACTAACCACAGAGCTTGAGGCAATCCAGCGAAGCTACACCAAGAGGATTGCCAAGATGAGGGAGACAAGCTACTGGGAGAGGCTGAAGGAACTGAACCTCTACTCCTTGGAGCGAAGACGGGAGAGATACGCAGTGATCTACATGTGGAAAATCCTGGAGGGACTAGCACCAAACTTTGGCATTGGGAGCTGGACCAACCGTCGAACAGGACGTCACTGTGTGGTGCCAAAGGTCCCGTCTTCCACATCTAGAATAAGGAGCAGGTATTGCAATAGCCTGGGATTCAAGGGCCCTCAACTCTTCAACAGGCTGCCGAGGCATCTGCGAGACTTGCATGACGTGGAGGTGGATGTCTTTAAGAAACATCTCGACACCTTGTTATCCAGGATCCCGGATGAGCCCACAGCAAGACACGAGGGAAACCTAAGGGCAGCAGCAACAAACTCCCTCCTACACCAGTGGCCAACCTATACAGGCTGGAGATAAAATGTGTAGCAACAAGGGCGGTGCCCCAGCATGGCCTCAGCCGGATGGCTGAAACAGGTAAAAGAGTAAAAGAGTAAAAGAGTATGTATATATATATATATATATATAGGTATGTATATATATATGTATATATATATATATATATAGGTATGTATATATATATGTATATATATATATATATAGGTATGTATATATATATGTATATATATATATATATAGGTATGTATATATATAGGTATGTATATATATATATATATATATAGGTATGTATATATATAGGTATGTATATATATATATATATATAGGTATGTATATATATAGGTATGTATATATATATATATATATAGGTATGTATATATATAGGTATGTATATATATATATATATATAGGTATGTATATATATAGGTATGTATATATATATATATATATAGGTATGTATATATATAGGTATGTATATATATATATATATATAGGTATGTATATATATAGGTATGTATATATATATATATATATATATAGGTATGTATATATATAGGTATGCATATAGCAGTTGAGCAGTTGAAGTATAAGGACGTGTTTTTACTTCTCTCCCCGAGTAAGCAGCAAGTCACACAGCCACAAAACAAAACCACAAGACAAAACCAAACAAACAAAAATTGACCGGTTAATACATTTTCATACATCTATATTATTATATATTTGAAAATTGACCGGTTAATACATTTTTCATACATCTATATTATTATATATTTGAAACCACGTGTTTTCGAACTTGTGAGTACATTTTCCTTTAACTACAAATTATTATTATATACTTTCGTCTTTTCATTAACTTAATTAATTTCAAATAACCAGAATATACATATATATATATATATATATACTCATATTTATATATATACGCTTCTCACTCACACACAAGAAAAACAAAAAACAAAAATAAATCAAAAATCAAAAATAAATTTAATCAAAAATCAAAAATAAATTAAAAAAAAAAATATATATATATTGAAATACTTAACTAAAACACACACACACGAACTTGTGAGTACATTTTCCTTTAACTACAAATTATTATTATATACTTTCGTCTTTTCATTAACTTAATTAATTTCAAATAACCAGAATATACATATATATATATATACTCATATTTATATATATACGCTTCTCACTCACACACAAGAAAAACAAAAAACAAAAATAAATCAAAAATCAATTAAAAAAAAAATATATATATATTGAAATACTTAACTAAAACACACACACACTCAAAACTAGAATGGCTAACCAGCAAAAATCCAAACAGAACTGGTCTGATAATGAAATCGACATTCTAATAAACACATGGCATTGCCTTTCCCAAACTGAAGACATACATGCTTCATCTCTGAACGACATTGCTAAACGTACAGTTCAATTTTTGAAAACTCGATCTGAACAACAGATTCAAAATAAATTAAAGCAAATCGAAATTGCTTTTAAATTAATCAATAAACATTTGGATAAACTACGGTGTGTTTTCTCTTCGAATGCTGTCCAGCAGCAGCAACAACAACAACAACAGCTACAACAGCAACAACAACAACAGCTACAACAACAACATCAACAACAGCTACAACAACAACATCAACAACAGCAACAACAACAACAACAACAACGACAACAACAGTGTGAACCACTCCTTGATTCATCAACAATGGCCGATCTACTAAATGAAACTATTGACCCCCCAGTAGCCTCTGTCTCACAGCATGAAACGCCACATCCTTTCTCTGGCCCAGCAGTCCAATCATCACCACTGCCAACATCTCTGCCTACTACTACTACAACATTTTTGTCTACTGCTATGTCAAGGAATTTACCTTCTAATACCAGAACAAGAACTCTCCCTCCCACAGTCCACAAAGGTCGTCAAATCCTACCCAAACCATCATCTACACCTCTCACAACACCCACACCCACATACCCACCCACTCGAAACCCCATCATTTGCTGCTACTCTCTACGCTATAGAATATGTACGGATAGTGGCTGCAAATTCACCCATTTACCTAGGACAAAACGATCTATCCCCACAAACAGCCACCACCATAATACATACTCTAATTTAACACCAACACAACCACCAATAACTCAAACAAGGAATCCACAAATCTGCCGTTTTTCCCTGCGAGACAGATTGTGTTTAGACCGGGATTGTCCCTTTACCCATCTCCCGGGGACCCGTCGGATAAATGAAAATAAAATTAAAAATAAAAGCAAAAACAAAAACCATAACCTACATAAAAATAACCACTACCACAGTCACCAACAGTCTTCTAAACAGGAAACTTCTTCCTCTTTTTTAGCCATAATGAATCTGGCAAAAGAACTGGAAAAAAACATTCGAGCTATCACCCAGCACCACCCTCCACTATCACCCCACTGCACAAACTCCCATTGCTGCCATTAACAAACAAACAAATTAACAACACACCAAAACAATTAAAACCATCCACTCTCGCCTCTACATTTTTGCTTAACGCCCAAGGCATCAGCCCTTCCACCAATACTCAAAAATGGAAGATCAAATTCCTGGAGGACTGGATTGATGTCCATCCAAACCACATCCCTTTCTTCGTCCTCACTGAAACCCATTTCAGTAACCTCCACTTGGAAGCCGAGGTGAAAGTGAAAAATTTCAAAGCCATCCGTGCTGATCGCGCTGGCAGAAGAAAGGGCGGAACTGCCATTTATGTCCATAATTCTTTCTCAACAGAGGCTATGAACATATTCACTAATGGATACTGTGAGGCAGTCACTGTATTCAGTCAAACTAACAACCTATTAGTAGTTGGGCTCTATAGGCCACCCCAAACGCCTGTACCATGCTTCAAGGAATGCCTCAACAGCATAAAGTGTTTCATCCAAGAGTGTCACCCTGACAACATCTTAATGATGGGGGACTTCAACCTCCCCGGAGTTGACTGGTCCACAAACACCCTGCCACCAGGTTCTTCTGCCTCAACCTCTGACAGGGAAGCTGTGGAATCGCTTCTTGACTTCATGGATGATTTCTTCCTATCCCAACTAGTGCTCGAACCAACGAGGTGCCACAAAAACGTCCTAGACTTAATTTTCAGCAATCACACTGACAATATCCACAATATTGCAGTGGAGAAAACTCTACTCTCTGATCATGACATGGTTCTCTGTGATCTGAGATTCCACCGTCCAATATACAAACCCAATGTCATCTCTCCTGTCCATCCGTTTGACGCTATGGATTTCCACAATGCAAACTGGGAAGCGATCAGTCATGATCTTGCACATGTCGACTGGTCCTTCACGCACACTCATACACCCACTAACATCAAAAAGTCCTGGCAGACATTTGTGGACACTGTTACAAACATATGTGCTAAACACACCCCATTAAGAACTATAAACAAATCTAAGAGCAGAATCCCTAGAAATAGAAAAACGCTCATCAGAAAAATTAAGAGAACGAACAAAAAAATCAACAAGCTGAAATACTGTCAGCAGCAACACATCAACTTGACTGCCATTTCATCACTAGAGATTAAAAAACATAACCTCCAAAACAACATAATGTCCCTCATCAACAATCAGAGAAGAGCTGAAGAGGCCTGGGCCATTGAGAAGATCAAACTCAATCCCAAAGTGTTCTTTTCATTTGCAAAAAAACACAAAATCACTGGCTCTACTGTTGGCCCTCTAATTGATGAAAATGGCACTCTTCAAGACAATGCTAAAACCATGGGTGAGATACTGCAGAAACAATACTGCTCTGTTTTCAGCAATCCTGATATGGCCGATCTGGGCTGTATCGGCGATGTTACTCCCCATTACACCTTATCGGACATAACGTTTGGCGCCCCTGATGTCTTGGCGGCAATAAAGGAAATCAAGCATAATTCAGCAGTAGGTCCCGATAGGTTCCCTGCTTGTGTCTTGAAGGCGTGTCAACACCAACTTGCTTCTCCTCTTGCCAATCTGTGGCGGAACTCACTGGATGCTGGATATGTGCCAGAAAACCTTCTATCCCAGTCTGTTGTCCCAGTTTTCAAAAAGGGAAACAAATCCCTTGCCGTGAATTACCGTCCAATCTCACTCACCTCTCATATCATTAAGGTATTTGAGCGAGTGGTGAGATCGCGAATGACCCACTTCCTTGAGAGTAACAATATGCTGAACTCCAACCAGCATGGATTCCGTAATGGAAGGGATTGCCTGACGCAACTACTGCATCACT